>CM046722.1:29661405-30126405 GCA_025584915.1 Monochamus saltuarius
GGTCAAATTGCTTAAAATAAGTCTAATCGCGTAGGAGCGATCGGGGCAATCTAGCGTTTCGCGATACCACAGTCGTCGAATTGGATGCGAGTAGGGCAAATTCTGTGACAATATTTTTTTTAGTAGTTCAGAATCTTTTATAATTTTTGGTAAAAGTTTGAGCCCACAATAGGTATAACGAATTGACTATGCTTAACGCAGTGGTAGATTTGCCCAAGCTCTGCTGCAGTAACATTGATAGTTTCTTGAATATTTTCTCTGTTTGCAAAAAATTTTGTTAAAACTTGAAAAGATTTCGACATTTTCGCGTCTTCTATGCTCTTTTGTATTAGAGTGCTGTTTGTCATCACTAAGGCCACCGTGACTAATTGAAAAATCCTTTTTGCACACTAGACATCTTGCAGAAAAATTGTTTGAACCTTTTATTAGCCAAATATACTCAGTCTGCCACGTTGGTCGATAGCTGCAGAGGCGCTTTGCTTTTTTGGTGGCGAGATGGTCTTTTTCCGAGGTCTCCATTGTCCCTATTTTTGTCGTGTTTTTCTAATTATTTATTCATATCCTTTAATTTTTAAATGATTTAATGCAGATGAAGCCTAATGTAAAGTTGCCGTCGGAGATCTAGTTCACTGACCACGTTGCTAAATCTTGGCGAATAGAGTGATTGCAGGTTTGTAGTGAGACATTACCTATATGACCCAACCAACCCAACCCATGGGGGGGGGGTTCTGACCCCCAAAAGCTCCCCCATGGCTACGCCACTGGGTATACCTAAGGGTAGTTATTTACAACAGCGCAAAAGTCTCCAATCTTAAAAAAATTCCTTTCCCCCTATTTTCGAGGGTGTTGATCACAAATCTGAAGTCAGAATTCGGCGGTCGCATGTAGTTTTCGAAAAAAAAAATTAGAATTGTAACCTCTATGTAATATGTATACATTACATTAGGTTGAATTAATTATTTTCTATTGCTTAAAGGGCCCCATACACTTCGGATGTTTTACACCGATTGACGGGTTGACCCGCATCGATAAAACGGACAATGTATGGTAATCACTGTCCAGAATTAACTGCACGGTTGAAATCTGCCGCTGCTAGATTTTATCCATAAGGATTTGACCCGTACCGATTAGTTGAGTAGTGTATGGACAACATCGTTCCGTTTTTTTCATTAGCGGCGCAGTCATGTAAATATATTAATCAGTAATGAATACCAAATAATTTTGGCTTGAATTTATATCGGTGTACAGAAATTTACTCTGCTTGCGGAAGATTAAGTAACCACTGTTTACATCATTTTGAGCGATATCTTTGTCTTCTCTTTTATGGCTTCTCCCGCCGCCACTGCTAAAACAAATTTTCATCTAGTTTCCATTTTTACAACCGATAAATTTAGTAAACAGCTAGCAAGTGTATAGGCATCAGCGTGCAACGGGTTAATCCGTACGGTTTTATCCGAACCGATAAATCGGTATAAAATATCCGAAATGTATGGGGCTCTTAAGGAACGGGGCTGGTTGTAAAAATGGAAAATTTGATTTAGCAGTGGCGGCGCGATTAGCCATAAAATTACTTAATTACTTAATCTTCCTCAAGAACAGGGTAAATTTCTCTACACCGATATAAATTCAAGCCAAAATTTATTGGTATCCATTCATGGGCGGCGGAACATCTTTTGATGGGACGGGGTTCGAGCCCCCTTGAAAAATGTAATCTTTCATAAAATAAAAACCAATATAAATTTTACCAAATTGGTGAAACATATTATCATAATCTTTTAAAAATAAAACGTAATTATTCGTCAGATCTAAAAAAACTTTAATTCTTTTAAAATATATAACAAGATGTATCTACTTGTGTACTAGGAACATTCAAATGAGTACAAGTTTTCTATTTTTCTTTACAAAACACGTGAGATAGCATGGCCACAGCCACAGTTTATTATACAGTTCGTCGAGTGAAGGTTCCAGCGGGTTTGGCTAAATCGCGGCTAAATACGCAATGAACACCAATGAAATTCATATGTAGTACACGACGAAGTGGGAGAAATTCTATTTCTTGACAAATCACCGTGCCCCTTGAGCGCGCGGATGTGTGCGGCTAAATGCGCAGTCGTCCTTTGGTCGTCTAAAAAAACGAAATCTGGGACCTCGACATCAAAAGGAGCCGACGTGAAGACGCCGGACTGTATAATAGACTGTGGCATGGCATGGCGTGGCTGACGTGGTGTAGCGTTAGAGCAGTGTGCACCATAGAAATCATAAAATATATAGAACGCCAAAAGAGGTATCGAAAATAGTCAACCTATGGAGAAAACGCGAGTCTGGTAATATTGCAGTAACTTAGCTTTCATGAGTTGGTTACACTACCGAGGCAGCTTCACACTAATAGGCGGGAATTTTAAAATATGACAATTTTACGTCCAATTTGTGATTTCTATGGTCCTTCCGTTTTGAATTCAATTGTATGGTAGACTTAAAATGCAGTGCAACCAACTGCTTCCATTAAGTTTTCCCTAGATGGCTGATTTCTAAGCCCCTCCATAGTCTGACTATTTTTGAGTGCCTAATGTAACGGCTTCTGGCGTTCTATATATTTTATGATTTCTATGGTGTGCACACAATATATAAAAATACATAAGAATACACGGTGTCAGATTTTTCTGACGTATCACATGGCGCGGCGTGGCGTGGCATCAGAGCAATGTGCCCCCGGCTTAATGCAATAATGCATCATTTTTGTTATTAGGGATACATTTTAAGCCACTTATTTAACGTTCAAAGAACGTAATCAGTTATTGTCCTCATGCGCCGTAGCAATAATGTTCTATGCACAGTTGCCGACTTGTATTGATGGTTTGTGTTAATTGTTTAAATAACGAAACAAAATAAACACCTAATTATTAATACAGATGTACATTGTATTTAAATGCCTAAATGTTTCTCATAAAGCGAATTAAGTGCCTATGTTATATAAATTTCGAAAATATTTTTCTGCTTGGTGAAATTTAAATTGAAATTTGATGCGCTGATTGGTCTACCTTTCTGCCGCCAATCACTGGTTAATATTGTCACGGATTTCCCAATCCGAATTTTTCTTACTCTCAGAAAAACAATCACTTCTTTATTAACTGCTCAGTACACTACTGACTACTAATTACAGGTCAACTAAACACTTATTTAATTAATCGCTATCTAAATCGCTTTGATCTCTTTAACTAAACACTTCACTTCAGACTGTAATACTAGACTAATACAAGACTAACTAACTCGGCCGTTTATTCTTCTTTTATAGACCCAACGAATATTTCAGGTATCTTCTAGTACCTCTAGATCCATTTTCCCGAACGACTCGAATGCTTCTCGTCTATGCCCGATTTTTCTAGTCCCATCTCGATCCGCGGCATTCTGTTTGTTTAACAGAATCGTGTAGGGGCGATCGGGGCAATCTTAGCATTTCGCGATACCGCAGTCGTCAGTTTGGGTGTGAGTGGGGCAAATTCCGTGACAATATATTTAAATATGTCTCCCTTGACTTCGCCGCTAATGAAAAAACCCGGACAGTGTTCTCCATACACTACTCAACTGATTGGTACGGGTCAAATCCGTACGGATAAATTCTAGCAGAGGCAGATTTCAACCGTGCGGATAAATCTGGGCTGTGATCGCCATACATTGTCGGGTTGACCCGCACTGATAAATCGCTGAAAATATCCGAAGTGTATGGGGCCCTTAAGTTATCTTTTTCTTCCATGCCATGTTACTATAATGTTTCCAAAATATTTTCGAAAAAGATCCATACTATACAAAATGTCTAAAAATCGGACTTTTATCCGTCAATTAACAACACTGCATCGTTACAAGTTACAACCTGTTAATTGAGCAAACAGCTAATAATAATACGGTTAATCCGTACGGTTTTATCCGAACCGACAAATTGGTGTAAAATATCTGAAATATATGGGACCCTTAAACTGGCATCAATGATTGACCACAAAATAACACTGATACTGAACTGACGCTGAACTGATACGTCACTGATGTGTGTAAATGGACCTTTATACTTATACGAATGTATGAGTTTTATTTCTATTAGCTTTGTTCGCTGTAGTGATTCCGAATATATCCTGAATTAATACTAAATACCGAACATATCAAACGCGCATACGATATTAGCCCTGTTCGCAGTTCAGCAGTTGGAAACCATTTCAAATCGCCCGACGCACGCGCAGTTTATTTATAATGTTGAAAATCCCTTATTTTAGTTGGAATGTGCACGCTCCGGAGTCCGGACGATTGGAAACTAATTTGTGTATTGTGCGAACAAAGCTATTGTGTATATGTTCTGAATTTCTATTAATCCGCGAACGTTTCTCAAATGTATTCTGTGTTCAGTTTGGAGTTCTGTGATCAGAATTTCAAATTTAAATTAACAATATTATCAGCCCTTTTCTTTTTATATTGTTTTCTTTTTTTAATAAAATATATTTTGTAAGAGAAGTTATAGTGGGGCAGTCATAAATATTCGTTATACTAGATTCGATCTTATTATTATGAGAAGATGGTAAATTATTTAATAAATTATATCAGTGTGTGTCTCTCATAAAAACCAACACAGAGCAGGTGCATGTGGGGGTGTCCAAAATAAGGTAATTTAACCAAATTTACTTATATACAAAGTTGCACTCCAGAAGAGTGATTAGTTCCCAAAGTGGGAAAAAAAAATAATATCTATAAGGTACTTTACCGTAGAATAATCAAATTTGGAGAATAAAAAGTACTTGGCCAGAAGAAGTTTTATCAGCTAAAATATCTTTCCAAATGTTGGTTCATTTATATGAAACCATTTTAATAGATTAATATAATGTTTCTACATATAAATATTTTTGAAAGTAGTTCGAATATGTAAGACATCTAGATTCAGTTTATGCAACAAACTATAAGTACTAAAATAGTAAAATACGCATGTGTCGAATTAAAATTCTGTCTCAGGTCCGGGGATGTATGAATGGGACTACGAAAGCACCGTGGGTGGTGTCAAACATACTTTTATTTTTTGAAAACTCAATATATTGAGATTATTCTCAATATCTTGACACTTTTCCTCAATATAATGAAATTACTCTCAATATATCTTGATTTTTTCTCATGAAATGGGAAAAACCTCAATATCTTGACTTTTCTCTTAGTACTATGATATTTTTATATATTTAATAATAATAATAATGTTTATTCTTTTTAGACAATATAGTTCACACATTGTATAGGAATAGTCAAAAAGAAGAAGAATCAATGTACACACATTTAAAAAAAAAACAAAACACATACGCATGTTAAGTCAGATAAAATACAATATTAAAATAAATCAGACATTCACATATTAAAATATTTGTTCATATTATAAAAAGCCCTTTCTATTAAAAATTGTTTCAGTTGTTTTTTAAATGACAATAAACTTTCACATTTTTTTATTTCTATAGGAAGAGAATTAAATACTCGTAAACCTAAATAGTTAGGCGATTTAACAGAAATATTATTTTTGTACAGGGAGCAAAAATTAATTTTTATGAATTTGTATTATGGACATCTTTGTTACACAAAAAATTATGCCTGTTTTTAAAAACATATACACTTAGTTCTGAGATTAATACAGATGGAAGAGTTAATATCTCATAATATTTTTGCAGCTCACTCGCGTTGTCAAGCCTAACATACTTCGTATAACCCGTTTTTGAGCCAGAAACACTTTATTAGAGAAGGTGGAACTCCCCAAAATCCAATGCCATACCTTATCCTGGAATCAACCTGAGCAAAATATAGATTTCTTAACTGACTGATATCAAGTATATTTCTGAGATTCTTAAATTGATAAACCACAGAATGAAGCTTTGATATCAAAAACTCACAGTGGCTCCTCCAATTCAGCACATTATCAATATTTAAAAATCTAACATTTGAAGTATTGCAATGTATAGTTACATTGTTTAGACTTAATTCAGGATATTCACAATTCTTATATTTGCTATGAAAAGTCATTGCTTGAGTTTTTCAGGATTCAATTTCAGGATTCGGTCAGTGGTCGCGCGGTTTAAGGCGTTAGTACTTGAATCGAGGTGACTAGACGGAGTTGGTTCGAGCCCAGCTGCCGGTAGACCGTATATAAGCTATATTCGTGGAGAGGATTGGCACCCTCTCTGTGGGTATAGTAGGGTGGAATAATGTTAGCTTGGGTCAATGTGAGAGATTGATGCCGGTTGATATTTGACCTCCCCCTAATTAATGAGGTTTTCCAGGTTTCCCTCATTCCTGCACTGAATAGTGGTTAGGGCCTACCAACGTAAGTCGTTCCTGGGCGCAAATGCGGCCTGCTTAATAATAATATGCCGCGCCCTCTCCCGCACAAGTCTCCGACTTCTGGGCTAATCCCTGTGATTAGAATGAGGGGTAGAGATATTATTATTATTATTATAAATATAAATGATTCTGGGAGAACAAGTTACCCAAGTCATGCAATAACTCACAGCATTTAATTTTCCTTTGGTCAATATTTTTATCTGAAACCATGATAGATGTATCATCTGCATAAAATGTAAACTGCACTGAATCATTTATATGGTCTAAGTCGTTAATATATAATAAAAAAGAATAGGGCCCAGTATTGATCCCTGTGGTACGCCTATATTAATTTCAATTATTTCAGAATTGACATAATTATTGATACCATTATTTTCATTATCAAGTAGTGATACATATTGCTGTCGTTGTTTTAAATAGCTTGCAATCCAGTTACATGGAAGTCCTCTTATACCATATTTATTGAGTTTTAGTAATAATAATTCATGGTTGACGCAGTCAAATGCCCTGCTCAAGTCACAGAAGACTCCCACAGGGCACTCGCCTGCCTCAACATGGTTGACTATTTTTTCATAAAAAGAATTAATGGCTGTGAGTCAAATCGACCTTTCAGAAACCCATGTTGGTTCACAGAAAACATATGTTTATATAAAAATGTAAGTAAGGGATTTAAAAAATAATATTCAACTATTTTTGCAAAAGCAGATGGTACTGTGACCGGCCTGTAATGTGCAATATTAGTGATATTATTTTTTTTGTCTACAAAAATGACCTTCCTAAATTTTTAATTTGTCAGAAAATATACCTGTAGAAAATGAAAGATTTACTAAGTAAACCATAGGCATCAATAATACATCAGGGCTATTTTTTTATAAGAAAAGACGGTATATCGTCATATCCTGCTGAATACTTATTTTTAAGTTTGCTAGTTATAATGTTGCAAATTTATTCACATTCCACTAGCGATTTAGGTTGTAAAAGCGTGTTTAGTCATAGGCGTTTCACGTAGAATCAAAAAAGGAGACCAGTTTTTCGAGAAGTAACATTTGCGATTTCTTTAGGAAATTATTTATGACGTATTCTTATTCAGCTTCATTTGAAACTCCTCTGTCTAATGTTGGCAACCTACCCTCAAAGGTTTTAACTTTTCATAGAGTTCCTTGTAACTTGCTTACAAGAGCGACTTGCTTGTTATCCAATTGTTCGTAGCTTATATATACTTAAAATGTAACTGTTTTGACACTATGGGATGTTAATTTAGTTATGGGCGTCGCACGTAGGATTGAAAAGGGGATCAATTTTTCGAAAAATTATATTAGCGATTTTTTTAGGAAATTATTTTTAATGGATTCTCATTCGGCTTTGTTAGAAACTTCGCTATACAAAATTTTGGCAACCTACCTTCAACGCTTCTTTACTTTTCAATAAATATCTCAAACATTTATGTCGCCGGCTTTAGACCCCTGCCTCATGTGAAACGTGTTATTTAGAAAGTTTCATGATGATATACATAATAAAGAACAAATAGTTATGTAATGATATTGTTATAGAAATAAATATCTAATACACTAATAAATGTTAAGATTGTTAGGGCAGATCTTGTTTTAAAAAAATTTTAGTGAAATAAATTTTTTAATGAAAACAAGCAGTAACACTAACCTGTTTGTCTAAACTAATAGTTTTTAAATTAACAGATATGCGAACGTAAAAAAAACTTTATTTTTGTGAGCTCATGTCTTGAATACTTTTAAAGATATTCCATTCAGATTTAGCATCGGACGCCTATGATTGAAATTCGATATTATTAGAGATAACGACATAAATGGTTAAGGCATTTATTGAAAAGTGAAGAATCGTCAATTGTAGGTTGCCAAAATTTGGTACAGTTTTTAACGAAGCTGAATAAGAATCCATAAAAAATAATTATCTACAAAAATAGCAAATATTATTTCTCGAAAAACTGGTCTCTTTTGCGACGCCTATGACTAAATTAACATAAATCGCTAGTGGAATGCAAATATATAAAAATATCACAGTACTCCGAAAGCACCCTGGTGTGTCAAACATACTTTTTATTTTAAAAAGTATCTTGACTTTTTCTCAATATAATGAGATTATTCTCAATATAATGAGGAAAATCTCAATATCTTGACTTTTTCTCAATATACTGACTTTTCCCTTGCTTTCGTACTTTCGTTTGGGAGAGATTTAGAACACGTTCAAAATAAATGTGGGTTCTCCGGACGCAGGATCGTGCACTAGGTGCACCACGAACGCCCAACTTCAAACTGCGTATAATTCTAATGTCTGAATTAGTTCAGGATTGCTACCGCGAACAAAACTATATAATTTTCAAAATTTTATAAAATGTTTCAATGACTGATAATTAATAAATTATCTCACATCTCACATAAAAATTCTCTTAGTTCCAGTAAAGACTAAAAATCGCGCAAAACGGGATTTTTTCCCACATGACGAACCGAACTGAAGCAATGAATGCCTGCTACACACAGGGATTAGACCTGTTCTCACAAGAGTCAGGGATTAGTTTGAAACTCTCAGAAATGTTCGTCCACCTACTTCTTGAGTTACACGCACCGAAACCAAATTCACAAATGGGGAATAAAATAGATAATATAACATATTATAGAGGACACAGTAGTACACACCTTGACATCAATGTTCAGAATAATGAATATATAAAATAATTACTCTGAACATTGCTAAGTACAAAATACAGAGCTTTGCAAAATATGGTATTAATTACTTTGTGTTTCATATGTCCATATTGTCCATGCATCCTAATTATGTAACGGAAAAACGAAATCATAGTTTATAAAACAGCTATATATGTTTGAAAACGGTACAGTGCCTTTACACACTCGAGCTCATAAGAGTGGGCATAGTTGGCCGTGATTGTAGCCGAATAATGAAGTTCTTCATCCATTGAATCGCATTTTGGTTACCTACTCATTTATTTATCTTTTTTTTAGAACAAAACAATTCTTACAGGTACGTTTTAAGCGATTCTGAATAAGAATCCGTCATTCATCTTTTTCTAAAAAAAAATTCCTAATAATAATTTGTAAAATTTGAACCTATAAAAGTGGACATATAGTTGTTCATGAGTCCAGCCGCGTTCTTAGTAAGATAGTAGATAGTAAAATCAGACAAAAAATAAATGTGGTTTGTCCTTAAGGTGGACACACTATACTGCTTAATGTTGACCCATTCTTTCTGAGTCACCCTGTATGTGTAGTAAACTACGCCTAAACACGATCATTTGCTGAACTAGGGATTAAATTAATATGTAATCTTGCTGGCATTTTAGTATTTATTATACAGGGTGGTCGCGATGTAATGGGCCAAAATTTATGACTAGATTCCTGACGTGAAAATAATGCGATTTAGACAAATTCACCTTAGTCCAAAAGTTGATACTTACAGAGATACAGGGTGTTTAATGCAAAATATTATTTTAGTTTTTTCTTATTTATTTCATAATAAATGCTCAAATCGAGATGAAATTTTGGTGTTAGGGGTTTTCTGAGAGATTGAAATATATCCATGGTTTGCTTGTAGCTCATAGAGAGCGCCACCTGTGCTAGGTCGAATGCGTTGAAAACGACAGAACTTTTTTATCTTTCAAAAATCTAATTCTCAAGTAGCAAATTCTGATTTTACAACTTCTTTAACACAAAAAAGCTATACTTTTTGATAGTCCCTATCTTGCACCGTTCTCGTAAAATTTGCCATTGAAAATTCCAATGTATTTGCATTCAATTACAAATCGGCAAAAATTTTCAAGTGGGCTTATGTTAAAATCCAATTTTGACATTTTCCACGTATCTTAGTGCTGTCAGTAATATTACAGTACAGTAGTTATTCGTGCCTTATTAAAAGTATTCTTTACTTTATGATCTAAATCGTAGTGTGAGATAACATGCCACGCCATAATTTATTTTCAAATGGAGAAATGCGCGATATGGTTTGCGTTTATGCGCAATCAGATTATGTTGGACGTCGAGCGCTTCGTCGGTATTCAGAGTTGTATCCGAATAGAAGCCAACCAAATCGGAAACTATTTCAAGAACTTTTTAATAGACTTGGAGAAACTGGTAGTTTTCGTCCTAAAAGAGACAACGCAGGGCGTACTGTTACAGTTCACCAAGAAGAAGAAATTTTAGTAAGAGTGGCAGGAAATCCAGAAGTTAGCAGCAGGCAGGTAGCTAGAGAAACCGGTGTTAGTAAAACAACAGTTCTCAAAATCTTTCACAAGAAAATTTATATCCCTACCATTTTACACCAGCAGACTTACCAGCTAGATTACAATTTGCACATTTTATGCGCAATCAGCAAAACCTTGACCAGGAATTTTTGGATAATGTACTATTCACTGATGAAGCGACCTTTACTCGTCGAGGAATTTTCAATTTTAGAAACAAGCACATATTTATGGGATAATGAAAATCCTCACGTAGTCAGTGAGCGTCACTTCCATCATGAATTTAAGATAAATGTTTGGTGCGGAATCATAGGAAATCACCTTTTGAGTCCACTTGAGCTTCCTCCAAATCTAAATGGTGACTTGTATTTAGATTTCCTGCAGCACCATTTAGTTGACTACCTCGACAATTTACCACTGAATACACGGCAAAATCTATTTTTCATGCAAGATGGAGCTCCCCCTCATTATTCTGTCAGAGTACGGAACTATCTTGACCACATTTTTCCGGATCGTTGAATCGGTCGTGGGAGTCGAATATTATGGCCTCCTCGTAGTCCTGACTTTAATCCTATGGATTTTTCTTTCTGGGGCTACATGAAATCAGTTGTCTATACAGAAACTATAAACACCCGCGAAGAGCAGAAAATTGTAAATGCCGCCGAATCATTTCGTAACAAGAATCTCTATTTTAAAATACGGCAGTCTTTGAACAAACGCGTTAATAAATGTATTGAAGTTGAAGGCGGACATGTTGAACATTTATTGTAATATTCGATATTCAATTGTTCATCACAATTTATAATTTGAAATAAACTCTAGTTCTTTTTGACATTCGTACCTTATTTTGATTACTCGAATTACCAAAGCTAAATATCTTGAGAACGGTGCAAGATAGCGACTATCAAAAAGTATAGCTTTTTTTTGTAAAAGAAGTTGTAAAATCAGAATTTGCTACCTGAGAATTAGATTTTTGAAAGATAAAAAAGTTCTGTCGTTTTCAACGCATTCGACCTAGTGCAGGTGGCGCTCTCTATGAGCTATAAGCAAACCATGGATATATTTCAATCTCTCGCCCCAGAAAACCCCAAACACCAAAATTTCATCTCGATATGAGCATTTATTATGAAATAAATAAGAAAAAACTAAAATAATATTTTGCATTAAACACCCTGTATCTCTATAAGTACCAACTTTTGGACTAAGGTGAGTTTGTCTAAATCGCAATATTTTCACGTCAGGAATCTAGTCATGAATTTTGGCCCATTACATCGCGACCACCCTGTATATTAAATTATTTGCATTTAAAAATGCATGTGAACCATAACGTACAGTATCTATTTATTTGAGTGTATCACAAAAGTCACTAACTTAAGTGTTCGTTTCATTTTCACAATTCACACCTTACTATTATCCTCTCTCTAAAATAAAAATAATACACATTGCTTTATTCATATCTAGGTTTATTGAATAAGTGAACAATTACATTTAGATTTAGCGGCAAAGTAACAAAAATATACATAGCAATTAAATTTACTTTTACCACAAAATAGGTATGATTCGTTATTACTAATTCACAGTGTGTTGGCCTCAATCGTTTACTTGGACTAGATTTGAGAGTTAAGTTTCTGCCTTGTGGAACACCTAAGAGATTTTTATATAATAGCATAGCATTCAGTGCCTAGTTTTCACTTTTATTTCTTGAAGATCCTTTTGAAGATAGTGGAGGACGTAATGGAGGACGACATCGTAGCAATACTTGTATTCAGTCTGCAAAGAGAAGAAAAATATTTTGTATATGCCAGGCAAAACGTGAGAAGTAAGTTTACTATATATTACCAGTTCAAGTACTATAGCATTGATATATACACAGATATGCAAAATATAATAGATTTTACTGCTAGAGCAATGTTGCAAACTCTAGCAGTTGATCCTGATTGGTTGTCATCACTAGCCATTAGCAGTAGTTTAATTATTTGAAATCTCAGTCTTAGAACATTTATTTTAGTTATTCTCAGCTATTATGAATGTTGATTTGTCAATTAAAAATTAAACTGAAATACCCAGACGGGGTCTCCTCCCAGACTTTCCCTATTTGAAAGCGGGCTAAAACAGTTCTATTGGCAAGGAGGATCTGATCAATATATTTGACGATAGAAAGTAATTTTGGGTAGAAGAAATCAGTCGCAAAGCGTAAAATTTTTTCATGGGTAGACATTGAGAGTAAAAAATTCAAATTGGGCAAAAAGTTATTTTTTGTAAAAGTATCTATAGCATATTCAGTTCACAAAATTAAGTGTTACTTAAAAAAAATTAATAAATGTTTCAAAAAAACTAAACATCCAAACATTTATATCCTTAAAAAATCTGAAAGAAAAAATATAGTGACACAGGCGCTCAGAACGCCCCGTACATTAAACGCAAAAATCAATCAGATATTTGTGTTCTCTCGAAAAAGAACCTCATTTTTCAAAATTTGGGTACAATTGCCCAACAAATAAGGAAATTATTGTATCTTCTTTATTTTTTTTAGTCTGTAAATTTGACGCACTCTATAAATCTAATTCTTCAAATTCGAATAATGTTTAAACTAACACCATCTGATAAGGTTGACAAAATTTACAGATTTGTATAATATTGAAAATGAAGCGTATGAGACTCCTGCCTAAAATGTAAAAATCATTTAATGCGAATATTTAGTATATGATTGCCAAAACTACTTCAGATTCAAGAATTTTCCATATATGCTGCATCTGTTTGTTATAGATATAGTTATTATCGTATATTTCGTAATAAAAATGTTAAGATAATTAACAATTTTGACATTTTCTGTGCTGGAATTAAAAATTAAACTGAAATACCCAGACGGGGTCTCCTCGCAGACTTTCCCTATTTGAAAGCGGCTAAAACAGTTCTATTGGCAAGGAGGATCTGATCAATATATTTGACGATAGAAAGTAATTTTGGGTAGAAGGAAGCAAAACCCAATCAAACTAAAGAAAATGTAGAAGAAATCAGTCATAAAGCGTAAAATTTTTTCATGGGTAGACATTGAGAGTAAAAAATTCAAATTGGGCAAAAAGTTATTTTTTGTAAAAGTATCTATAGCATATTCAGTTCACAAAATTAAGTGTTACTTAAAAAAAATTAATAAATGTTTCAAAAAAACTAAACATCCAAACATTTATATCCTTAAAAATCTGAAAGAAAAATATAGTGACACAGGCGCTCAGAACGCTCTGTACATTAAACGCAAAAATCAATCAGATATTTGTGTTTATCTCGAAAAAGAACCTCATTTTTCAAAATTTGGGTACAATTGCCCAACAAATAAGGAAATTATTGTATCTTCTTTATTTTTTAGTCTGTAAATTTGACGCACTCTATAAATCTAATTCTTCAAATTCGAATAATGTTTAAACTAACACCATCTGATAAGGTTGACAAAATTTACAGATTTGTATAATATTGAAAATGAAGCGTATGAGACTCCTGCCTAAATATATATATGTATATATATATATATAATATATGCTGCATCTATTTGTTATAGAATTAGTTATTATCGTATATTTCGTAATGAAAATGTAAAGATAATTAACAATATTGACATTTTCGATTTTAAAATCCCAAACAGAAGAAAAATTAGCATTGTGATTATACACGCATGTAGACAATAAATCAATTTCCAGACTTCAGCATTGAAAAAACATATATTACTTATTTTCTTGTTTATTCTGGTTGTGGTCTGGCTTTTAATAAAAAATCACTCATTACTATTTACTCTAGATGTTAATGAAACAAGTAATAATGATAAACGCGAAATGTAGCAAAACTACATCTAGTAGCCACAAACAAAAGCGTTCTACATTACAGTAGAAACCATTGAAAGTTCCCGACCTCTATCGCGATTCGGCGATAACGATATTTGCAAAATGGAATTTCAGGAAACAACTACTTTGCGGGCTAATTCTCTGGCCAGCAATTCAATGCTGCGCCGGAAAAACCTATATCTAGCAAACAGCCTACGTTATTCGTCAGCGGCCCACCAGACATATACCGATTTTGAGCTTATTAGATCTCATCTGTACGCCATAGGTGAGGTAGCCGACGAATAACATTCGTCATATGGTTATCTCCGAATCGCAATCGCGCTAGCTTTCAATGGTTTTCTATTACGATGTAGAACGCTTCGTGTATGTGGCTTGTTAGTCCGGCACGGAGTAGCGAATGGCCGCTAGAGGACTAATAACCCAAATCCGGCTGTTTTATGGTCGCTGACGGATGACCTTGGCTGTTTGCTATACGTTTTACGCAATTTAATGCTCGGGACATTAACCCTCAGAGTAGTTCTTTCTCAAAATTCCGTTTTTGAATAATGTTAAAAATCTTTCATTTCAGTAACCTATTATAATTTTCTATTTTTCGTCTTATTTTCTTAGAATGTGCATACTGTATGTAATTATTCATCATTAAGTTATTTGTTCATTATAATTTGCTAAAAAATACTTACAATATTTTCAATAAGTTGAGGTCTATGCCTTCTTACTGTTCTAACAGCCTGGAAAATGTCAACTTCGCCATGTTGAATTACTTGCTCTATACAAGCATTGGCAGCACAATATATCCCACATCTGCTTCTTCCGTCACTGAAAAAAAAAAAAACATTTGAAAATACTTGCTGAATATTGAAAACATATAAATAAAGAAGAATTTTCTGTACTATTAGCTTAATATCGACGAATTAAAAGTATTATAACAGAAATCTATAAACTTAAACTTACGGAGAAACTACACAGACTGGACCATACTCTGTTCTTTGCCTCCACCTTTCTACCATATTCATTAATTCTACCAAAGAGTTGGTCGAAGTGGGAACTTTATGCCCCATCGGCCAGCAAGTTAGTTGGAATAATTGGACAGTTTTGGGGGGCGCCTTAACACCAGCCATCAGCTCTGTCAGTGACACTATCTATAATTAAAGTAATGATTGTTAAAATCGATTTTGATATATTTTGAGCTTTATACACAACAATACACTTTATACACACAATATAACAATAACATATTTTAGGGATCAATCCTTTCAGAAGTATAGGTACAAATAATTTTGCTATAGTAGTGGTTTAAGACCATTCTTTTACATTGAAATGATAAAAACCAAGCGACTTTTTTTCTCAAATAATTTCTAAGCAGCTATGGAATTAGCAGCAGTCTGAAGAGTATCAAATTCTATAATTTAGAGAAACAATCCGTTAGAGAACATGGCTTCCTATTTTTTATTGAATGGTACTTTGCACTTTACAAAAGTGCCGACTTTTCAAAATCCCATGGGAGGGCCCCACATGAAATTTGGAACCAATATAGTAGATATTTATTGACAAGTTACAGAAATATATATATATATAGGGTGTTCCACGGGGAACTGCGTCGACCGTTATCTGGGAAAATATTGATCTGAAAAATTAAAAAGTTTGGCAACATAACAAAGTCCCTGGAATGAACACAACTAAAATATCTAGAACTCTTCAGCACTTCCGGTTATATCGGAAACCGACACGATCTTCTATATTTTAAATGGGACTCTCTTTATATTATTGTATATTTGGAAAATTTTATAGTTATTTAGATAACATTCCTTTAGGAGTTATAGATTTTGTATAGATATTAATTTATTAAGAAAAAATTATAATATATCCGTAAATTTAAAAATAATGTATGCCCATATCCATACTTATCTACAAAAAATAAAATAAAAAGTTCTAATTATTATAAAAAAATACATGGCTACCTGTGCACCACGCAACTTTTAAGTTTTATGAATTTAACGTTTTTTGACAATTTCTAAAATGTAAAGTAGCAACTATTATACAGGGTGATAGTGGGAACAAAAAACCCTAATAAACATATGGTCGAAGATCAACGGTTACTGAGATAGCAATGAAAATATTTGTATTATTTACTATTTTTGCAAAAGCTGTTATTATTTGATATTTTATTTTGAGTAGGTCATGCATTCTAAACCAAATTCACAATAATGATTACAAATAATTGTCACATTTATTTTGCCGCTTGTGATTTAAACGCTTATTTTATAACTCTCGCATTTATTTTTACATGTGGGTTCGTTTAGTAGGTATTGTACACACATAATTTCGTAATGCCTGCCAGATTTACTCATCGAGGATATGCTGAGATTATTTTTATTTATGGGTATTGCAAGAGTAGCGCTAATCGTGCAGTTACTGAATATCGACGTCGCTTTCCGAACAGAAGAGTGCCAGACAGAAATGTATTCCAGACAGTCTTCAACAATGCACGTGAAACTGGAATGTTTCCGAGTGTGAGAATTATATCTGAGAGGCAAGCTGGTCCTAGTTTAGCAGTAAAAGAAGAAATTCTAAATATAGTAGAACGTAGCTCGAGTGTACAAGGCGCATTGCAACTCGCCTCCAATTTTATCAAACTAGGGCATGAGATAACAATGGTTAAAATCTTTCCATATTCAGCGCATCCAGAATCTTCAAGACGGTGATAATGATTTGCGGTTGCATTTTTGCAATTGGATAAACGTAAACCACACTTTATAAATACATTTTGTTCACTAGTGAGGCTCAATTCACTCGTGATGGAGTAAATAACTGCCACAATGAACATCGTTAGTCAGATGAAAATCCGCACGCCACGGTGAAAAGTAACTTTTAGCATGGGTTCAGCATTAACGTGTGGTGTGGTATGATTAATAATCAATTACTTGTCCCAGTTGTGCTAGATGGTCGTCTTACTGGATATGTAGAATTTTTAGAAAATAATTTGGGAGATCTACTGGACGATATTCCATTGGATATTAGGCAAAATATGTACTTTCAGAATGATGGTGCTCCTGTCCATTTCAGTCGTGTTGTGATCAATCATCTTAACAATTGCTTTCCACAACGCTGGATTGGTAGTTAGCAAAATTGACCACCAAGATCACCAAATTTGAATTTCCTTATGCTGCCTTTGGGGATAGTTCAAATCATTAGTATATAGTATAGTAGACGCTATTCGATCTGATTGTCAATTGTGCAGCACTTATAAGAGAAAATCACCGTGCATTTCAACGAGCTACCCGTGAAATTCACAAATGAGCTGATGCATGGATCGAGGCAGGTGGTATATTTGAAAATTTAATTTATTAATTTCGGTTTATTAGATCTTGAATCAATGTTCACTTTTACTCCCTGAATACCCCTTTCAAATATAGCCCCTGTATAACATTGTGAAGGAAAAAATAATACAATTGAATGTTATATAAATATATATAGGGTGTTCCAGAACACCCTGTAGCAAAATTAAAACGCCACTGAACTCTACGTAATAACAGTCTATCAGAAGCAATTTCACCATTTCGATATCTCTGCTATGGTTTATAGAAGTTCCGATTGCGACATCTTAAGTTTTTCGAAAAAGTAATATTGCGAAAACCGCATTCTTCCATCTCTTGTAGTTTTCGAGATACCCTGCAACGAAATTGAGACGCCCTGAACAATCATAAGCAAAATTTATTTATCTACATGGTTTTGCAAACGCCAAAAGAAAATTCTGGTACTGTTTGGTATTCGGTGCAACACATAGAAGTACATATAAGAAATTAAAAAATTAGGAAGGAGTCAAGACCAGGGCGCTACTATTCTTTAATCTGGCCATGGTTTTAACACTAGTAATGTCCGGCTTCTATCTGATCTATATATACAGGGTGAAATATGAATATAACACGTCCATTTCACTTTTTCTTTGAATTTAAATTTTAAATTGGTTAATTAATTCTGAAACATGATAGGACGAATTTGAATTTTCATATATTTAAATTTTTAATACATTTTATGTTAATCACAAATAAAATATAAAACAATTAACTATCATTTACAAATAACAATTTAAATATAATATAGTTGCTAATCATAAATAATGTTGATGTAAAAATGAACATATATCATACGAAATGTAAAAGATACTACCTATTATTATATTTGATATGAGAGTAAAATACTGTCACGGAATTTGCCCCACTCACTCCCAACCCGACGACTGTGGCACCGCGAATTGTCTAAGATTGCCCCGATCGCCCCTACGCCATTCTGGTAAACAAACAACATGCCGTGATCGAGATCGGCCTGGAAAATCGGGAATCGACGAGAAGCGTTCCAGTCGTACGAGAAAAGGGATCTAGAGATACTGGAATATACCTGGAATATTCGTTGGGTCTATAAAAGAAGAATAAACGGCCGAGTTAGTTAGTCTTGTATAAGTCTTGTATTACAGTCTGAATTAAAGTGTTTAGTTGGAGATATCAAAGTGATTTAGATAGCGATTAATTAAATAAGTGTTTAGTTGACCTGTAATTAGTAGTGGTCAGTAGTTAATAAAGAAGTAATTTATTAACGGATTGTTTTTCTGAAATAAGAAAAGACGGATTGGGAAATCCGTGACAATTTGGTGTCGGAAGTGGATTTAACTGGAAGTTTTAAAGAGCTTTCTGGAACCCTGTCCACAAAGTGGGATTTGAGTGGAAGTTTGAAGAACTTTCTAGAACTTTGTACGGGAGTGCGACAAAGACCCAAGTGTGACATATCACTGCACTCGTCGTGACTCAAGGAAGTGAACGGTGGTATTTGTGCAGGACATTCTCGAACATTCTAGAACTTTGTACAGGAGTGAGACAAATACCCAAGTGTGATATATCACCGCACTCGTCGTGACTCAAGGAAGTGAACGGTGGTATTCTCGAAGGACAATCTCGAACATTCTAGAACTTTGTACCGTAGTGAGACAAATACCCAAGTGTGATATATCACCGCACTCGTCGTGACTTAAGGAAGTGAACGGTGTTATTCGCGAAGGACAATCTCGAACATTCTAGAACTTTGTACGGGAGTGCGACAAAGACCCAAGTGTGACATATCACTGCACTCGTCGTGACTCAAGGAAGTGAACGGTGGTATTTGTGCAAGGACATTCTCGAACATTCTAGAACTTTGTACAGGAGTGAGACAAATACCCAAGTGTGATATATCACCGCACTCGTCGTGACTCAAGGAAGTGAACGGTGGTATTCTCGAAGGACAATCTCGAACATTCTAGAACTTTGTACGGGAGTGAGACAAATACCCAAGTGTGATATATCACCGCACTCGTCGTGACTCAAGGAAGTGAACGGTGGTATTTGCGAAAGACATTCTCGAACATTCTAGAACTTTCTACCGAAGTGAGACAAAGACCCAAGTGTGACATATCGCCGCATTCGTCGTGACTTAAGGAAGTGAACGGTGCTATTTGCGAAGGACATTCTCGAACATTCTAGAACTTTATACCGAAGTGAGACAAAGACCCAAGTGTGGCATATCACTGCAGTCGTTGCATTGTAAGGAAGTCAACTGTGACATTTACAAACACATTCCTGGACATTCTAGAACTTTCCAAATAGAGTGAATACCTGTAACTAGAAGCCAAGTCAATATGGATGCACAACTGGCGAAAACTGTTAGAAATGATGCAGACAATGCAACAGGAAATGAAAGACCAGACGAAGACGATGCAAGAGAAATTTGAAGAACAAGGGCATAAAATCGAAGATCAGTCCCAAACGATGCAGGAAAAATTAGAAAATAAATTAGAAGAACAGGGAGAGACGATGCAAATGAAATTAGAAGAGCAAGGGTGTAAAATGAAAGATCAGATACAGACAATACAACAGGAAATGAGAGATCAGACGAAAGAAATGCAGACAAAATTAGAAAAATTAGAGAATACACTAGAAGAAAAACTAGAGGAGCAGTCATATAAAGTGGAAAAACAAGTAGAGGAAAAACTGTTAGAACAAAGAAAAGAAATGAACGAAGAACTGTTAGCACAAAAAAAGGAAATAGACGAAGAAATAAACTTGGTTAGAGAAACCTGCGAAGAACTCCGACATAAACTAGACAACATAAGAAAGGAAGGCGTAATAAAATCAGAAGGATCTGTTATCCAAACGCAGAAAACAAAGCCTCCTGAATTCGACGGCAAGGTTTCCTGGAATGTATATCTGCGTCAGTTCGAAGCAGCAGCTGCGGCAAACGAATGGTCTGACTATGAGAAGGCTACAGCTCTGATAGTTGCTTTACGAGGGGAAGCTCTTGACGTCTTACAAGGAGTTCCTGCTGGGCAGCAGAGTAACTATGACCTTCTGAAACAGCATATGGAAATGAGATATGGGGATAAGCACCTGCAGCAAGTGTACCAGGCACAATTGAAAAATCGTCACCAGCAGAGTGGAGAGAATTTACAACATTTTGAGACAGACGTTGCTCGACTGGTTCGATTGGCATATCCAACAGCCCCGTCCGAATTTGTAGACCAGCTCTCCATCCAAGTGTTTATCGACGGCCTAAGAGATTGCGAAACACAGCAGGCACTACGACTCGCTAGACCTAAAACGTTGAATGACGCTCTTTCACATGCACTGGAATTCGAGGCAGCAAAAATGGCGTCCGGTAGACATGTTAAAGTGCGAGCCATCAATAATAACAGCAATAGTATGGCAAATGGAGACATAATAAGGACGCTGAAGGAGATTGTTGATAAGTTCAGCCCAACTACTAGGACAAAGAAAGAACAATCTGATAGTCGAAGGGATCGCCTTGTTGAATGCTGGAACTGTGGACAGATGGGACATCTGAAGAGACAGTGTAGGGCCCCAGTCGCAGATCAGCAAAGGCGCGACTCCCAAGCGGCAGCCTTCAAGGAATATGTTAAAGTGCGGACTATCAGTGATAACAGCGATAGTATGGGAAATGAAGAGATAGTCAAAACACTGAAGGAGGCCATTAATAAACTCAGCCTAACTACCAGACCAAAGAGAGGACAACCCGATAGACGAAGAGAACGCCCACTTCAATGTTGGAACTGTGGGCGGGCGGGTCATTTAAAGGGGCAGTGTAGGGCGCCAGTCGCGGATCGGCAATGGCGCGACTCCCAGGCAGGCAAGGAACATGGAAACGCAGACGCCCTGTCTAGACCTTGTCCTACCAACAACAACAAACACTGTAGTAGTCTAGAAAGAAAAGAGGGCATATCATTTGTTCCTTGCAAGATAGTAGTAGCCCAAACTGAAGACAGATGGAGTTCAGCGGCGATTCGGGAAGACCAGCAAGCTGACTGTGACATCAAACCTTTACTGGACTGGAAAGAAGCCAACAAGCGACCGTCTTGGGCTGAAGTCAGTAGTAAAAGCCCAGCATTAAAGAGTTATTGGGCTCAATGGAATTCCTTGGTGTTGGAAGACGGTGTCCTAAAAGAGCATGGGAGAACAATGACGGAACGGAGGTCAAAAACAAGTACTACTCCCGAGGTCCCGGATCAAGGAAGTGCTGCAGGAAGTACATGGAGGTACTGGGGATGGACATTTCGGTATCAATAGGACTCTACAGAAGGTTAGGGAGCGTTTCTACTGGTTGAGTTGTAGGACGGATGTAGAAGATTGGTGCCGAAAATGTGACATATGTGCAGCCAGCAAGGGACCGAAGACCCGTTCCAGAGGCAAAATGCGCCAGTACATCGTAGGAGCACCGTTCGAGAGGATTGCCATTGATATCGCTGGCCCATTTCCGAAAACCCAAAGTGGCAACCGATATCTGCTAGTAGCCATGGACTACTTCAGTAAATGGCCGGAAGTATACCCTCTTCCCAATCAAGAGACCACAACAGTAGCAGAAGCGCTAGTCAACAACCTGTTCTGCAGATTTGGTGTGCCCATGGAACTACATTCAGATCAGGGCAGAAATTTCGAATCAGGTGTGTTCCGAAAGGTCTGCGAGCTTATGGGAATCCGAAAAACCAAGACCACCCCACTGCATCCCCAGTCAGATGGTATGGTGGAACGCTTCAACGCCACACTAGAAACCAATCTGAGGATGTTTGTAAACGAGAACCAGACAGATTGGGACAAGCTCATTCCACTCTTCCTGTTAGCTTACCGCTCAGCTGTCCATGAAACTACTGGAAAGACTCCCGCAAGGATCATCTTTGGAAGAGAGCTTCGCCTTCCCGCAGATTTGGTATTTGGTCGTCCTGCGGAACAGCCCACAGAGCCAGACACTTATACCCATGAGCTAGAACGAAGACTAGCAGCCGTACACGATCAAGTCAGAACTCGAATGCGACTAGAGAGCGATCGCATGAAGACTCGATACGACGTCCGGGCCAATACAGTCGGATTCCAACAAGGTGACCTGGTGTGGCTG
This sequence comes from Monochamus saltuarius, assembly GCA_025584915.1. Taxonomy (NCBI): domain Eukaryota; kingdom Metazoa; phylum Arthropoda; class Insecta; order Coleoptera; family Cerambycidae; genus Monochamus; species Monochamus saltuarius. The sequence goes on from CM046722.1 coordinate 29,684,245, forward strand.
TACAACCCCACGCGGAAGAAAGGAAGATCGCCTAAACTACAGAACCGTTGGGAGGGCCCCTACACAGTCATTAAAAGAATCAATGATGTCGTCTACCGGATACAGAGGACTCCCAGGAGTAAGATGAAGGTCGTCCATCTGGAGCGTCTGTCCCCGTATAGAGGTGTATCCGATCGGGACGATCGGTCCTAAGGAGGGGGCAGTGTCACGGAATTTGCCCCACTCACTCCCAACCCGACGACTGTGGCACCGCGAATTGTCTAAGATTGCCCCGATCGCCCCTACGCCATTCTGGTAAACAAACAACATGCCGTGATCGAGATCGGCCTGGAAAATCGAGAATCGACGAGAAGCGTTCCAGTCGTACGAGAAAAGGGATCTAGAGATACTGGAATATACCTGGAATATTCGTTGGGTCTATAAAAGAAGAATAAACGGCCGAGTTAGTTAGTCTTGTATAAGTCTTGTATTACAGTCTGAATTAAAGTGTTTAGTTGGAGATATCAAAGTGATTTAGATAGCGATTAATTAAATAAGTGTTTAGTTGACCTGTAATTAGTAGTGGTCAGTAGTTAATAAAGAAGTAATTTATTAACGGATTGTTTTTCTGGAAATAAGAAAAAGACGGATTGGGAAATCCGTGACAATACATTTTTGCCGGATTGTTGGTGACCCCAGAAAATACAATTAATTTTTTTTGGAGGTTCAGGGCAGAATACCATATGTCATTTCATTCATATCTGTTTTGTTAAACAAAAAATATCCAGAATTTCCTACAGTGTATACAGTACAGTGCATGTTGATGTTTGAAATTATCTTAGTATTGATATGGGTACATATATTTTAATTTCGCATTAGGAAAATCATAAATCGACATTAAAAACAAATATTTGGGTTTAATTAACTGATACATAAGATATGACCTTAATTTAAATTTATTGTTCAAGGGGTTACGCTTTATATACACAGAATAGAAATAGGTACCTAACTGTTTTGGAAGTAAATGATAAACTATTTAAAGTACAAAATAATATTTATAATTTATTTTATTTTACTCTAAGACCACTTTAAGTAGGTAGGAATTAATTAAAATGTCAGCTAATTAAGAAGTTAAATATAGGTTTATTTTTACTTTATAGATTTAGTGTAAACTGTTACTATTTTGATAATCTTACGAACATAATATACAATGTCACAATTTGAAAACTTGCAATGGCTACCTATATCTGACGAACAACAAATATATTAAAAATCCCAAGTAAATAATCTTAAATGGTAAAACCCCCTACTTGTTATCCCTTATCTTAAAGCTTTTATAAAATTTTACTCAAACTTTCTTACGGTGTACTTATAATAAAATTATTCCTTGAGCTATTTCGTTTTTGCCCAAGGATGCGTTGATGTACATATATATATAGGGTGTTCCAAAATAGAAGGCCATACCATTAATCACATATTTTTTGGACAAAAATAATGCTACTTTTTAATGCCCTTTTTTTGGGCGTCCCTATTTCAATATACAGAGTGATAAAATTACATTTTAAAAAACTATTTTGGTTAATAATCCCATTGTTTTGTAAGATACACACTTGAAATTTTGCACGTATTTTTATCTTGTTCCGGCATAGGTACCCATCATGTAATTTTGGTGAAAAAATCGAAGGGCGAATGGAGGTAACTGATGGATGCAGTACCCTTTATCCCCTCCAATTATTTCTAAGTACGCCTATGCAGCTCTTTCTTGAAATATCAAACGTAGAATTTTCTTCTGATCATTTTATCGCTTTTGTAATTTTTTGTTTAAATGCTCCGTGTTGGAGAAAAACGGCAATTTGTAGTGCCCATAAATCTATCATTCACTATCATTTTCAAGTGAAACTGAAATTTTGTGGATATACCTATTATTACAATACCTTGGCAACTTAGCAAATTGTAATACTTACTGAATGAATATTTGCTAATTAAAACAAAATGGATAATTCTAAATTTTATAAAACGTAACTTTAACACCCTGTATATTGAAACAGGGACGCCCAAATAAAAAACTGCATAAGGAAAGTTGCATTATTTTTGTCCAAAGAATACCATGTGTTTAATGGTATACTCGAGACAAGAATTCAGACGACTTCCGTCATACGAACAAATGAATAATTCATCATATTTTCATCAAAATATTTAAGAAACTGCAACTGATAGTAATAAAACTATTTACTACACTAAAAGTTTGCATTATTTATTGCACTAAATTGCAAAAAACGGTTGTTTTTAACGCGACCAAATATCGAAAATTACGTTGATAATAAAAACAAATGTGTAACGTCAGCTGTGACGTAAGACGTCTGAATTCTTGACTTGAGTATAATGGTCTATTTTGGGACACCCTGTAATTACTTTCATTGATCCAGAAGGTGTTTTCTAAATCTGTGTCAGAACCTTAGGGAGTTTTTTAAATTGATTCAGATTATAATAAACCAAGACCGCTGGTTTTCGCGATAAAAGCTGGTGGGATTTTTTTAAAAATAACACATTATCTTCGTCCTCCAAGATGTTTTAGACTTGGCTTAATAATTTAAATATGTGCATATATTTTAAACAGTGGTTCAGTTTGTTGTGTGGAACATGTAATTTATAGTTCTTGAGGAAAAACTAAGAGTAAAAAAGTATATTTTTTAATAAAAATGTTTTTTTATGATTTCTTTTAATACAAAACTTATCAACAATTAGACCAATTCTGTCATTAATTACACTACTTAATTATATATATATATATATAACTAATTTTCAAGTTTGTATTGTGCTTTGTTTCGAAATATTTCTTTTCTCTTACATTATTATTGTTTTAACAATTAAGAATGTGTATTTGTTTTTTTAATATTAGGTTTTTACAGGTCTAGATGTACAGTTTTACTTAACGATGCGATATTTACAAATGCGTATATTGAAAACTATTTGATCAAAATGTAGCTTTGTAAGGTATCATTGAAAACCATTTTTAAAAGTCTTAAGATAAAGTATCAAAGAAGGGAGTTACCATTTAAGATTATTTAGTTAGCGTTGTGGGGGGTGAGGGAGTAAATAAGAACGGGTTAGTTAAAAAGTATGTCGTTTGGGTTTCCCCTCCATATTACAGAAATAGCCATTATAAGGTTTCAAATTGTTCCACTATATCTTATTATACTTATTAATTCTTACCTTCTTATTTATTCTGAAAACCCAAGTTTTAATGTTAGAATAATGGTTATGTGAAATGTGATCAATTGTGAAAACTGGGCCGTATTTTTTTGGAGCTCTTCCCTCAGGCCAAAATGGCGGAAATTGTTGCTGAAACAAAATCGATTATTAATATTTACGTATTACGTATTCCTCACTAGCAAGTTAAACTGTGAATTTTATGTTATTAAATATAACTGTTGTTAGCGCGTATAGTCGCGGCAAGAATTCAGACTACTTATTACGTCACAGCTGACGTTCCGCAATTGTTTTTATTGTCAACATAATTTTCGATATTTGGTCGCATTAAAAACATTTTTTTGCAATTTTGTGCAATATATAGTGCAAACATTTAGTGTAGTATATAGTTTTATTATTCTCAGTTGCAGTTTCATAAATAATTTGATGAAAATATAAAGAATTATTCATTCGTTCGTATGACGTAATATGTCTGAATTCTTGCCGCAACTATATTTAAAATTTGTAGAATTATATAAAAAAAGTTGTATGCAACTCGTCTTTAAATAAAGCTTCGTATCGAACTCATCTAATATAAGACTCGTCTGCTAATGCTCTATTTTAAGGACTTGTTACATAAACAGCTCTTGCACATTTTCTTTTATTTCAGTTGAAAAACAGAACCGCCCAATTGAAATTGATAACGATTTCATTTTCTGATTTTTGACTTCACTGGTTAGTTTGTTATGCAGGGTGTTACAGAATGATGTTAAAAAAATCTAGAGGCAGATTCTGTTTAAAAATAAGACAAAAAGTTTTTATAAACATGGGTCCAGAAATGTCTCATTTTCGAGAGTTGTTTGTTGTTTAAAATTTTTTGTCTTAAATACTATAGTCATAGTCTTCATTTTTCGAAAATTGATAGAGATATTGAGATGAGTTGTGTACCAAAGTACACAACAGTGTATAGTGAAGAGCTTTTACGTGTATACATTTTTCGTGTAATATTAAACTCTTCAAAAACAAGTCGCTCAACACTGTGTTACCTTTTTTTGTTTAAGTCTGACATGGAATTTTTGATAAACTGTCACATGCCACGTAGATTATTGTTTTTTAATTACCATTTCAAAGTTGGTCTATGATCAAATTAATTTTTATCTCAAAAACGGAGGTTCAGAAGAAAAAAGTACAAGATACATTTTTTAAGCACAGTTAACTCGACTTCAATAGAGCGATACCAATTTGTTCAAAAAACAGTGGCGTACAATTTTTTTTGCTAAAAATTAATATTTAACGGCACGAACACCACTGATGCTAGTATATTACCAGAGAAATTTATACACGTAAAAGTTATACATTGTTGTATACCAAACCTCATCTCAGTCGGTCAGTGGTCGCGCGGTTTAAGGCGTCAGTACTTCGAGGTGACTAGATCGGAGTTGGTTTGGGCTAATCCTGTGATTAGAATGAGGGGTAGAAATATTATTATTATTATTAATCTCTCGATATGTTTTCGAGAAATGGAGACTATATTTAAGAGAGAAAATTTTAAACAACTTGTATCTCGAAAACGAGGCATTTCTGGACCCATGTGTATATAAAATTTTTTTCTAATTTTTAAACATAGAATTTGCCTGTAGATTTTCTTAACATCATTCGGTAACACCCTGTATATAAGAATATGATTGTAACCAATCATGAATATAATAAAAACGTCTGCTAATATTTTGCATCATTTGTAATATAAAATTAGTTGTATGTCTGAGTCTCAAAAGACACCTAACTAAATAACCATCAATTATAATCCCATGCATCATTCATCGTCTAGTCTAATCAGGATGTTCTCACTGCCTACTCATTTCAAGTAAGACTACTTGAGTGTGCTTCAAAAGGTAAACGTAATCCTAAAGCTAATAAAATACTGAAAATATAAAACGATTTATTCCTGTGCACCATGGATATACAGCATTTTGTTTTTAAGATACAGGGAGTTAATTTTTGTAAGAAACTTTTCCGGTTTTCCAAAACTAATTAACATATCCTATTAAAATCGGTAGGGATATGTTTGAAGAGGATGTAAATAGTTGAATATTAATATTTTTTAATGTAAAAAATACGTCCACTTGAACAAAGTAACCTATGGCGTTATGAAATGCATTATAATAAGAGCCTTGAATAACTTATTTAAAAATTATGAAACTGGGCTGTATAGAATTTCTGAAAGTATACGCAATGATAAAAATACGAAGAACATGTGTTATGGTTTGCTATTCTATTATACCTAGTATTTATGAGTTCTTCATTCTATATAGTACTGGATCTGAGTAAAATATATATTTTTCTAAATTTTTGTTATCAATGCATATTATCTTTATTAATTACATTTTTTCAAAAATTAACATATGTATTAAATTGCTTCACTTTAGTATCTATACAGGGTGTTCAGTAAACAATGCGCCAAAAAGCAAGGCTAGACATCAACATATTAGGATTCCACCAAACATGCTTTAATAAAATGTCGCTCCTCTTCGATATACAAGGTGTCAAATTTTTGTTTTAGCTGCTAGAGGGCACTATTTACGCGTGACTCTGGTGTTATTTACAGCTAAAACTTTTTATGGAACGTCCTAGCAGAATTTAAAGTAACGCATTGGTTAGATAGATTATTTCTACGAAGAAAAGGTATACTTATTTGAAACTGATAGAACGAGCCGTTTTCGAGATATTCTTCTCCCAACGATTTCTAAACCTAATTCTCGACACTAAATAGGAGTAAGTATCTACATAAAAAATGCACCAAAAAGCAAAATTTAGTTCTAGGCGTTAAAATATTAGGATTTAGTTATTAAATGCACATCATTATGAATAAACAATGTATTGAATTTGAAAAATGCAATTAATATCTTTATTTTAACAACATGTTCAAAATGTCCACCGTTCACTTGAATACTTTTGCGAACTGCTCTAATTAAGAGTTGTCTTACTCTAAATAAGTATCCGTCATTATTTTTAATCACTGTGGCGGCATCGTGAATGCGTTGGGTTAATTGCCCGCGCGTATTAATTTCAGTATCCTAAACTAAGGACTTCATGTATTAATACAGTGAGAGGTGGACATTTTGAACATTTGTTAAAATAAATATATTAGGTAATTGCATTTTTCAAATTTAATAAAATGTTTATTCATAATGATGTGCATTTAATAACTGAATCCTAATATTTTAACGCCTAGAATTAAATTTTGCTTGTTGGTCCATTTTTTTATGTAGGTACTCCTATTTAGTATGCCATGAATTAGGTTTAGAAATCGTTTGGAGACGATTATCTCGAAAACGACTCGATCTATCGGTTTTATATAAGTATATCTTTTCTTCGTAGAAATAATCTATCTATCGAATGCGTTACTCTAAATCCTGCTAGGACGTTCCATAAAAAAGTTTTAGATGAAAATAACACGAGAGTCATGCGTAACTTGCTCCCTCTAGCAGCTGTCGCAAAAACGAATCACATTCGAATTTCTCGCCACCCAAAACTCCCAGTACCAAAATTTCATATGTTTTCGAATAAATTGTCAAAAATAAAAAAAAAATGGACACTCTATATCGAAGAGGAGCGACATTTTATTGAAAAGCATGTTTGGTGGAATCCTAATATTCTGACGTCTAGAATCTAATTTTGCTTTTTGGCGCATTCTTTATGAAACACCCTGTATAATATACAAACTAAATATACAAACAGTGAAACTGAAATTAATATATTATTAGAAACTAAGAAAAATAGGGAACATTTGGACACATTTTTATTCAATAGTAGGTATAATTAATTGTTTGTTATCTCAAAATATGCAAATAAAGAATTTTAAAAACTCCTAATTACTATTATTAAAACATAAAAAAGTAATGGAATTACCAAACAGTTAGGACGTTTTTGGCCCAATTCTCAAACAAAACTAAACGTCGAAATCTGCTCTAGCAATATTGCGGGTGTTTTGTAGTTTTCGACAAATCAATTTTTTATTTCTAATGTTTTAATTTAGCAAAGTGCTCTATGTGTATGTTATAATGTCTAGTAAAAGGACTATATACCAACTAAATATAAGAACAAGAATGCACGTTTGAAAATTTAATCGTAAGCTATTAAATCTCAAATATTTGCCCCATAAGAATATGGTTAGCGGAATGAGAAAACCCAATGTTTATCTTATTTCAGGCAATATATCTTTTGTATTCTTTTAATCCCAATTTAAAATTTCAAGATTGAAAGAACACAAAAGATATATTACTTCAGAAAATAAACTCGTTCTATTATAAGCAGAGTTCCGATTGGCAGGTATACATAATATGTCCCAATAATCACAATATATCTTATTTGATTTTATTTATGCATTGATAAGTTTTTAGATAAAAAAATGGAAATTTATAATTTTAGAATTCAAATGAACTGCCCAGGCTTACTTGATTGCACATTATTATTTTACTTATAATTTATAGGTTTTGACATATTTCAAATACATCGGTAGATTTAAAATACTGAAATTGAAATACGGGATATAAAAAAGGTCAGAACAGACAACGTTACTCGCAAAAAGTCACTAATAAGAAATTGTATCATTTAATAAAAGAAAATATCTTTATCTATTTCTATAATTATTCTAATACAGTATTTATTTTTGCAATATACCAACACTATCAGAAAAAAATCAATTAAAAAAACTAAATTCTTTACAAATCAACATTTGCCCTCATAACAATCCTATTTTTGTTATTATTCTAAACAACTATTACTGAATTTTAGGGGTAAAATGTAGACATAGAGAAAGAGCGGAGCGGAGGAACTTTAGGAGCCTATTTTATGCAAAACCCGAATGTCAAAATAAAAATTATCTAATTGGATGCAATTTTTCGTATGCTATATGATTCGGTTCTTTGTTTTCCGCCAGGGAAAATTATACATGAGTGCACTCAAAACATTATTGAAAAATATATGTATTTTTAATTAGGGTTGGACAAAACGTGATTTTTATTTAAAAAATAAAAAATCATTGATTTAAATAATAAACATTATTTTTTTCCTTGGCGCACGGTAGGCACAAATTTTTAATGTAAATGTTTATTTTTGTAAACTCTAGTAAAGATATTAGTATATTAATCTTGACATATGTTGTACCTACTTATACTGGAAATAATAATAAGTTTTTCTTTCAAAAAAATACATTATATAATTATAAAAAACAACGGTCAGTCTGGAACTGAATCCTTCCTTGAGCGCATAGCTGCACGTTTCGTTTTATTTCGTGCACCGAAAATTTAAACTTATGAACTTTCTATTGGTGCATATTTTGTTACATTAAACTAATATGTAGTTCACCTCCATAATTAATATTTTTAATGCATAATTAATGCCTCTAGGACCCGACTTAAGCTATCAAAGTGAATGTCACGGGTACTAGAAATTTTGTTATAATTATTCAACATTGCAAATATAGGGGATTTAATTAAAATATTTTAGTTCACATTAGGCCGATAGAAAGTTGGGTGGGTTATTACGAGTCATAAATTGGGAAACATGAAATTTTTTAATAGATAAAATAAGTGTACAATCAATCTGGTTATGCACTAATATACAGGGTGTCCGGAAAGTAATGGGACCCATCTTAAACATAGCTCCCTGTGATCAAATAGAACCGATTTAGACAAACTTAGTTTAGTCCAAAAGTGCTTCATTTATAAGTTACAGGGCTTAAAAAAATAATATTTTCTTGTTATGGGCATAATTAAGAAACGAAGCGTTCAATCATGTTAAAATTTGGTACAGTTATGCAGAAAAAAGGTACAGTTACATGGAGCAAGTATCGTTTTTCTATGCAAAATTAATTTCTCCAACATAATTTTCAGTCAAGCGTATCAGAATAGGAGCAACAAAAAAGATACAATAAAAATGAGTTGCAAAAAAACTGCCAAGAGCGCCCTCTACGATATGCGGCACTAGTCACTACTTCACAATGCATACTTATCTAAAACATAACTGTACCAAATTTGAACATGATTGGACGTTTCGTTTCTTAATTATGCCCATAACAAGAAAACAATTTTTTTTCTTTGAAGCCCTGTAACTTCTAAACGAGGCACTTTTGAACTAAGCTAAGTTTGTCTAAATATGTTCTATTTGATCACAGAAAGCTATGTTCAAGCTGGGTCCCATTACTTTCCGGACACCCTGTATATAAAAATTTAATACTATAAATAATTCTCTGCGACTGCGCCAAACTGATTCAAAAGAAATTGATTATCATAACCAATGGCTGGATAAACACCAGTGGCTCTGAAGTTTAGAGATTTATAAAATTTTCTTTGAATTCTCTCTAAACCAGTAATATAAATGTTATAACAAGGATGTTATAGCAATACAATACTACAATATTCCAACTTAGAACGAACATAAGTGAAAAATAACGTCTTAAGGGCAAGCACATCATCAAGTTTTGAACAGCTCCTTATATTAAATCTCAACATTTTTAAGGCTGAGCTTGTATATAATTAATATGAGCAGTAAAAGAGAGATCCTTATCGAATATTAATGCTTCGAGTTATAATATATAGAAGTCAAAAAAATGTGTTTGACCATTTCTAACTTATTTCACCCTATTATTGTTGATGCCAGTAAAAATTATTTAAATTTTATGCCGGACTATAAATTTCTCAAACATTTTTAAGCAGAAGATGACTTCTGTTGCTTACGGTGCTGATATTTTTGAAATATAACATGCAATATAATATACGAATTATTTAAATGTAATTTATAAAATGATATCAGAGCTATAACAAATTAAAAATATGTATATTGCACGAATAACTCAATAGGGTGGACTCGCATGATTTAATTTAATTCATTCTCAGGTTCAGCAGAAATAAATCCAAATGATTGAAACTTGGAAAATGTGGAGACCATGTTTTAGACAAGTCATCTATTTGGATATAAAATTTAGCTCCTAAGCTATGGCAACATATTGTATATAATTTTTTTACTTTAGGAACAAATAATTAAATAAATGTACAATAAATAAATTCAATACTCACCGAATTGTGTGGCGGCACACACAGGACAACTACAGCGGAACATTCGTAATCGTATACTAAAGACCAGAATTCCCCACACGTAGATTTAATAGGCCATTCAGTCACAATGTATTCCCGAGGCTTTGTGTATCCCTAGATAATGAAACAATAAATCAGTATTCTTAATAATTGTATGGATGCGTACATTATATTCGAATTGAGTTTAAACATGCATAAGTGGATCTCTATTAATTTATAGACATGACATGTCAAATGACATGCGAGAAAAACTAAATTAAAATCTAAAATTAACCATTTACGAACTTTTTATATCTTCTGCCCTGCATCTTAGATGAAAATACAGATATAGATTTTTTTTTAAACAGATTTGTTTAAGTCAGGTCTTATGTTTAGTTTAAATTTTGCTACCAAGTTTTCCCTCGCTTTAACTGCGCTATTTTTTTTTTAATCACCGATGCCTAAACAGTATTTTATGAACTAATTTATTTTTAATAGCGAATCCAAGAAGGCCGTTGAAAACACAGCCCCACAATAAAAATATCAGATCAGGAGGTCAGACAATGTTTATTATGTTTTTGGGATCGCTAAATATGAATCCGAGGTCCCTTTTTTCCATCGCATCAGGATTTTGCCATAACCTCAAAAAAAACCAATTTAAATAATTTGGAATTTGATAACAGAACAATTTTTAAAATGGTTTATAATGGGCGTCTATTATAAAAAAGTAGATCATAAATTTCGAGAATTCGAATATGCAAACAATCATTTCACAGCCTTCTTGAGGTCGCGGGGTCCGTTTAACCCCATCAGGACAGAGTTTTGTCATAACATCAAAAACCCAATAACTTAGAGTTTTCTGGTTGTTCTCTAGGCTCTGTGGGGACAGCCCCCTATCGGCAAAAACTTCGCCGCAACTGAGTCCTTGCGGTCGCAATGCAAAGCTTTTGTATAGTCACCACTGAAGATGCCGACAGTGAAGAGTGGTGAAACGACGAAAGCATGGGGTGCGACCAGTTACAGAGTCGGCTACGGGACGTCTCGGAAGACCACCACTTTCCGAGGACCGTTTCCGGCCATAACACTCGTAATACCAACAATAGGAGCCAAAATCAATATATCGCCGGGCCCAGAGAAACCGATAGCGCGTCTGTCCCCCACAGAGCCTAGCTCGAGAACAACCAGGGCTAGGGATGTGTACTTCAATTCTTTTTCTCGCAGTGACTAGTTACCGAGGTCACGGCATAACAACCCGGAAAATCCCTATCTTAAAATTTTATTCCTATGGCCGTTATATGAAATAGTATATCTACAGACTTCTAAAAGTACATATATGGTTTATTGTTTTTCTTTCCTGAATCTGTTTATCATATCGTATAATATTTATAAGAATTTGGTAGAATCTGTAAACTTCTTCTCTTTTTCTCTTCTTAGCCTAACGATTAATGACTAATTTAATGTAAAGAAGAAAGTAAAACTGAACTGCTGATCTCTTTTATGAGTAATTCAGCAGCATCACTTACTCTCCATTTCTATCTGCAACTCAATACAAAAAACTGTTTATTAGTTCCAGAAATGTATGAATATGCATGGAAAGTATGATAATATTTCATCATTTCTTGTGGAAACTAAGCTGCTGTTATTTGTGAGTTATGAGTTTTGTGTAATTTACATATTCGCTTCCTAGTCGTGCTTCACATGAAATAAATTTGCTGCTAGTGTAAATGTGTCTTTTTATACTTATACTCTTCGGGAAGAATCGTAATTTATTTTTAATTATTGTGAATGTTTAAAAATAAAGCAATTTTTCCGTTTAAAATTGCGAAATACTGTAGGGTTTCAAATAACTATTTAGTTTAATTAGCACATTTTGTAAACATAAATGTTTTAATAATTATTATTTATTTTTATTTTAAAATCTTTGTGGATCATATTATACGTACATCAACAAATACAGCATTTATATAGTCGGTATAGCTATTTCCTTGGAATGATGTCAAGTATGGTCGGAAGTTGTCAGCTGTGAAAAGAAAAAAGTATTTAGTGATTTATATACTATTATAATCAAGTACTTAACTACAATGGAAATAAACTACCTACTTGAGAAACATCGACTAAAAGTAAAGCAATTTTATTTTAGAATATACAAATATATTTGTTCTAAAATGTCATGTCAATATGTATTGAAGGAGGTAATTTCCTGGCTCATTTTAGGACCAAAAATTCTTATAGCTACATATCCTAAAATGCGTGGTTTTCAATATACAGTGGTTGCAACATAGAAGTTTCCAACCTAACACGTAATAATTGTTTTTGTTTAGACACATAAAGTCTTCTAGTCCGAATCAGTAATATATAACGCGGCGTAGCATAGCTACCTCTAGCGGCCATACTTTACTCCATACCGAACTACCTAGCCACATACATGAAGCATTCTACATCAAAGCAGAAAACTATTGAATGCTAGTGACCTTTATCGCAATTCGGCGATAACGATATGTTGCAAATACGGAATTTCAGGTTACAACTACTCTGCGAGCTAATGTCCCGACCAGCATTGAATTACACCTGGAAAACCTATAACAAACAGTTACAGTCACTGCACACACGGAATTCCAGGAAACCAGTGTTGCCGCGTTCAGTTTCTGAAATGTACTGAGCAGAAGCAATAAAATGTACTAGATTGTACTAAAATTTACGATAAAGTGAAATATTGCCGTTTCTCATAGAGTTGACCTATTTTTGCGCTGATGATATTAAACTATTATGTTTTGCAAAGTATTTTTATTTTTTATCATAAAATATACATGAAACAAAAATATAAATATAAATAAACATAAACTATTATTTTTAAAATATAAATGATATATGTTATATTTCATAATACCTACTTATATACCAAAAATCAAACAGAAAACTATTATTTTCAAATATTCTTATTATATAGCATAAAATATATACGAAAAAACAAATACTAGGCTTGTTTTTACAGCAGTTGAAAACGGTTTGGAAACTGTCAGAAATCTTCGACCAGTTAAGTTGAGAACGCGTTACCATCGAATTTGACGCAATTAATAGTTGGACGGACCTTTCTGATAGTTTCAATAGGAAACATAGCCATTAGCATTAGCAGAGTAGTTGTTTCCTGGAATTCCGTGTTTGCAAAATATCGTTTCTCGCCGATCACGATAAAGGTCGACAGCTTTCAATGATGGCTACTGCATGTAGAACGCTTCGTGTCTGCGACATTTTCAGTCCGGCATGGAGTAGCGAACGGCCGATAGATGTAGTTAGTTCTACACCGCGTACTCATGGTCCCTTCTGTCGGGTTAGACAGACGAAAGCAGCTAGGATTATTCGTCGGATACCTCACCTATGGCATACTGATGAGAGCTAATAAGCTCGAAACCGGTATATGTCTGGTGGGCGTCTGACGAATGACTCTTGCTGTTGCTATAGGTTTTCCAGGTGTAATTCAATGCTGGTCGGGGCATTAGCCCGCAGAGTAGTTGTTTCCTGGAATTCCGTGTGTGCAAAATATCGTTTCTCGCCGATCGCGATAAAGGTCGACAGCTAATAATGGTGTCTACTGCATGTAGAACGCTTCGTGTCTGCGACATTTTCAGTCCGGCATGGAGTAGCGAACGGCCGATAGATGTAGTTAGTTCTACACCGCGTAGTTACAGTCACTCCTCAGCAGTCCACCAGACATATATCAGTTTCGAATTTATTAGTTTTCATCAGTATGCCATAGGTGAGATAACCGATGTCTTATAACAGCTAATGTTATTCGTCGTTTACCGTCGTATGGCATACTGATGCGAGCTCATAAGCGCGAAATCGGTATATGCCTGGTGGGCTCCTGACGAGCGACTTTAGTTGTTTGCTATAGGTTTTCCAGGTGTAACTCAATGGTGGTCGAGACATTAGACGGCAGAGTAGATGCTTCCTGGAATTCCGTATTTATCGTTATCGAAGGAAACGTCTGTAGATGGTGTTAAAATTTACAGCTTTTCTTAAGTAGTTCGAAGACATTTTGAAATAATTTATTTAAATTTACTGCGCTTTAATTTTTATTATGATTAAGTACCACGTGACGAAATAATTTTCAAAAATTTACACCAACAAGAAATCTTGCAAAATTTGAAAATGTCTTAATTTTGTCTTACTTTGCAAAACAAGGCAAGAAATTCTTTAGAGTCTTGTTCTTGCTCGACCTTGCGCATCAGGTCTTGCCTCGAAAATTTCTTGTCTCACAATTTTGCAAGATTTTTGCGAGATTCTTGCATGCAAATGAGAAACATAAAATTTTATTACGAATTTGGTAACAGTGGTAGTTACTCTCGGTCGGCTACGGTCTCGCTCAGAGCTCACACTATTGATATGGTCGATCGTCGACAGTAGTCGAAGTTATAAATAATAAACCAAATATGGCGAAACAGAATCCGATTCTGTGTCCTGATCTTTCACTCAAGTGGCAGTACATTTATAATTAGTTCCTACCTAAACCTACTCAATAAACTTTGATTTTAAAAATAATTTTATATGCTGGATGTCCTTTAAATAAAGTATATACCTACAATAAAAATACAATATTTTTTTAGCTACGATAATGTTGATTAAATACCCCTTCTTATATTTACAAGACTTCTTGCCTTAACAATACTCCTTGGGTTTTTTCGAAAGACTGTTTTTTAATCTTGTCTTGCCGTCAAGTCTTGGAAAAGAAAGGAAAAGCAATACAAGATTGCCAATATAGGTAGGCTAGAAAGGAAAAGAAGCGGATTTCGATATTATTTAAAACAGATTTTCTTAACAAATAAAGTTTTTACGGATTTGTAGGTACACAAATAAAAGTAGACACACAGTATATTGAATTCATGTTTCTAGAAAAAAATATTAAAAAATATTTAAAATCTATTGAATATTAAGTTATAAGAAATGGTATAATTAATTCAATAATCCATTAAATCACGTTTAACAATAAAATAACACTAGTTTCACATAAATTAATACATTACCGAACGTGGTGGTTAAGAAAAAGCCTTGTCAAAACAAAGCAACGTTCAACAAAGACAGACTGAATCAGAACTTATCTAAAAAAAAAATTCTGAGTGTACAGGGGACCTTTACAAATACAATATTGTAAAGAAAAAATCTAAAAGGGCAGTTCGAAAATTTTTTAAAACTACTTTTGCACTGCACGGAAAACTGGTCAACGGTAAAACCTGATAGGGCGGCAATCTGCGACCGGACAAACAATGGAGAGAATTGCTCAAGAGAAGAAATAAATAACATTTTATAACGCCGATTTTATACAGCAAATTTAATTGCTGCATTTGCTATTAATTAGATTTAATTTGTGGTTTTAATTACTAAAATAGTTCTACATACACCAACATTTTGGGCCCGTCTTACCCTGTTTCTACAAACTAATACAAATGTTTCTGCTTCTTGTCCGTTTTGATTAGCAGCAACTATGATACGTTTCTGTAAATTATCCATGTATCCACTTCGGTGTGATACACTTCATTTTTTAAATATTCCCACAAAAAGAAGTAGGACATGAGGACATGGTAGCGGTCCTCTTCGTCCAATCTCTTGGTGTTAATGCTTGGATAGGTTGTACAGTGGGAGTCAGCTTAAACTCACCAGTTCCATGGTCCATTCTTTTCTAGTGCCATTTATTATACACGGTGCTAGAAAGGGACAAAACATGCAAGTGGCGACTTTAAGCTGACCACCATTGTACATGGTACGGATATATTGAGCCTCGTGTATAATACGTCACACTACTGAAATATGCCGTGAAAGACCTGGCCCTCCATCTCTTCCACGATTCGGTTTCAAATTGCCCTCGCGTTGCACTACATTTACACTTACTGCACACTGCGGCAAAAGTAGTTGCATTTGGCACATGTTTACTGGGAAATCGTTCTGCTAAAGCATTTTCGCAGAGTAATAAATTAAGATATCTATCAACTCCGAGTTACTACTATACACGTAAGCCATTTTTGACACTTGAAAAACTAATATAAACACTGGCGTCACAAAAAATTTAGTGGCTACAAAAAGTAATCGGATTTCAATGATCGGAATCGCTTGTCTATAGAGACTACAGTGGCTCAGCGATGTAAAGGCTGAAAATGCTACAACTTCAATAATGTTTTACTCGGAAATTATAAGGATTTTATAAACATTTTTTTTACGATATCGACTCAATTTTTCATGACCCATCTATTTCCAAATTCTTTTAGATCAGTTCTGAATCACCCTGTATACGTATTTGTAAAATTAGAAATAATAAACGATGTACGTATGTTCAAGTTTTTTTGACAACGGCATAAAAAACTTATCTTTCAATAAGTAAAAATGTAATTATTTATATTGTTATTCAATAACATAACAATATATATATATAAAATATACTCAAGTCAAGAATTCAGACGTCTTACGTCACGGCTGACGTTACACATTTATTTTTATTGTCAACGTAATTTTCGATATTTGTTTGCGTTAAAAACAACCGTTTTTTGCAATTTAGTGCAATACATAATGCAAACTTTTAGTGTAGTATATAGTTTTAGTACTATCAGTTGTAGTTTCTTAAATATTTTGATGAAAATATAATGAATTATTCATTTGTTCGTATGACGTAAGACGTCTGAATTCTTGTCGCAAGTATATTTATTTTTGTAAAATATAAAATACTTATTGTAATTTTTCAATACGCCATAACTTTATAAAATTTCTTGATTGAAATGAGAAATTTGTGAACAAAATGTGACCTTTAAAAATATTTTATATAAGTAACAAATTATTATTTTTTAACACCTCTCTTTGCTTACCACAATTTAATGTCAGTACTTAAATTGTTTGAAATAATATGTATTTTAATAGTAATTTTGACGATTTTTAAAATTTTTTTAGCTTTAATATTTTATTATTGATTTTATTATCTGTTATCCTGATTTTTTATATTTTTCTTCTATTCAACATCTTTGTACTTTTACATATTTTAATTAATTTAATTACCTACTATATTTGTTAGTATGTTCTAATATTTTGCTTTATGTTTTTAGTGTGCCTATATTTATTGTATTTTGTTTTCTGATTTGTGTTAGCTCCTATTTATTTTGTTCCTGCTTTTGACGTGTGTATGTGTATGTGGCACGAAAATGAAATAAATATATAAATGTAGCTATGTTAAATTTTATTCTTCATAATATTGTAATATATTATAATAATGAATTTGCCTTTTTACAGCTATAAGTAATCATAATTAACCATTCCATTTATATTTATTAATAATAAAGCATAATTTTAATACCCGCGCATTCGCCATTTTCTAGAAAAATGTAGAGAGATTAATCCTACATTACTTTTTCTAAATCTCAATATGAGCTAACATAGCTAAAACATTTTGTTATTTTGGAACTTAATACATATTTATTTAGCACAAATTTGTTTTCTTTTATTAGTAATTACTATAGAAAAATTCAAATAAATTTATATATAGCAAGTGCCAACCAAACAGATTAAAAAGGTTCTTAATTGCCAAGCACTTAACAGAAGTAAATTTAAAAAAGAGCTCTGAAAAATTGCTTCTTTGCGGTAGTAAAATTATTTCAAAGTGTAAAGTTTTTAATTATTCAAAATATTCCTGGGTATTAATTAAAATTAGAAAAAAATGGTGTCCAAATTAACATGTGATATAAAATAGATAATATGTTACGTTTTGTGATTGATCCTACTTATCCTAAATTAATCTCTTCAACTTTTTTCGTAGGATGCACCGTTTTTGAGGAAAAAAATAAAACATATTTTTTTGCAAGTTCTGTATTTTTAATTTCCATTGATACATTATCTATAGTAGGTTGCTGTCAATATTTATAAATAAAATACGAACTTGTTAAAATGCCACAATAGCATTTTTTCATTATTTGTTTGCTACAAAATTAATGTCAAGTGAATAATTATTGTCTTAAAAAAAAAATGGAAAATTATACAAATGCGGATGGCAGATATACATTTTGTCTATGGTCGAAGTATAGACCTTATAAATCATGGACGCGCCCAAAACGGTTTTCTGCCTATACAAATCGTTGATGCTCAGATGTGTGCGACAGAGATAGAACTAGTCCGGGAAAAAACCCACAGATCATTGGCCGTAAACCGTAAATGACAGACGTATGACATTTACGTTGATAAACCGACTCCACCATAGTTTATGAGTCTTTAAAAACTATTGCTAATAAACACACTAAACACAACTAAATCACAAAAGGCACACAAATCATTAACAATATTAACAGGACTGTCATAGAACATCTGTTTTTGCCCGGACTAGCTTCATCCCTCTTGTACACATAAGGACACCGGACCTTTCTTTCTAGGACCGGTCCATGATTTATAAGGTCTATGGGTCGAAGTAATGGAAATACTCTGCAAGCTCGGCCACTGTATGTTCAGTTGTATGAAGAACGTAGGATACCTAATCACACAATATTGGCTCGCCTTCACCAACGTTTTAGCGAAAATTGTACATTTATTAAACGAACTGCTGACTGTGGGCGGCCTCGAGAAGTACAAACTGTGCAACTAAAAGAAGTGTAAAATATTTCAGGAGGTAATAGTATGAACCAAAATAAGCAGAAAAGTCTTAATAAACATGGGTCCGCAAAGTAACGGTTGCGGAGATATGGACCACTATTTGTTTTTCAAACATTTTATTTTATTAGGAATAAACCGACAAAGGAAGCTTTTAACAAACAACAAACAAAGTTACAGAAAATGTTCAAAGTGCCCTTCGTCCATTTCCAAGCAGGCACGACATCTTCGTCTCAACGATATTCGAACTCTTTCGAAAACACCCTCATTGGTTTGGATTTCTTGACACTTTTAATTAATCCGTAGCTGTCGCTCTTCGAGGCTATTTACAGGAGTACCATACACTAATGTCTTCAAATATCCCCAAACAAATAAATCTAGAGGGTTCAGATCAGTCCGGACCCTCCAAGATCGCCTGATCTGAACCCTCTAGATTTCTTTGTTTGGGGATATTTGAAGACATTAGTGTATGGTATTCCTGTAAATAGCTTGGAAGAGCTGCAGCTACGGATTAGTCAAAAGTGTTAAGAAATCCAAACCAAGGAGGGTGTTTTCAAAAGAGTTCGAATATCGTTGAGACGAAGATGTCGTGCCTGCTTCGAAATGGACGGAGGGCACTTTGAACATCTTCTGTAACTTTGTTTTTTGTTTGTTAAAAGCTTGCTTTGTCGGTTTATTCATAATAAAATAAAACGTTTGAAAAACGAATAGTGATCCATATCTCCGCAACCGTTACTTTGCGGACCCATGTTTATTAAGACTTTTCAGCTTATTTTGGTTCATACTATGACCTCCTGAAATATTTTACACTTTTTATTAACACCCTGTATAAGCAACTATACCCTATTTAAAATTCTAAAAGAGCAGCAATTGTATCCGTTTCATATTCAACGTGTACAGGTGCTATTACCTCGGGACTTTTTACCGCGTCTAGTTTTTTGCCAATGGATTCTTCATGTAACCGTAATCATTTAATGTCAAAATCCTAATTTTTTTAAAAATAATAATAATAATATCTCTACTCCTCATTCAAATCACGAGGATTAGCCCAGAAGTCGAAGACTTGTGTGGGAAATGGCGTTTTGTTTACTGGCGAGGCAAGTGTTTCAAGAGATTCTATACGAAATTTTCATAACAATCACTTATGGGGTTATGCAAATCCACATGGAATTGTCAAAATGGGGGGTCGCACAGCAAATTTTAGAGAAAACCCATAAAGACAATAAAAAATCATATCAAAAGTTTACACAGGTCCACAAAAATAGTCGCTGGTAGTTAGACTATATTTTTCTTTTGTATTTTTTCCCACTGAACACGAATCTGAAGTTAAAATTGGGGATTACACAGCAAATATTTGAGAAAACCTAAAAAAATCGATAAAAATCACTTTCTCGTATTTATTCCATATGATACGCTCTAAAACTGAAACAATGAGAAATGCTGTGAATTAGTGAATATTTACTATTTTACAGCTATAAGTATACCAAGATGGCTGTAAAATAGTAAATATTCACTAATTCACAGCATTTCTCTTTGTTTCAGTTTTAGACAGTATCATACAGAATAAATTACGAAAAAGTGATTTTTATCCATTTTTTAGGTTTTCTCAAATATTTGCTGTGTAACCCCCAATTTTAACTTCAGATTCGTGTTCAGCGGGAAAAAATACAAAAGAAAAATATAGTCTAACTCCCAGCACACATGACTTTTTTTTTTGGACCTGTTTACACTTTTAATGTGATTTAGATCGTTTTTATGGGTTTTCTCTAAAATTTGCTGTGCGACCCCCCATGACTTCAGATTCGTGTTCAGCGGGAAAGAATACATGGAAAAAATATAATGGGACCCTCAGCACACACTACTTTTTTTTGTGGACCTGTGTTATTTATTGGTCCATATTTCGTCCCATTACGATTAAATGACGATTTTTTTTCCTAGGAAGAGTTACCTGCTCTTCTTGCAGAAATTTCTCTTCTGCTCAGACAAAATTTATGGTTCGTGCATGATGGTGCCCCAGCCCATTTTAGCATTAATGTACGCCGTCACTTAGATACAGTATATCCAAATCGTTGGATAGGTAGGGGAGGTACGCAACAATGGCCAGCTCGCTCTCCCGATATAAATCACTTAGATTTTTGCATTTGAGGTTTTCTCGTCATTACTCCTGTTGAAAATGTTGAAGACCTAAGGAATCGAATTACGGTGGGCTGTGAGACACAGCAAAAGAAATACAGTAGGACTATTTCAGCGAATACGACAGTCAATGAGACGAAGAGTTGACTCTTGTATCATTTGTGAGGGAGGATTTTCAACATTTGTTATAGGTTTGCGACTATTAAAACATATTTTTAATACTGTTGTTTTGTGATACTGTTTTAGTTTAATGTTTCTGTGTTAGATAATACATTTTTTTTTAAATATTCAAGAAAAAAAAAATAAAAGATTAAAATTTGAACACCCTGTATCTCGAAATATTTTTTTACCCACATTTATATCAACATTTATTTTCAATGTTTAATTGTTGGCCATAATAACACTTTAGTAAAAAAGACCTTTAAATAAAATATTAACAAATCCTACAATAAAATATGTTTTATTTTTTCCTCGAAAACGGTGCATCCTACGAAAAAAAATTGAAACTGAAATAACTTCGGCAACCACCCCCTAAAATATTTTGCACTTATTTACAAACACTCTGTATAATGAAGACGTCAAATTTCAATTTAAATAGTAAAAGTTGTATATCACCCAAATTTCGAGGTTGCTAAGGTAACGGTTTAGAAATTATTTCTGAAATTTAATATTTATCTACTTGGCCTTTTAGGTATATCCGTAAACTAGATGGGTCAAACATGTATATGAAGTACTGACATTTTAACTTTCCCTGTATACCCCTTCATTTTTGACCACTAGTTCTGCCAATTCAAAAGTTAAAAAAACTACAATTCCAGCTGCTAAAATGTTACTTATGCAATGTTTGTTAAAGTTTGTCCACAGATTGCATTTGGAGACATTTATATATTTCTAAAAAAAGCCCAAGACGTTGTCTGTCGTATTGAAACGATGAATTTATTGCTTCCTCTGGAACATATCAGTCAGCAGAGCAGTAGTTTTACTAAATAGTATTGAAGTTAGCTTATAAATACAATTCGTAAGGCTATTCTCCTTGTCTTGTCCCGTTGTTATAAATTTTAATTGTTTTATAATAATTCGGTATAAAACCTCTTCCTTTTAAATATAGCGTTTAATTTTTAGTATCTTAGAGTGCCCTGTTAAGTGAGTACGAAGTACGTAAATTGATGATCTCTATAACATTTCTAAGATCCCACGTATGATAAATTTGAGTTAAATGTAAAATAAATTTTGTTCAATTTAATAAATAATGTTACGATACTGTTCGTAACAATAATTAAATAATAATCCCTGAAGTTACATATTCATTTGTTTTATAACCATTTACCATTACTTTTGAAACGTGCCTCGTAATATTAGTATTAAAAATATGAGGTACTTACGAGGGACAATGAGGACGTCTCTGTTCTTTTCCTGTTATCTCCACGGTGACCACCCGCGCAGTCCCCTATGGTGAAACGAGGAGTTTGTTTGCAGATCAGCATGTACTCTCGCTGGTATTCGTTCATCTTGGTGTTCGGATCTTTAGCAGATTTTTGCTTCAGTCTTTGAGACAATTCGCTCACCGGAAACCAGGAATTTCCGCAGATCACATGCTCTTCTAAGGTGTCGTAGACGAATTTGTACTGGTCCTAAAAAAGAAACATTGCACTATATGGACTATTCTGATTTCAATTTTAATTTCTCTCTCACTAAAGGTGTCTAAATTATGGATTAAATTTGATTTGTCATACAAAAAGCCTATGCAAATATCTCGTGGTTTGACAGTTATTTATTGTTAGCTTAGATCAGTATTCATTAAAGTCTCAAATTGATGCTTAAGTGTTTATGAACTTTTGACGCAAAAGTTTATGGATTAGTAATTCCACGATAACGATAATACCTACGATAATTCTACTATTTTCTTAAAGTTTAAAAATATGCGTCAGTGCCATATTTGTGTCTGCCCAAACGGAGATAAATTTCAACATTCTCTGTAAAAGCCGCTTTACAGTCCGCAATTCTTTTTGCAATGGCTTGCAGTTTGTTATACAGTCGTCAATTCGCAATTGCAATATAACCCATCAACCCAAATGCATACTAAAAACTAAACTGTTTATCCAAATTTGACAAGTAACAATAACAGACAGCATAACATATAAAATAATGGTTTCATTTAATATATTTTGCAACCAAACAATAATCAAGTAGAAACAAAAGGTTGACAGTTTAGCCTAAACATTTTTACATATGGTGATAACCATACAAATCACTAAACTATTCCCCAGAATGGCAGAAAAGCTGCAATAAGAATCGAGTAAGACCTATATTGCAAGAATCTTGCAGATAAAACAATTTCTGCAATACGCTGCTGTTCAGTGTGCATTCCTATGTACAAGAGAATTGCAACTTGCTGAAAAAAATTGCAGACTGTAAAACTGCTTTAAGAGTATTATTTGTGTCTCTATTGTCTACAAGGAATCTACTTTATCACTGAGATAGATAAATAAAACTGTACAGGACGAGTCAGGTTTAAACAGCGAAATTTCAGGAATCACTTACAAAATTTTAAAAAAATGTAAATACAACATTTATTTTCTTTATATCGAGATAAATATACAAAGCTATGAAGTTCAAGGAAAAAATTACAACCAGCTACCTCAAACAGTATTTGTGACATTTAACAATGATTCTACTTTGACATTAGGCAGTAGTTGTTTTAAAACCAACCTGCCTGGATATTTTATGTAAGTGTTAAATTTTGAATTTAATGTACAGTTGTCATAAAAGTATTTCTGTGGGAAAACGAATTTTTACTTTCTTTTATGTAGTAAAGAATATTTATTCTACAAATTTCATGTTTTTACCCTATTCAGTAGTATACCAAATACGTTATAAAAGTGTGTTATAGACCCTCATATCTACACCACTTGTTCATGAAATGATCCACCTAAGTAATAAGGATCTACAAAATTGTTGAAAGTGACACTTGTCATTTTTCAGTAACAGGAAAATTTGATTTTTCCGCTGTACTCGATCACCCTGTATCTCTGTTGGTGAGAGAGATAAAATCGGTATTTTGCATTTACATTTTTTCTTAAATTCTCGTAAGGAATTTATTCTTGAAGTTTGACTATTTAAACTCGACTCACCTAAATTGTTAAATATCTATTTTAGTGCCTTGGTTTTCCTTGAAAAATCACCAAAAAGTCAAAACCTTTTGAATTCTGGCACCGGTGTGAAGTTAATAGCTAAAAGATAGCAGCTAATTTATTGAAGATACCCGAACGACCATAAGCGCACGCGTTTAAAGTATTTAAGCAAATAAAAATAGACACTATTGAAGGCAATAGTTAGCCACCTTGAAATTCATATGAGATGATGGTAATATATAGTAACAAAACACATACTAAGAGTTAATCCAATTGTGAGCCGTCTAAGGGTAGGAAACGTACCCTTAAACAAAGTAAAATGTAGGAACTATTGAACGCAGTTGTTAGACGCCTTGCAATTCATACGAGATTATGGTAATATGGTGATAAAACAAATGCTAAGAGATCATCCAATTGTGAACCATTAAGGGTAGTAAAACACGTCCTTGAACAAAATAAAATATAGAACGCAGTTGTTATAGTCGCCTTGAAATTCATACGGGGTGTTGGTAATATAGTGACAAATCATGCTAAGAGTTTATCCAATCGTGAGACGTCGAAGGGTAGAAAAACGCACCGTTGACCAAAATAAAATATAAATACTATTTTAATTTTTCGATATTGGAATTGTTTTGCAGTAAGAGCCACTTTAATTCTTTCCTGTGGGAGCTAATGCTACCGTCAACGTAATTTAAATATTTATTTTCTACGAGCCTCGAGAAAAAGTATATGATGTATGTGTTTTATCACCATATTACCAATATTTATGAATTTCAAGGTGGCTAATAACTGCGTTCAATAGTTTCTATATTTTATTTTGTTTAAGGGTGCGTTTCCTTCCCTTAGACGGCTCACAATTGGATGAACTCTTAGTATGCGTTTTGTCACTATATTACCATCATCTCATACATTTCAAGACAGCTAATAATTGCGTTCCACAGTTTAAAAACTGTGGAACGCAATTATAAAAAATATAGATATTTTATTTTGTTTAAGGGCGCTTTTCCTGTCCTTAGACGGCTCACAATTGGATGAACTTTTAGTATGCGTTTTGTCACTATATTACCGTCATCTCATATACATTTTAAGATGCTAACCATTGCCTACAGCACTGTCTATTTTTTATTTCTTAGTACTTAGTACTTTGAACGCGTGCGCTTATGGTCCTTCGGATATCTTCGGTAAAGTAGTTGCTAACTTCTCACCGGTCATTCTGGCAACGTCTATCAGTTTATGCAGCTACACTTATCATCTCTGCATTCAGGGCGGTGCAACAGACAATGTTTTGTTGCAAAAACAAAAATTAAATTTTTATGAAAATATGCAAACACTATTAAGTATATTCTAAATATTGTCTTTCTATTATAGCGTTTTTATACATTCAATATTTAATGCTTTATAATAAAAATTGCACAAAAAAAGATCAGGTTATTTTTTCATCCAAACGCAGGTTGTTTGCACTGCACAGGTGCACAACGACTTTAAGAGTGATTCATGGATATTTTTAACCAATGTTAAATGTAGTATTCCAGATAATAGTATAGTTTTCTACATGTTTTATGAAAACACGTGACTGGCGTTCATACCTCGGCCCTTTTTTCAAAATGTGATAGTTAATTTATATGATACAAAGATCAAACATAACATAACTATTTTATTCCAAATACTGTCTTGCTGTGTTTAGTGCTTTTATACACTATAAACGCCAGATACTGTGTAAGATTTATAGAAATTGAAATATTAAACTGCTACCTAAATATTCAGAATATTTCCCTCAGAAACGGAATTGGCATATTCACAATTTTATTTCGATGGAAAAAATTGCTTTTTTATGCATCGGCTCAGCGCAAAGACATACAAAGGCTCTCCGCCGAAAGCGTCTAAATTGGGACCGAAAGCACTATTGAGATGTTACCTCGTTTCTCCTTTTACTTGAATATTCTCAGTTACGTTCAGAGGAGCTTTCATACTCCCCGTGGTATTAGTCTACCGGAGGATTTTGTTGAAATTGTAAACATGTATAAAATCCAATGCGCCATTGGGAAAATGGACCCAAATCGAGTGTATCATTATGAAATCGAGATGATTGATTTGAGGTAATGGTGTAACGTTCATTTTTACGTAGGTACAACGTTCCCCTGTATAATAATCTGCAGTGTAAAATATTGTTTATAATAATTACTGTAAATTATAGATATTGTTTTGAGAATTATATTTAAAAATATTTATTTTATGTTATAGATCACCTTAGGCAGCAGGCATTTTGTCTCTATCAGCGATTATATCAGTTTCAGAAATATAGGTTAAGAATAATATTAATTAATATTAAATCTTATTGGTTCATTCAGGTTGTAGGTCATAATTTATTTTACACACGTGTTAAGTTAATTATTTATTTGTTTATAGTTACAATCAGTTCAGTACAGATCACATAAATATTTAAATTTCTAAGGTTGGTAATAACGATTTCATTTAAGTTGGCACGATAGGTACACCTGTTGAAGGGAACTGAAACGCTAAGCCCCTTCTTCTGCAAGCAGGCATGCAGATTTCAAGCGTATTTTTCGAAATTTTTAATTAAAATAAAGAATTGCATGTGTTATAGGTTACAGGGTGGAAAAAAACATTCATGTATGAAAATTCATTAATAGGGTCATATTTTAAAGTTTTTTATGTTCATAGCTAATTGCCAATTTAAGGAAATCGAGTTATTACCGATATTTTTGTTGATTATTAAATTAAAAGTTCAAACGGGGAGGTATATCCAACAAGTGTGAGATAAATTGTAAGTAGGGTATAATTTCAGATTTTTGGAGTTTTGCTGGGCATACATTAGTCATTACTGGTTTCAATTGGACTTTGGGTCTAAGTTGAAAAAATAACTCTGAGGGATCAATAAGACGGCTGATATTGGAAATTCTTCCGAAGGCTGTGGAAGGGATTCATGGTTGCGTAAGCAGAAACAACATTCAAGGAATAAAGCTTGGCTAAAGGGTGGCTTCTGATTTTGGTAAGATCGACACAGTAGAGAGACATACCCAAATTTTCCTTAAGAATATTAAAATTTATTAATCCGACCGATTTTCCTTTAGATATAAGAATTTATTTGTCTTGCGTCTTGAGCCATATTGAGAATCTGCAACCATCATTACGTTTTGGTCATTATGATATTATTGTTTTTTTTAGGCTTAGAGCCATATATAAAACCACTATTAATTAACTATTTAATTTTATTATTTAAACAGTGTACAGGACAAAATAGCGATTGTTGTCTGAAAATATTAGATGCTTAGGATTAATATTTAAAATGTGTTAAGTTGA
Source organism: Monochamus saltuarius (assembly GCA_025584915.1). NCBI lineage: Eukaryota > Metazoa > Arthropoda > Insecta > Coleoptera > Cerambycidae > Monochamus > Monochamus saltuarius. Next base: position 29,711,681 of record CM046722.1, read on the forward strand.
ATATTAATGTCCGCGTGGTAGTTATTTTTTTGACCAACCACAATTTGTTAACTCAGACATTATTTTAACGGTTGCTAGCGCTCAACAATTAATATCTAAATACAATTTATAAAATTTTTTCATACATTTATTCCGAATCTCGACCTAGCTCCCACTATACATATAACATCTGAGACCGGGCCAGTCACATCTCGAAAAGATGTGACAATGGAAACATAACGTTTAGTACCTGTTTGCGGTTCATCTTCAACTTTTCGCAAATATTTTTTCCATGTGTACCTTTACTACACTGGGACATTCCAGGATTTTATTAAAAAACTTTTTTTCTCTAGAGCCCGTCTTTCAACAATAGAAAATATTACTCAATTTGGAAATTTCCGACGATATGCTTCCACACTTCCTCTACACTTGCCTTCACAGAAACCTAACACAAGTCACATGTCAACTTGTTCGCTGAATGTAAATTTCTCAGCCATTATTGACTTCGATTTCTTCTAATAAACACTATTTAAAATCTTGTTTTAACTAAAGCATTTTTTTTGAAACCCTTAAAAGTTTTTAAAATGTTACAATAGTAAAAGTGTTTTAAATTCAATTCTGCACAGAATCTTATTATTTTTTTAAAATTCGATCAATAGAAAAAGAGGTTGGTATAATTTTAGGGGTGACTCACTCTCAATGAATATCTTGTAGTGATTCAATTTACTTGAACTCATAGTCAAAGAAGAAAAATAATGAAGTTGAAACATGTACCAAATTTGGTTGTTCCAAATTAAAGTAATTCAGAGACATTTTTTTTTCAAAATATTTGCTGGCCTGAAACGCCGCCTGTGTGCAACTTTGTATATTTCATTCTTATAACTTTTGAACAGATCGGTCTACAAATTTTTGTCCCGTTCGCAAAACAATTGGAAACGTCAAACGTAAGCGTAATATATTCCTAATGCCTACATATCTGCATAAGGTTGAAAATACATTGTACGTATTAGTTGGAATTTGCATGCACTTGACGATTGGAAGCCTGACTCTAATGTTGTTCCAACGAAGCTATCTCAACTAATAAAAACAAAGTCTTGGCAAATTATAATGCGAGAGGTAGTCCAAGTAAGCAACTAATCCATTTCTACATTATAGTACTGATTGTTCTTTTGAAGTTATCACGTCGATTGTGTTTTGTGTCTAAGTGAAGTTCTACTTTTAGGCCTTTAGGCTTTCACAGATGTATGTTTATTTGTTTGTTGTTGTTTCTATTGTTTATTTTTAAGTGGAACAATACATTTGTATTTTTCAAATATTTCCACTTGTACCCCAAATCATTATCATTAACTCACACATTAGAAAATGACACAACTGATTCTTACAAATTTAACAGTTACACGAACAAAGGCAATTGCCAGTTCACTTTATATCATGGCAGAGATCTTGATACTTAACTTCTTTCTCTATATTCCTTCTTCTAACAAATCTACGAGGTAATTCGTTTATGATCTAAGAGTAATTGACTAGTTAATAGTGTTGTAACTACAGTTTAATTTTCAGATCCAATAAAATTTAATGAAAAGGTTATTTACAAAAATAGAGCAAAAATTTACCAAAGAGCTGAAGCTAATTCAAGTTTGGTAATATTGCTCTTTCAAACACCGAAATTCGTCATCTGTATTGTTTTTTTTATCCATATACTTTTATGGAGTTACGACGTTTATGGTTAATTAGAAGTAGTCTTTACACGTTGGATCAAAGTTTCTCAATGACGAGTGATATAAAATGGGATAAAATGAACGTAGGTGTCTCTTAAAGAAGGTATATGTATACGATATCGGAAAGTTATATTGTCTCCACTTCACCCCTTTTCTTGAACTTATATCCTATGGCAGTAAATATCGATATAAAATTGTTATCTTTGATATCGGCATAAAACTGTATGAGTAGGTTATATGTATCTATAGCTATCTTTTGTAAAACATAATCTGTATTGATAGGTATAAGATAGAGGTGCTTAAAGTTAGGCAACTCATTAACTCAATAAACTGATTAGATCTAATGGGTTCTTTATTTACAATACAGGGTCTGGCGTCTTTAATGCAGAAAAAAATAAAAGATAGATTCCTGGGAATATTCGGAATAAAAAAGTTTTATATAAAAAAGTCCTATATTCTTGTTTTGTCAGTAATATTAAACTTTAGTTTAGTAGTAGTGAAATAAATCATACTCAAATCAAAACATTAAAACAAACATAACACAATGCAAATCCATAAATACAATAACGTAATACACCGATTTTTTTCACAGAACTTGACTTGAAAATTTGGACAATTTTTCGCCTGGCAAAAACCTCAATGGAAAAGTAAAAACTATTGGAATGGTTATTAAAAAGCAGCTCTGATATTAATGCTCATAAGTTGAGTATATATTATAGTTTATAAGTAAAAGTAGATAGTAGTAGTGTAGAAGTTATCGACCTTTTATTTCAGAAATTTTTAAAATCATTCATAAATATTAAATAGTTTATATGAGTTGTTCAATATTTTAATAAAAATTCAGGTGGGATATGTAATTGTGTAAAGCATTTATTATAAAAATTAACTACCAAACGAGTAATGTAGTTGCTGAAAAACTCTAACAGTGTTTTAACAATGTGTCAGAAATAATACTAATAAAGTTGATAAATTGAGATTATGATAGTTTTGGGAAACGATGAAAAATTCTCAATTTCACAATAATTTTAACTAGTCGTTATTTAGTACCTAAATGAAAGATTGTGAGGTACCGATAAAGTATTTCATTTTATGAGTATAGACGCAGTAAAAAGCAACTACGACTCTGTAGGTCTGTTCCAACAGCCGTCGTGTACTGGTTCAGAACTGTCAGAAATGTTTGACCAACACAGTCTTATGACGCATTCACCGAGAGTACATTAACAACTTAACTGACTGACTAGTTTTGGACGGTTCGGAACCGATTCTTGCTGTTGTTGGAACAAACCCTATATAAATTCATATAGCGTTTACTTTTGACACTTTATGTTTTATAAATATTTTTTACAAAGCTCTAATATAATACTGAACAGTTTGTGTATGCTGTTATACTTACTACATTATCCACTAATCCTTTCCTTGATTGTCTCAGTTTCTTTAAATATCCAAATACATCAAACTTATCTTCTTCTTCCGCTAGCTCCATATTAGCATCAACCGACAGATATACTCCAGATCTCCCACCACCATCGCTGAAAGAAGATAGGAATATGTTAGCATTTGGATTTTGTTAACAAATGAAGATTTATATAACTATTTTTGAAAGAATATTAATCGGTAAGTAATCTTTTGTATTTCCTGATAGATCAAGAAAATGTCTTTTAGTTTAGAATAAATCCAATGTCACAATGGTTTTAGGTTAGAGGAAAGTGGGGGTCCAACAAGTCTCTACTGTTAGAAATGGACATATTTGAAACTATGCAATGGCTTTACTGCCAAAGATGTGGAGAGTGGAGAATAATTATTGAATTGGTATAAGCAGATATGTCATATGTCATAGGTCATCACATTATATTATCAACAAATAGCATATGTCCGATATTCACTTTAGCTGTACACGATGAGCTGTTTAATAGGTAGTCACCAAAAACGGCTCAAGTCCTGGATATAGGATCACCAATGCACTTTTATTGGTTTATTTAAAAAATTGTGATATCTGATTGGTTAGATGGAATTCACCACACTAAACTGCTGAATTTAAAAACAGGCTAGTGCTAGTACAATATAGTATTGTGTATTACCTCTTTTGTTTTTATCTGAGGCTATGTCTATTTTTATGTATTTGTACATTTGCCATTAAATATATGTAAACATTCATTTATATTTCCATTAAGTTATGGGTATATGGGATTGTACACACATTCTTAGGTGTTATTAATTCAACATATTTATTTATATTTTTTTTCTAGATTTATAAAATGTGTAATTTAGCTCTGTAATTGGAAATTTGTATTTCTGTTGGGCTAATAAATGATTATTATTATTATTATTATTATTATTATTATTATTGGAATCGTTAGTCTCACCTAACGCAATCCATGCATTTAAGGTAAGGTAAGTGTAAATGTAGAGCTAGAATTATCGAATTGGTAGGACACTTGCTATTGAATTATTGTTCTGTGTGGTAGTTTGTGTGATAGGTACAAAATGGAACCATTTCCCAAGGAAAGAGAAAGGCAGTTATCGATAACTACACACATGAAAAATACCATACTATTACCAAGTCGCCTATCAATTGAAAAAAGTTCTTAGCAAATCGGCAAAAATGGAACATATACGAAAATGTACAAAATTTGTAGCAGCTTATCAAATATATTTCAACTACTGTACAATACAACTACAATATTGCAATTGTAACATTTCTGAAATACAATCCTGTTTAAATAAAAATCATTATTTCACTTTCACTATGCAGAAAAGTCACATGAATGATTTTTTGTTTTGGCCTACGGTCTCGACCAAAAATTCACATTCTCACACGCCATTAAAGAAACACTAATTTTGCGCACTTAATATAAAAATAACTATTTATTTTTAAAATAAAATCAATATTTCTGTATATTAGGAATGCCATACGCTATTATTTTTAATAGCTAAAATGAAGCAAGCTTTTCTAAATAAAAGTAAAACGTTTTTTCTACAAACGTGCTTGGAGGTTTACTTTCCCGCATGAATTTTATTTTCACTTCCCCACATGTCGCGGCGTGCGGAAAAGTAAATATTTTAAAAAATGTAGTTTATAACGAAATTTAAACTTTTTAATTCGACTATTTAGGTAGATACAATGTGCATCAAAGCTATGTCAAACATTTGTATGTTTTAAACAATTTATTATGCATATTCTAATCGCCATTTGTCACGCCAACAATAAAACCAAATTATTGTCAAAACACTCAGTTAATATTTTATTAATTCGGCTGTCACAATTTTAAATACGTTTAACAAAGATACAGTGCGGTTATAAAAAAAAGTAATTTATGTTACTAAAGAAGAAGAATAACATTACAATGAATTCTTCTGACGAAGAACTTCCAAAGGTAATATTAGAAGCTGCTGGTAAGGCAAATTTGGATTTGTCACCAGATAAATCAATAGAAATATAGTATGTACATAAAAACAGTGTACATTTCTTAAGTTGGTGTAACGAAAAAGAAGTGAAAAGTTTCAAAGAAGTAGTTTTAGCCTATTTTATCGACCTCAGCAAGGTTCTTAACCTCAACAGCCTATGGTCACGTTACTTAATGACAAAAAGTGTAGTAAAAATAAAACAAAATTTTGACATAATAAAATTCTATAAAGTGACAGCTTTCTTAAAAAAGAAAAATATTGGATGTCGATTACAAAAAGCTGAAGTATTTACAAAAGAAATATCCAAATTCATGATAACAGCACCAGATAAACGTACCTCATGATCACATTGAAGACAAAAAAAACCTCATAATAGCTAAAATATCGGACTCTAAATTCATTCTGCAAGGTCATTTGTAATATCACAAGAAGTAAACAATGGAACTTATGACCTCAAATCATTTCACATCGTCGTTTTTTATTAAGTATATATTAATTTTGAAAAATGCTTTCCGGAATAGCTTATTTGCATTTTTCTGAACGATACACAGGCGTTCCTCGTCAACATTATTTACTGACTGGGGAGGAAATTACAAACGTTTAGGAGATTGAAAATCGACTTTGGTAGCTAAAGGATCCCTGGAAGAATCGAAGAAACAAAAAGAAAACTTGTGCAACAAAATTCTTAGCTCCCCTTTAACTTCATCAACTTCAACCGAACTTTCAAATCAAACCACCTTGAAGAACAGTCAAGTTTATCTATAAATTTGCAAACTGCTATAAACTGTTCGTTCACATAATATAATAAATTAAAAGTTTGTTTTTATTAGTTTCAAAGTTCTCGTTTATAATTATTACTAGTTTAATGTTCACATATTGGTTACTTTAAATACAACTTAATTTTTCTTATTTGTCTCTTTATTTGCGCTTGCAGAAAAAATATTCCTAACTCATGCAGAAATGTCTTTCCCGCCCTGTACAGCTGCTGTCGGCTGTGGGCGTACGGGAAAGTATCACTTTCCGCACTTGTTAAGAAGATAACTATTTCCATTTCCTTATAATGTGCTTTTGTGGACATATGACAGTTCTGCATACATCAATGCAATTAGAAGGCTATAATTAGATGATCATGGAGGTCCACAATAAATCTATGGCTGGTCGCAGTAGAAAAGGATTGTGCATTCATTCATTCCACTTATAACATGCAATGCACTTACTTGCAATGTACTACCATAGGGCCTGCCTCATTGGACTTTATGACGTGGCCAACTACAGCCCGAACTCTTCTTCTGAATTCTAAAAGTGCGTTTGTGAAGGGACACGAATGACTGTGCCACTGGGTGTAGTGGAACTGAAGAATAGTCATCTTCTGCAATAACCTGCAATAAAGTTAATTAAGATTAAAATTAATTATAATTTAAAAGAAATTAAATCCAACAAAATACATTCTGTTATTTGCAACAGGTACCTATAGTTATATTTCATACTAAAGCTAATAATAACTAAGCGCATTTTTCAGATTAGTCTAAAAATTGGCGAATATAGTATAATGTCTATAAAGAAATAGAAATCAGCAATACGTAATGTGAAATTTTAAGGGCATAATAACACAAGGCTGTTTGCAAAGTGAATATAACATTCATGACTGCCTAAATAAGTATAACATGCAGAAAGTAACATTTTTTATTTTATCTGGAATTCCCTTGCTTATAACTTTCTGAATTCAAACTTCAGCAGTCATAGAAAAAATGAAGTTAGGAGCAGAAATACATTTACAAATGTAATAATACAACATATATTTCCTTTTGTTATAATAATAATAATAGTATCACTACCCCTCATTCTAATCACGAGGATTAGCTCAGAACTTGACTTGTGTGGGAGAGGGGGCGGCATATTATTATTAAGCAGGCCGCATTTGCGCCCAGGAACGACTTACGTTGGTATACCCTAACCACCATTTGGTGCAGGAATGAGGGAAACCTGGGGGGTAGTCCAATGTCAACCGGTATCAATCTCTCACATTGACCCAAGCCAACATTCTTCCACCCTACCATACCCAAATTGATTTCAACAAAAAATCTAGTATTCTAGTGATGATCAAAGCGAGGATCAAAATTGTTGAGTTGCAAATTTCGAAAATCAATTGCTATAGGGAAAGTTTTTGAATTTCATTAAATTCCAATAGTAGTAGTTCCACAAACATTATCATATTTTCTTCAAGTGACGTCATTACCAAACTCAAATTCCACCTCAAATTATAGGCAACCCCACAGTACACACTGTCATGAAGAATTTTTTGATTTTTTACTAGATCGATTTTTGATCTTATGTAGATTGGACATGAGTGCCAAAAAATGTCTTCTTTATCATGCCCTTAAATATCGCGATATTTTGGTAGTACTAGAAATATTTGAGAAGTTTCATATTGAATTTTATTAATAGTTAAATACAATAAAATAGCATCTAGTGTTACTCAACATATGCATTGAAAATAATTTCATGACAGCAACAGACATTATTTAAAACATTTTTGGTTATATATCAACTTTATGATTTCTGTGTTTACCAGTGTTTACCTTCTTACTTTCCTCCAATAAAGGTGTATAACAGCTTTTATATATTATCATATCTAAAAGACACTGGTAGAAAATGCCAAGATTATACAAGAGAACATAAAAAACATTAATAACGACACATTAATCACCTGCGAATGAGGCTATTCTTTCCGATCATAATCATTAGGATTAATATAATTAATGTTAAATTTTCCATTTATTTAAATTTAGGAATGTCTGTTGGTTGTTCTTAAATACCTATTCTAAATCCTAATAAAAATATTCTAATTTGAAGTTGTTCATTTTTATGGTATTTATATAAATATTAACAAGGGTCAGATTCGGCCTCTATAACTTCAACTACTTACAACTACAATTTTCTGCGGGTTGCCCAAACATGTGACGTCAAACTAAATCAATCTATTGTCCGCCACACATAATAATATGTCTAGAGAGGAACAATTATTGACACGTATTGATACGACCTAGTACTGATAGCTCCCAAAATTCTTATTAATAGCTTACCGGTTCACGTCTTTAAAAGAAATTTATTTCATATTGTCCGTTAACTGACTATTTCCCGGAGTCGTTTGCGGCCCGGAAAAGGAATATTACAATATCTGATACTGCAATATGTGTTGCCTAGCAACACTTTCTAATATTCTGCTTAATTTTATTAAAGTTAGAATTGTATTAATACTTTATGTATTAGTAGAAATGTATGTACCTCTATTTTGTAATATGCTTTTTTCTGGATTAATTGTCACATTGCTTTCGCAGATCTATTTATAATCTCCTCCAAAATTTATATAATACGAAACAATACAAAAATGATGTTATTATTTAATTTGAGAGTTAGATTGTGCATAAAACGCAAAATAAAACATAATAAAACAATATTTGTAGGGCTTTCAGGGCATGTGCTGTCTTTATAATTTACAATGGTTTTTCAAGTTGCTAATCCTTTTTGTCACCAAAACAGTAATCAACAGAGTTAAGATAATTTTGGACCCGGAACAATTAGACTCTGAATTGGTCATACGTGGTTTCAAACGAGTCATCAAACCTAGACGTTCACAAAAAGAATGTCGATAATTGGAAAAAGAACTTTGGAAACAAGTAATGCAGACAATATTAATGCCAACCCAAAACACTTGGAGTATATTGAATACCATGTGAATAAGAGAAGGATCATATGTAGGTATGCCGCAAAGATTGAATACTAAAGAAAGAAAAAGATAAAAGGTTTTATTATTCAACCACTCCAATAAATCGGATATCGTCCAACGTGCATTTCTTTAGACGAACGATATGTGATAACATTGAAAACATAAAGCTATACTTATGAGAGCGACACGATTTTATAACCTGGTGACGTTTCACCCGTTGGTAGCAATGGAAATCGAACAACAATAAGAAAAACACAGAGCTCAAGTTTGCAATAAAATGTGGGACATTACACAGACTACATCATCCATGACGAATAATAGTAAAATACTGTGGTTGCCAAGCTGTAGTGGTGGAGGCACGTGTGTTAGCACCGAGGTTGAATGCGAGGCTTAGCTCATTATTCAACTATGCAAGACAGATGAGGGCATCCCAAACGCTTTCAGCTGCTGCAAAGCTTTTTGGAGACCATTACTGATGATGCCGATGGTATAGAAGGGCAAAACGTTGAAGTATGTGATACAATCAGTTATAGAGGTTATTATTAAATGTCTCGCATAATCTAAATTCTTATTTGAGTGTCCTGAACATTCTGATAATGAGCCCGCCCCTACAGAGCTTAGCTTGAAAACAATAAATGTTGGTCAGTAAGAACTAATAACTAAGCGCATTTTCCGGATTAACAACTAACGTTAGAGAAGTGCCTATTAATTTTGTGACTTAGTCGCGTCAAATTAGCATTTCACTTACAACTTTTTGCGGAGAAGTCCGATTGAGATGCGGTTTTCTGCAAAATGTTCAGGAAATTATTTATAACAAAAGGTACATCTAACCTCTGTACGCTCGCAACTTTTTAATTGTTTATTTAACAAATGACCCATTTTTGTTGAACATATGGCAAATGTCACACACGATTCAACGAAAATGTTTGGAAAATGTTCTCTCGGGGGTTGTCGAGGTCCCTCTTTATCACTTTGGTGTTAGCTTTATTATTTATTGCTAAATTGTTGTAACTGGGCTAATTAACAAATTAAAAACTCCACCCCCGAAATCACTAGAGAACCGGAATTTTTTCCAGGATTTCTGGCTTATTAAGGCACAAGATTTTTGCAAATATAATTGTTTATTGTTCGATTGTTGCAACCTCGCTAATTAACAAATTAATAACTCTACTCCTGGAATCGTTAGAGAACCAGATTTTTTTGCAATAACTCTGGGATCATGGGGAGAACCATCGGCACAAGGTTATTGCACGTCATTGCTTATTTTCAGTTGTTGCAACCTGGCTAATTAACAAATTAATAACTCTACTCCAGGAATCACTAGAGAACCGGATTTTTTCCGGGATTTCTGGTTTACCTATTAAGGCAAACCATCGGCACAAGATTTTTGCAAATATAATTGTTTATTGTTCGATTGTTGCAACCTCGCTAATTAACAAATTAATAACTCTTCTCCCGGAATCGTTAGAAAATCGGATTTTTTTTGCAATAATTCTGGAATGATGAGGAGAAGCATTGCCACAAAGTAATTGCAAATATAATTGTTGTGTATGTATTTTAAATAAACAACTAAAAAGTTGCGAGCGTACAGAAGTTAGATGTACCTTTTGTTATAAATAATTCCCTGAACATTTTGCAGAAAACCGCATCTCAATCGGACTTCTCCGCCAAAGGTTGACTATTTTCCCATTTTTCATGCTAATTTGACGCGACTAACTAGTGGCCACCAGTTACATAGGCCATGGTATAACAACACGAAAAATCATATTGTATTGAGTAAATAATAATATTTGTGTTTTTGAAGTACCCAACAGATTGTCTCAGTGAGCAAAAATAAGTTTTTATAATTATATATATTATTGACGGATCTCTTTGACGCAGATTGCTGTGTATTTTCTTTCTTTTGCCAACTTTGATGAAATTGATAAACATTAACTGTTACCGCTTCAAAACTTTTGACACATGAGTTTTCCTTTAGAAATAAAATTAGGTGGGAATGCTATAAGTTTATAGTACTTAGTGGTTTAAATACCACAATTGCGACTTAATAAAAATGCAAATACTTTCCAAAGAAGATAATAAAATCTCGCTTTTTCTTAATCACCTCTTTAGTAGACATATTTGAAAAACTAATCTGTAATGAAGAATTCACTTGATATTTGTAAAAGAAATATCTGCCAATGCTTATACTTGTTAACACAATATGAAAATTATATTTAAGATAAAATAAAATATGAATATTTCGCCGTGCATGTACAGTTTTCGAAAAAGAGTTCATGCAAATGTTATTAACATTCTACTTCGTTATTCTGTGCTTAATGCAAAACAATTCCTCACGTAATAAAGTTCCGGAAACCCGAAAAATGCAAATATAACGCATAACTCACATTTATTTTTATGTAACCTAAATGCTCATGTATGGAAATAAGCCAATTCGTACACTGAAGTATAAATGTATCCATTTTTAAATGTTACTTGGCAATATTCCATTCGGTGGAATAAAAATATTCTGTTTTATTAAAAATTAAATTTAATTCCAATTTTTGTTATGTATTTATTTTAGAATAGGGATGAAACTTTTACCATAATATTATTATTATATTTTAATATTATTACTATAGTATACATTTCATAATTTTAATGTATATTGATTATTAAATATATTTTTGTCTTACATCAAATAGAAGGATTTAGCTTAATATTGATGAAATATTGAACTGGCTGCGACATATCAAGAGCATACGAAGGATATAAAGTATAAACCATGTTAGAGATAGTGACATGGGTCACTAATTATTATTTGAAATGTTTTTTGCTTCTACCCTCATCTCGCAGATGTCACTAAATATGACAGATTAATACAATCCGTTTGATCCATAATAATATCTGAGTCTAAATCAATTCTAATCAAAAGTTATTTATGCTCTTCACTTTCTTATATATTTGCGATAGGTAAAATAACAAAATTCTAAGATTCTATGTGAAGAATTAGCCTTAGTAGGCAAATGTAGTCATCTAAATTGTGTCGCGTTTTTCAGATTAACATCTCTGGAGATGTGAGATGGCTGTGAAATTTCTGCAAGCCAATTTTTTTTACAATTATTCTGTTAAAAGCTTGGCCTACTACGGTTTTATAAAACTGTCGTTTTTTTCAGAGAGCGGTATTATTATTATCAAAAAGATAAGATTACCAGGCTATTCAACATTCATCAACCAAATTTGATCGACAAATGTCTATTGAGTGTTTTTTATTGGGTGAAAAATCAGAACTAACAATTATAATAATCAGGTTAAAAATTGCCATGAAACTGAAAATAAATACCAATTGGACAAAGAAAAAACACAGATACTATAAGTTTAACACTTTTAATTGCGGCCAGAGTAAAAATAATTAAAGTAGAAAAAATGTAGGTAATGAATTATGGATATTAGATGTTAAAAATGTAAGCTGTGTAAAGTATTTTTAAATTTAAGAAGACAACTGGAAAAATGTGTTCCACTAGATTTTAAATTAACCTTCTTTATTTTTTTTATTAATAACTTGATATCTATTCATAATGCATTACATTTTCTGTAAGTGCCATTCGACTTGAATGAATCTACATATTATTACGTATATATATTATTAAGTCACAACTTTTAGTCGAATCTGACTCAATAAAAATAAAAACAAATAAGGCTTATTAAACAAAATTACTATACTATATAAGTATTTAATAAAATGAAGCCTACATTAAAATTGTCATAAATCACTCAATATTAATATTTATTTACGAAGTTTGGCAGAAAACCATTTTAGGGGATGAGTTTTTGCAAAATTTGACAATGAAAAAAAAAATCGAAAATTTAATATTATGCGTCAGAATAGAGTTTTTACTTCTCTATCTTATAAAAAAAAACCGAAATAAATAGGACAATAGATTCCACTTTTACAGGCTTACTTCCATTTGAAATGAGCCACACTGTACACAGGTATGTTTACTTTCAGTGTAAGTAACATTGTCACTTTCAATTAAATACTTCTACTTGTGTATGCAAACATTTTTTCAGATTTTTTAGTTTGATCTCTTATGATCTATGCCGTGATTCATTACGAGTAAGGTACACATTTTTGAGGTTGAAATAAGATGATTGAGGTAAGCATATTTTAATGAAATGTTGCCACTTCTCAGTATATAGGATGTCAAAGATTAAAAAACCGGATTCGAATTTTGGCAAACTGTCGAAAATGTTGGTGTATGGGGTTATTTGCCTATATTTATTAACGACTTTACTTTTCAAATGAGTTCATAAAACGATACGGCAATTTGGTTGGCTGTTCAGTTGGACCTCTTCTAAATTCACTGATCAGCAAAGTCTTGATTTAAGTACTGCCAAATATCCATGATAGAACTAATAATATGTATGATATTGCTCATAGCCGACATCATTCGTTGAGGATCTTCAATCTGTGGATTCACAAATTACTGTGTAGATATCTGCTTCATGTGGCGTGGCGTCTTCATTGTAGCTGGATTACGCCTTGTCCTCCTGGACACGAAAATTCTCGCGAAATGTGCAAAACCGGAATATTATCGCTATTTTCATCATTATGTGGGGTTAGTAAACTTGAGCTTCTGACAAGCAACCATGACTGTTATTGGCAGTTTTATGATGAACATTATAGAAAATATTACAGTTAGCAAAATGTGTTAAAAGTTGAGACATTTCCCGCCATTAAATAATTCGTGTGAATTTCCGCGTCCATGAGGAGAAAGGCTTTACGCGCAGTACATCACCGCATGACGTCATGCGCGTAGCGAACCGATTTAAGTTTACGGGAACATAATATCTTGTTTGTTGCATCATATAATAATGATAATTTTAATACCTATTTAGGTATTAAAATTAATAAATTGTCTCATTATAAAATGCGAGAGTTTCCGTTGCTGCTAAATATTTAATCTATTAAAATATTGTTCACAACACATATGTACGTTTTCCATTTTGGCCCCCATTGAGAAATTTTTCTATGGCGCCCATGCTTACAAACATCTTAGCTGGAGTCTTTGTTGTTGTGTTTGTGCGTCTAGGTACAAAACCCTATTTTTTTGTCACTTAACACATTTTTATTTTTTGTCATAAATTTTGCCACTAATATAATCAGCCCGTAACTCGCAATATACTACAAAGTTAACGCGCTCACTACAATTTTGTAAACTAAAAGCACACATAAATTAGCTATGCAAAGTTATTTCTCTGTGCTAAATGGTAATGTATCTACACAGTACACGGCTACCTCAGCAACACGGTAAGGGCCATCAGCAGATAACCAATGAAAACTGAGGAATTTTGTGACGTATGACACAGTCTGTCTCAGTCCATCTTTTGAGAAAGACTATATTTTATCTTTATTTAGAGGAATTTTGTGACGTCACCTGTCCCCGATGGCCCCGACAGTAAATAGACAGTGCCTTAGCAAACATTTGAGACTAGCCTCTAACTGAGGGAACGTTTTTTAGCCTCGCTCTTTTAAGGGTATTGCTATAAATATTTTTTTCGTCACAGTTGTTTATAGCATGTATAAACCTACCTTTTTCAACTAATATTAAAATTTTGTAGACAGACTTATTGAATGTAGAATAAATACAAATATAAAAAAGCTCTCAAATATTTGTAATGTAAGTAGATAACGCCACAAATACAAAATGTGATACAAAGATTTGAAAACAGTTTTATAATTATGTGGAAGTTAAGGCGGGGATTTTGTAGAAAAGAAATTGCACAGCCTGCGTGAGCGAAACGACGAATCAATGAGGCCTATGAGACAGTATACAAACCGTATAGGCCCGAACCACAAGGTTCCCTGAAGTTTATCGTGATATATGTTATGATTTTACTCGAGGACACAAAATGTAAAATTAGCAATAAATATTAATCTGAAAGTGAAACACAAGTTGTCCTATATGTCCTGGCTAGTGATTGAAGTAATTTGGTGGCTGTGGCTGTGATAATTTTGCCGTAATTGCGACATATTGGAGTAGTAACTGTGTGGCTAAAATTGAGGTATTTTAACATTTATTTTAATTATTCTTGTGATTTTATGAGCAATGAAAACTATCTCACGCACTAGCGGGAACCTTTGTGAATACGTTGATATATAATAATAACCAATTATTTCAATTTTCTTGGAGTTTTCTGTGTCCTCGCTTGAAGCCCTGTTAGACGGTAAAAATATGTATACAAAATCCCAGCCTTAATAATGGTACAGTATTGAAACAATTTCTATTTTTGTTTGTTATAAAATGTGTTTATTTGTTTCTGTGTAGAGTAATTGCGTAAGTAATAAAGTTTCCGCAAAAATTGGCGCGTACAAATAGCACACATTACTCACATCTCCCTCCTTTTTATAAAGCCTAAACGTTCTTATATGGAAATTGGCCAATTCCTCTTCGTTGACGACTTGGATGTGAATCCCCCCGTAAGTTTCCTCGAGCTCTCTGGATGCCGGCCAATACTGAACGCACATAACCTGAATGGGGAATTAGATCAGTTTGAAATTGAAGCGATATATGTAGAGCGCTTATCTCACCCTTATAAAATCGAATGTTTTCGTTAACATGACTATACAGCTAGCTTAATCTGCCACACCATCCTCCAAAAATCAGTAACTGTCTCCTCTGTGGGTCCCTGGGTTACGATGTAGGCATTTGGCTTTAACAAACTCTGGAAAAAAATATTGTGGTCATTTTTCATTTTCCCTCTTGAGAATCATATAAATGCCTTTGTTTATTGTCACACTCGAAGAACATATTATGTACAGAAAATCCTTAAGGAATAACATAAATAGCATGGATATTCAGGGTGTTACAGAATGAAGTTAAGAAAACCAGGAACAGGGTATTAAAAATAAGAAAAAGTTTATATAAACATGGGTCCGGAAATGATTCGTTTTCGAGATATAGGTTTATATATTTTATAGCCAATGGATGAAGTTTAAGCCAACTTTCTTAGTATCGAAATTACATTTTGGGTTGGGCCCTGAATCCCTGTCACTAGATTTTATCCAGCTTTTATACATCTTTGCTGCAAATTTACATTAGCTGGGTAAATATACAGGATGTTTTTAAATGAGGTAGCAAAAATGAGACAGATTCCTTAGGTGAAAATAAATCGATTTAACGATATAACAGGTAGGAGAATCGATTGTCTCAATAGTCGGATACATTAAGCAGCAAAAAAGTTCTGCCATTTAAGAGAAACATGATGTGCCATAAGCGACGCCATTTACTAGTGACGTCAGAATTAGAAACAAATTTGAATTTCTCGGCCGCAAAAATCCCCGATTTACAAATTTTATGTAACTATTTTAATTTTTTAAGAAGTTATCTACAAATATCGAAAATAAAATTTTACCTTTGACACCCTGTATCTGTTTTATTATGCGACTTGGTATGTTAGGTTAAATCGATTTATTTTCACCTAAGGAATCTGTGGTCCCATGTTTGGTACTTCATTTAAAAGCACTGTATAAAATAATGGATTTTTTAACACCCTGCATCTCAAAGAAGAAGCACTTTATCTCTCTCTCTTATTTATGTCATTAAAAGTACCATACTTTCCAAAATTGGACGTAAAATCTGATTCACCCTCTATAAAATGTTGTAAATATAAAAGACAAAAAACATTGTTATTTTTCAAAGTAATGTTAAATATTTCATGCAAATTTTTTGAAAACAAGTATAATAAATATATGTATTACAGCAATCAAAAACATAATACATGGTGAGATATATTTCTAACATTTCTGGTCTTTATAAATTAACAATTTGTTAGTTTAAATTTCTGATTTACCCTTTTGTAGATTAGAAATTAAGATCTAGCAAACAATAATAAAATGTCAAATTATAAAAGACCGTTTTAGTAACTTGAAAACTGTTAAGCTAAACAGTTAACGATATAACTTAATTAAATTGAAATTGCTGCTATGTGGAAGTTTTGAATATACAGGGTGTCCGAAATATGAGTACCGATAGGGGCTTGCATATCTGACCAAAAAATGCCTAAAATGAATACTTTTTCTATAAATACAGGGTGTCCCAAAATAGAAGGCCATACCATTAACCACATATTCTTTGGACAAAAATAATGCAACTTTTCTCATGCCATTTTTTATTTGGGCGTCCCTGTTTCAATATACAGGGTGTTAAAGTTACATTTTAAAAAACTATTTTTGTTAATAATCCCATTGTTTTGTAAGATACACACTTGAAATTTTGTACGTACTTTTATCTTGTTTCGGTATACTCATCATGTAAATTTGGTGAAAAAAATCGAAGGACGAATGGTGGTAATTGAGGGATGCAGTACCCTTTATCCCCTCCAATTATTTCTAAGTACGCCTATGCAGCTTTTTCTTGAAATATCAGAATTTTCTCCTGATCATTTCAAGTATCTCTTTTGTATTTTTTGTTTAAATGCTCCGTTTTGAAGAAAAACGGCGATATGTAGTGCCCATAAATCTATCATTCACTATCATTTTCAAGTAAAACTGAAATTTTGTAGATATACCTATTAACTACAATACCTTGGCCACTTAGCAAATCGTAATACTTACTGAATAATTAAAACAGAACGGATAATTTTAAATTTTATAAAATGAGGAATACTTATGAATTGAAAAAATAATATGGCATTAAAATCTGTAATACAGTTCTCTTATCAACCAAACGACTAAAATAATAGTCTTGTCTAGTAATAGTACGTGCCCTTTTAAGTAGCGAAAACCTTATATTTTGAAAGATATTCTCTTTTTATTTTAATTAGCAAATATTCATTCAGTAAGTATTACGGTTTGCTAAGTTGCCAAGGTATTGTAATAATAGTATATCTACAAAATTTCAGTTTTACTTGAAAATGGTAGTGAATGATAGATTTATGGGCAATACAAATTGCCACTTTTCTCCAAAACGAGGCATTTAAACAAAAAATTACAAAAGAGATAAAATAATCAGAAGAAAATTAATTCTACGTTTAATATTTCCAGAAATAGCTGCATAGGCGTACTTATAAATAATTGGAGGGCATAAAGGGTACTGCATCCCTCAGTTACCTCCATTCGCTCTTCAATTTTTTTTTACCAAAATTACATGATAAGTATGCCGCAATAAGTTAAAAGTACGTGCAAAATTTCAAGTGTGTATCTTAGAAAACAATGGGATTATTAACAAAAATAGTTTTTTAAAATGTAATTTTAACACTCTGTATATTGAAACAGAGACGTCGAAATAAAAAAATGGCATAAGGAAAGTCATTATTTTTGTCCAAAGAATATGTGGTTAATGGTATGGCCTTCTATTTTGGGACACCAAATGTATATTTCAAATATAAAAATATAACAACAATAAAGTGCAAAACTGTTTTACGAAATTATAAATGAAAGTATAACTAAGATTAAGTAAAAACTCCTGTAACGCAATTTGTCTGTAATTTGTTTTTCTATCAATATTGCTGAAGTAAGCAATAGATATATTTTAGAAAATCATTTAAACCGTAACGCATTATAACAGGCACGGACAACAACATTGTAATCTATCGCTTCCTGCTGTTAACCTAACCTAAAAGTATTATTAGTCATTATAGTGCTGTGAATAGTGCGCTTCGTTTTGCTGTACCTACGTAGTGCTTACTTGTATTTGTGAATGTAATTTTAGTAATTTATAGTAACTATGACCAGTTGCATGACATTTAGTGCGAATCTGGGCAAAACTCTGGCTGCGAGAAGTTTTCACGGTAAACGATTTTCGAGAGGAACACAAGTGATTTTGCACTACAATTGTAACTATTTCACATTTTATTCTGTTGCGAAAAGAGCTTTAAGAAAACCATTCATAGTAAGTACGTTTAGATATATTTGAAATTATTATGTACAAACACCTGACACGATATGTGAGCAATGTTGTCACATATTCAAGATCTGTTTGCTGTCATAATTTTGATATGTACTGTTATTTAGTGAAAAAAATAATGTAAAGTAAAATATATTTTGTTTGGTACAATTTATCATACAGCAAAATAAAGGCACTCATATTCTGGACACTCTTTATATATTTGTTTAAATTGTTTAATGTATACTTACGTCAACATAGGATGCGTTTACATAATCCGAATCATGTTCACCTTCTATTGTTTCTAGTACTACTCTATTATAATCATCTGAAAAAGAAAATAAGATTCAGTATTTATGTTTTTATTTAATATATTTATGTACATAAACAGCGAATACATGTAATTTAAAATAGAATTTACAGATACTGTTTAAAAAATATTTCAGATTATAATAAATAATCAATTCATTAAAAAAATTCAGAAGTTTCTAATTTTCTGTGTCGCATCTGGTAATACGCCGACTCCACATAGAATTTTAACAATATAAGGAGAAATTAACAAATGCTTGTAAGAAATTGGTACAATGGGTAAGATACTGTGGGTCTGATTCAACGCTGGTTGAGGCAGAATAGTTGGCCTCACACAATATTATTGATACCTAATAAAAAAATGTATAAGAAACGACAGCATAAAGGACAAATATTTTATTATTAATCTAGACTGATTACAGTGGCACACAAAATAAAAGTGGTCTGTATTTTTGATCAAACTTACCTATCTTTATGTATTTTCAATTTGAATCCGAATCTGAATTTCGTGTAGCTCAAATACTCTCAAAATTTTGAGTAAATCTCAAAAGATCACGTAAGTGAGTGCAAAAATTTTTGCTTTCACTAGAATTCCCTGTATATCCATACATGAACAGATACAATTATTAGGTACACACCGATATTATTCCCAGACATGGCAGAGGGTAACGGCAATTGACTAACATGTCACTTCAGTTCCAAACAACGCGGTGCGTTTGCTTTAACCAACCTCGGAATACACCTTATACCCTTAGCAGTAAGATATTAAGTCCCCTTTCTCCAGCCGCTCATCTGTTTCGTCTACAAAGACATTAATTACACCCCATCCCACCCCATTTTACGGGTGGTTGGTCCTAAGCGCCCCAATTTCTGTAGGAGTCACAAATTTAATTATACTGAGATTCTGACGGATTCTATTCAACCGACAAACAAGGTAAAACTTATTAAAATTCCCAACACAACGGACTTAGACAATGAAACTTAATTTTATTAATGGTATATGGTTCTACTTTGTTCATTATCCACGATATGGCTAACCCTGGACGAGATTGCCGACAGCTTAATTTCGAGCATCAGTATTAAAGGGCAGAGCTGTCATTACTCATTAGCTTCATGGTGTTGAAGTAATGGCGATTTTTATCAGTGATTGATTAAATTGGGTGGAATTAAAAGCTAGTTTTTGTTATGTCTTTAGTTTTTAGATAACGAACGTTTCTCCGCGCCCTATTCTTAGAAATGGAAGTGGTAATTGGGAACTTCGATAAATTGAGATTTTTTTTGTATAAATGCCCTTAAGGAAAGAATATAAGAAAAGGGATAAATCATTATTTTCTGGCAGAATTAGAGCTGGTAATAAAATGTAGTGGATCTTTATATATATATCTTTATATCTCTATGCTGCGGTGTACAATCTGTATGCAGCAAAATCTCGACATCAGCAAATTCAACAATTTAATTGCTTTTCTGGAAAAGCATTCAGTGGGATACAAACAAAAAAAGTCAAGAATAGTAACGAAACAGGATGTTTCAAAATTTTTACAAGATGCCGATGCCGATGTCACAAAATTCTTGCTAACAAACGTAAGAACAAGAACATGTTTGCTATTTGAAATTCATAAATGCATAATTTAAGGTTGCCTTAATTATTGGACTTGGAGGTGCATGCAAAGTGGACTAATAATTTGCTATTAGCAAACGTAAAAAATTACGGATACATTTTTCATATCTTCATACGAAAACTAAACTTTCCCGAGAATTCTTTATCATTGCCGGGGGAATGGAAAATTTAAATACAGTGCAACCTCGATTATCCGAACTAATTATTGCAAGGTCTTGTTCAGTTAATCAATTTGTTCGGATAATCGAATTTAAAATGAAAACGCAGTTATTCTTCTAAAAACCTTTTTTAGTACTTTAAGTATGTATATAATATAGAAAAAATATACAAAAAATATAAGATATATATATGTATACAGTACTTTCGAAAAGTAACGAATAAATTCATTATTTTTAAATTGAGAAGTTTTCGAAAAATCTCCTGGCACAACGATTTTGTTTTTAAATAAGGCACTTTTGACATACGACCCATATTTGTGACGTCATCGTTGCGCAAGACATGACGTGATCGAATATTTTTTTAAATAGCAACCCCCAATTTTGACCATGCCATTTGAAAGAGCGTGTCATTCTATATACATACATCATGAAAAATTATGGTATTACATACCAAAAATTTCAAGAAAATGTTTGAAGATTCTAAAATTTAATTTTCACAATGTTGTATTTAAAGCGAGACTTGTGATTGTCTTGCCAGAATCTAGACTCTTCAATATTTCAAACTTTTCAGTTAGTTTTAAGCAAAACAGGTTTTCTTTTCGGCATTGTAAGTTTTATTTTTTATAGGAGTTTGTCAAATTGCACAATATAGTTACGTGCGCACACGTGTAATAAATGCGCCAGACTGATCTGGATATCTGGAATATCTGGATTCCAACCGGGGCGGCTGAGACAAAAACCCAGTCGCACACGCAAGCGCGCCAGCAAATATCGCATATCACGCGAGCTCTGCGGCCTCCCAGTTCGGATAAACGAGGCTCTGTTAGTGTAATGCCAAAGAGGATTGCTTTTTTTTCACAGCCTCAAAAATATACAGGACATTATTTTCGATGATCATCTACTTCACTTCTAGCCAACGCAGGACTAGACCTTCTAGCTATAAAACGGCATGGTAGTTGGAAGTCCAACACCGTGTGTGAAGGCTATATTGATACGTCTCTTGAAAACAAGAAAAAAAATAGCCACAACAGTTCTTGGAGGAGAAATTGTGGTCATTGAAGCTACTTCAAGTGCTGACAGAGAAAATTTAATCATCCCTCAGTTACCTCTATTCGCCCTTCGATTTTTTTCACCAAAATTACATGATAAGTATTCCGGAATAAGATAAAAGTACGTGCAAAATTTCAAGTGAATAATAACTTTTTAAAATGTAACTTTAACACCCTGTATATTGAAACAGGGATGCCCAAATAAAAAATGACATGAAGACGCATTATTTTTATCCAAAGAATATGTGGTTGTGTACGGCCTTCTATTTTGGGGACACCCTCTATATCTGAAGCTATATGAGAAATAATCAAATTTAATGCGAAACATGATACGTCATGCCATTAGAACTGAATAAATATAGGTGCACCAATATTCCACGTGTAAGGAACTACCTCAGAAAATTAGACGACTTAACTAACCTCTGCCTGAATTTTTTTTTAGCTGCTAGGTGGAGTCAAAGGTGGAAATATATATATGTTTTTCAAATTTGGTGTGACAGTTCCTTTGTAGTTATATCTCGCTTTTTGATATAGTAGTTCAAAATCTAGGAACTTTAACCTAGGTACCAAGTAAACAGACTGTTCTTATTTGTGTAAAAAGTGATTTGACATATTATATCATCTCTGTTCCAAGCTTGTGTTTCAATAAAATAACACAAATACAGTATTTGAAGAGTTTTCGTATTTTTATAATTTCAATCAAATATATATTATTATCTTTTGCACTTTAGACCTATATTAAAAATTTCAATATTGGAAATATATATTTTCACTTAAGTTTCATTTAAGAGTATATTTTTGGTGTAGCCGATGAAATTAGATACCTGGTAATAATTTGTTTTTACCGTCGCTTAGAATTATGTATATTAACTATTTTTAGTTCCATTTTTTTACGTTCATGCAAAACTTTATTGAGGCCTGACGGCCTCGTTGGACAATTTCACGGCGCGTGAAATAAACACTTACTTTTTGTACTTGTTGCATAAATAACTGTTAGTCCCAATAGTATTTCAATACTTTCTAACAAAGATCACCTAAAAAAATATTTAAATGCAAACAACTGGCAAAATATATCACGAGGTAACGTCGTTAACATTATCACATACTCAACATAATATTGCCAGTTCAAAAATTTCCGTTTCTTTGACTTGACAATTTTTTTGTTTTGAAAATATGACATTTTAGACATCTGGTGGCTTAGAGAAAAGTATATATGTTTTTCTTCTATTGCCTGTCCTTATACTTATGTCAATTTGTAAAGAAATTTTACACTGACTTAAAAAATCGAAAAAATATAGTGTTCTATTTTTAAAAATACAAAAGTTTCCATACAAAAATAAAACATTCATTTACAAATGAAGAGATTACTCGACCAAATATGGAGTGCGTCCTGTATTTCGAAACGAATCAAAATAATCAGATGCATTTTTCTTGGAACTCGAGTGCGTAACATCTTGTCTTTTGTTTTGAGAAATCTTTCAATTGTATCAAAATTGGCCCACCCTGTACTTATACAGGCTGATTCACAACTTAACTAAACAAATTTGGGAATAGATGTGTCATGACAATTGGAGTCAACACTGTAAAAAATGTTTTGTAAAATCCTCAGTTTCCGAAATAAAAAATATTGAAGTAGTATTTTTAACCTTTACATCACTGGGCTACTACAGGGTGTTAAAAAAATAGTGTAAAATATTTCAGGAGGTAATAGTATGAACCAAAATAAGCAGAAAAGTCAATAAACATGGGTCCGCAAAGTAAAGATTGCAGAGATATGGACCACTATTCGTTTTTCAAATTTTATTTTATTAGGTATAAACCGACAAAGGAAGCTATTAATAAATAAAAAACAAAGTTACAGAAGATGTTCAAAGTGCCCTCCGTCCATTTCCAAGCAGGCACGACATCTTCGTCTCAACGATATTCGAACTCTTTCGAAAACACCCTCCTTGGTTTGGATTTCTTGACACTTTTGATTAATCCGTAGCTGCAGCTCTTCCAAGCTATTTACAGGAGTACCATACACTAATGTCTTCAAATATCTCCAAACAAAGAAATCTAGAGGGTTCAAATCAGGCGATCTTGGAGGCCATAAAACAGGTCAGACCCTTCCTACCTATCTATGTGAAAAAAATTAGCTGGAGCACCATCATGCTGGAACCACATTTGTTGCCTCTGATTCAAAGGAATGTCTTCCAAAAACTCATACAGTGTGTTCTGCAGAAAGTTGAGGTAAGCAGCGCCTGTTAATCTGTTTGGTAAAACAACAGGACCTAGAAACCTGTCACCTACAATACCCATCCAAATGTTTAATGAAAAACGTGCCTGATGTCCAGATTCTATTAGAGCATGAGGATTTTCGTCGGCGCAAATATGCGTATTGTGAAAATTAAACACTCCATTTCTTGTGAACCCGGCCTCATCAGTAAAAAGAATGTTTGCAAGAAAACGGGGGTCTTCAGCATCATGACGTAGAAACCAGCGGCAAAAAACCAAACGTGCTTGATGATCATTTATTAGATTTAAGGCCTGTACTCGTTGCACATGGTATGAATAAA
This sequence comes from Monochamus saltuarius, assembly GCA_025584915.1. Classification (NCBI taxonomy): domain Eukaryota; kingdom Metazoa; phylum Arthropoda; class Insecta; order Coleoptera; family Cerambycidae; genus Monochamus; species Monochamus saltuarius. Next base: position 29,736,068 of record CM046722.1, read on the forward strand.
GCAGTTGCTCGTGAAGGATTCTCCAAACAAGAGGACCACTAATTCCTACCTCGGCTGATATTCTCCGCACACTCGTATCTGGATTCTGCTCTACCAATGCTAGAATTTCTTCTGCTCTAGGAGTGAATACCGACCTTGGTCTTCCGGATAAATGGTACTGTTTGCTCAAGGAACCGGTATCACGCAATCTTTGGTGAATTCTTCCAAACATGCGATGTGAAGAAATCTGGCGATTTGGATAAGCGTCAACATAAAGACGTCACGCTTCTGCGTTAGAGTAACCAGCCATAGCGAAAGAAAACTTGTGCACTGAGAACAACTTTCAAATACGTACTGTTTATTTAACTAAACATCAAACAACTATTATAAGAAAATACACAACGTTTTTGAAAAATAAAAAAGGGAATAAAAAACATAAAACATTCCATATCTCCGCAACCGTTACTTTGCGGTTTATTGAGACTTTTCTGCTTATTTTGGTTTATACTATTACCTCCTTAAATATATTTCACTTTCTTTAACACCCTGTATAGTCTCCAGCTAGACGGTTTCAAATATCCGATTACATATCGTATTAACGTTTTTATGATGCCAGAATTTACATTAGGTTACGATTTCCCGGTAAACATGGGCCAAATGGAGCTATTTTTACCGCGGTGTGTAGTGCAACGCGACCGTGACTCGGGAAATTTGAAATCAAATCGCGGAAGATATGGAGGTCCAGGACGTCCATGGCGTATTGAAGCAGTGTAGCGTATCATACACGAAGCTCAATTGTATCTGTATCATATACAGCATGTCCAAGTATTAATACTTAGGGATTGAACTTGGAGCTCAGGTACCATGACCGCCACGATCTCCTGACTTTATATCATTTGAACTTCTTTTGTGGGGATTTTTAAAAAATAAAATTTGTCACACCGAAGTGGACAATATTGATGATTTACACAAACGCATCATAGCTGCTGCTCAAAACGGACAAAAAGGCGAAATATTTGTGTTAGTTTGTACAAACTGGGTAAGACGGGCCCAACATTTTGTTGTTGTAACATCAGATATGTCAAACTATTTTATTAATTGAAACCTTAAATTAATTCTATTAAGAATTAATAGCGGCAAAAGCAATTGAATTTACTGTATAAAATGGTGTTATAGAATGTTACTTATTTTTTTCATAGAATTTCTTTCAATTTTTAATCCGGTGCCGTGCAGAAGTGTAGTTTTAAATCATTTTTGAACTGCTCTTTTTGGTTTTTTCTTTACAAAATTGTGTTTGTAAGAGTCTCTCTATATTCTATTTTTTTACATAAATTATGAATCACCCTGTATGTATATACATTTTCCTACACCTGTAATATATTAATAGGAAGTCAATAACTTTTTGTTCACTCTGTAAACATAAGGTATAAACGCCCATGTTAATTTGTTAAGATAATATTTATTGCAGCGATAAATAACCAGTCAAATGTTGTCAACAACTAATCGAACATTTCTTTCATTGTGGAAATTTAAAAATAACCTACCTACGTTTGCACTTGACGTTATGACGTGTGAACTTTTTCATAGTAAACAATATTGCCAATAATTAATATTAAGCTATCTAATTTTGAGATATTACATATTGATGTCTATTTTGTTTTACAACTGTTCGACTTCACAGACTTGTTATATTACCTTTTGGTTTATAAAAAGTGTCCATATGAAAACCATATAACTTATTAGTTATTATTCATTCATCTTTGGTCTCAAACAAGAGAAATATGTTTTAATACCAATTACAATGTTGTATAAACAGTTCATTTTATCGGCAATAAACAAGAGTACTTTTTATAGTCTAAGGTTGAGGCTACCCAGATTTATTATTTTAAAGTCTTTATCATAGAGGGCATTAAAAATTTAGGCATTAAGTTGTAAAGCTTAGCCCGCCCCTAGTAAACTAAAAATGCTAAATATGTTTCATTTACACATCTTAAGAGGTCCTTGCTATACCAGACTTCCAAAATTGTAGAAAGTGACTAATCGCTAGCTTGTAGACAAGCGCGACGGGCGAAGAGTGCGAGGAGCAACATCTCATAGGCGTACTAAATTTGAAGACGGTCAGATATAAAAAATATACAAAAAGTGACAAAAGTAATTGCATTACATAACATTAATTATTTTTAGAGTAGAAACAGTGATATAACAGTTATTACTAATTTCAAGGCGTTAGATAATAAAAATAATAACAATTATTTCAAAATTTAAAGTTTTTATCTTGTATTATCAATTACCCAAGGTCGAAAATAATAGAAAGTGACTAATTTACAACACAGAAATGTACGGGTGGTATGATTACCTAAGCGTGCCACTTGAGAAGAGTTAAAGCACACAAAATTATCAAAAATAAGTTGACGTCGGCTGAACCTAGCACATTAACAATTTACTTTAAATGTGCCCCTGTCCTTATGGACGGCGATTGCCCACTACCACTCACTTACACCTACCTGATGCGCACTCCGCAGATATCACACTTAAGCCTTGTCCTCATGGACGCGAAATTCACGGATTTTGCACGAATTTTGCAACTTCGGTTTTAATTGTTTATGGCGGGAAAATCTCAACTTTTGACAAAATTTGTTACAGGTAGAGATTTTTCCACCATTAAATAAATTGCACAAATATTTACGAATTTCTCATTCAAAAGTACAAAAGGCTTTAGAATACATACACACTATTTACTATTGGTTACTAGCACTGTCACTATAACGGTCACACATTATCACTTATTGTATCATATCTTACCGCTTTCCGTATGACTTTCATACGCCCATGTTTCGTCAAAATTTAATATATTTTTCGATCCACATTATTATTTTTTAATATGTATTTTAAATAGTTTATTCGCCATATCACTATTTCGTCCTTTCTGTCAGTATACTCTTTTCGATTTCATTTATACGGACTAAGTTTCATCTTGGAAGATATAGCAATAGAATTTATTTTGGAAAACTCATTTTAAAAATACAATCTTCCTTCTGATAGTTTCCATCACTTTCCGTTTCACAGTTGTACTTCTTTACCACTTTTTTTATTTGCACACATATGCTATTCATGTACAATTTTGTTAATGAAATATATATTTCTACATCACTTACACTCATATTTTGACCTCGCGCACTAAACTCTTCGTACATGTCATCATCTGATATTCCTCATTTCGATCAAATCACTAATAAAATTAATTACATACATAATTAAATTAACGAAAAGATATACCCGAAATTTTGCCCACCCGAACGATATACCCGCCCATGATAGCGCTGGAAATGAAACAGTTGAATCCGACAATTCGTCGCAGCTAATGAAATGGCAGCAGTGCATGCGTACTAACGTGTACTAACTGCAGCGCATGCGTAGCAGAAGCTGTGTAATCGGGTATGTTGTCAGAGATATACGGCACACGATTTTGTAGGAAAACTATAAGGGCTGCATGTATATTTCTTTGTGTTGACTGCTATAAATTGTGAGCAGGTTTATAACATTAGTCACTCTCTACAATTTTGGAAGTCTGGTATAGTGTCCATCACATTCAATTTTTATTAAATTACAATAATTACTTTAAAAGTTATTCAAGAAAAACCGATTTCCAGCGGCGTCCTTCACTGACACATATCCTCACAGGGAAGGCCTGTGTAGGACAAAATTTTATAGGAACTTCTTATCTTATTTTTCTATCTGCACATGAGAGAGTTCCCGGACACCCTGTGTAGAAACTAGCAGTTTTATTTTAAAAATAGATATATACATCATGAAACAGAACCTAAATTTCTAAAATCTTAAGTTTTCTTTGAAGTTTTTACCACTTTTAGGAATACAAAGGTTTTATTAATTCAATGTTTTGAATTTTTTATAATTTACTGTATTTAAGATTTTTTGAAATTTTCAAGATCCTCTAACATAGTACTTTATTACTGTTTATGGGGTTATTAAAAAAATTATGACAAAACCAAGAGATTCTAAAGATTCCGGAAAATGTAAATACAGAATAATTATTAATAAAACATTATAAATTTTGCATTGCTCATAATGCGGAAAATTTCGAAGAGAACATATGATTTAAAAAAATAGACCTGTTTCATGCATGTTTACATTGATTTTCGATTTTTAAAATAAAATTGATAGTTTTCATGTAACAATGTATTATTTAATTGATTCAGAAGATATGCCCCGATAATGTTTTGTTTTCATGCCATTGCATTTGGCCAAACATGATTTGACCATTTTAAGCAAAACTGCTGTAACAAAAGCTATTGTCCCGTATATCAAATTAAATCACTTTTTATGGCCTATTCGATGGCATAATATTTTTTTGTGCAGTGCGTTATATAAATAATTCTCCCGGGAAAGAAAATTTTCCCAGGGCCCTTAGAAAGGAACTGTTTCAGTATATTTCTAGTAATATTAGTGAAAATTGTTCAAGATGGACCACTGCACTGCAATATATTCATGAACTATAAGAACTCACAGCTGTAGAAGAAGAAACAACACTTCTAAATAACGGGGCTTGCTTAAAAAAGGATTTTTGAAAACTATCAGTGAGAATTATAAAAGTATTGATGTCGTTTGTAAAGACATATTTATGCGGAAATCATTGTCTGCCCTCCTATATTTAAAAAATAAAAAACATAGATCATCTAATCTTAACCAGCGTGTAGTCAGAGATCAGATTACAAGTTTAAGGTATTACACCAAACATAGCAGGGCACATTCATTATTATATTTGCAAAACAGTATTTTAAGAAATCCTCAAGATATTTAATAAAAACGGTATTAGAATAGTTGTTATTTTGATAAAATATACAATGATTTGTGAATATGTTATAACAATAAGGAATTTATCAGTTTTCTATACCTCTTTAAACACAATAAAGTTGCAAACTAATATTTTTGTGATCAGCCTGTAGGTACACGCGCGTTGCCTTGTTTAATTAGATTCATGTTGAACACTGTAGCACAATAAAGCAGGTACCGTTTTCTCATAAGTCTAATTAGTCAGTACAAATAAAGGTTCTGCCTGGAGAACCTTATTTCAGAGAACTGTAATCTGAAACAAGATAATAAAGTCCTATTATATTTCACAGGAGAAAAGCGGATGGGAAAAAAGTTTAATGTCAAATTTAAAGAAAGACTGTCTTTAGAAATTTTTTTTTCAGCCCTAGAATACAGAGTAATAGATTTTTTATGGGGTGAAGTAAAAAAGTAAGGTGCTCTAAAATTGATATAAAATTCAAATGATTTTCAGACGCAAAACAAAATTATGTGTTCGTTTTTTTAGTTATAGCCAGATTATTTTATTTTTAATTTCTTCTTTCTCTATTTAAACAACCTGTAATTTTTGACATGCTGCTCTATTTCTTTCTAATTATTTTAACGCATACAAAAAAGTGAAAAACATTTGTCAAAAATTTGGTTTTTACTATTTTTCTTTGTAGAGAAAAATAAAGAAAGTAGATAAACAAAAGCAGGTGATTCCGAATATTAAAATCCGATTATTTATAGTAGTTATTAACGTTTATGTAAAGCGAGTATTTACATTAGTTTTTTAAGTGTCAAAAATGGCTTACGACTATAGCAACTTGGAGTTAATGGGAATCGTTTTAATTTATGGTGAAGTGAAAATGCTTTAGCAAAACGATTTCCCGGTAAACATGTGCCAAATGCAGTTACTTTTACCGCGGTGTGCAGTGAGTGCAAGTGTAGTGCAACGTGAGCGTGACACGAGAAATTTGAAACCGAATCGTGGAAGAGATTGAGGTCCAAGGCGTCGACGGCGTATTGTAGCAGTGTGGAGTGTCATACACAAGGCTCAATTATATCCGTACTATGTACAGCGTGTCCAGGCATTAATACCAAGAGATAGGACGAGGAGAACCGGTACCATAGCCGCCACGATCTCCTGACTAAATCATTTGTACTTCTCTTTGTGGAGATTTAAAAAAAAATAAGTGTATCCCAAGTGGACACTATTCACGATTTACGCAAACGTATCATAGCTGCTTACTTACGCGTTCAAAAGGGAAAACGAGCAGAAACATTTGTGTTAGTGTGTAAAAACTGGGTAAGACGGGCCCAAAATTTTTGTTGTAACATGGTATGTCAAATTATATTAATTTGATTCTATTACTAATCGATAACAATAGTGGCAAAAATAGTTGAATGTTCTGTATGAAATAGGTGTTATTTATTTCTTTCCTTGGGAATTTCTTTTAATTGTTTGTCTGGTTGCCGATTGCATGTTTTGCCACCAGTGCCCTGCAGAAGTATAATTTTAAATCATTTTCAAACTGCCCTTTCTGCTTTCTTTTTTACAAAATTATATTTATAAAAGTTCCCTGTACGTTCAAAATTTTTTTCTAGATAAGTTTTGAAGCACCCTATACCGGGTGTTCCCTCTAAAACTTTCAGTTTGCGACCTACAAAAGCACACCTTCGTGTATAAGGTCGTCCACCACTTAAGGGTGAGTGGCCAGCTCAATGGAGATGGGGTGGTTCTAATTTTTTTTTCACAATATCGTATATTACGACACGATAAACTTTAGTTGTTCAAGGGCGCCAGACAAATTTTCCCCAAACCAAATCACCCAGATAGATTGACTAAATGATCAAGAAAATTTGCCAAACAAGATCAAATAATAAACATTCAGTTAAACAAATGGTGGTTTATTCTAATATTTAATAGTTGTTATTGACAATTGGAAAAGGTATTGCAAAAGTTTAAATACTAAAGTGACTATTAAAATAAATATAAGTAAAGAAAGTAGTGTCAACACAAAAGCCAAGCGATTATAAGCATGAAACACTAGTCCTGAAAATTAAGAGCGTAGAAAATGAGCATAAATAATATACCTATAAGTATAGATAAGCGCGCGAAGAATTTGAAACACTAGGTAGTAGAAGCGTCGCGTGAGCTCAGGCGCATCGGCTTATTCTAACAACACCTTGTTATAAAAATAGTAAATAAAATCATACAACGTTCGCCTTAATTCTCGGATAAAAGTTGGCTGAAAATTCTTGTGGCTAATGATTGACCGAATTGCTGAAAATTATGCTAAGTGAGACAAGCTAAGCAAAATATAAACAATAAAAAAATGTAAATAAATGCGAGAAAAGTAAGTAACTACAAATAATTAATCTAAAATATAACTATAAGCAGCATGCAATTAAGGTAAATTAATAATAAGCTCAAATTAGGAATATTTGAACATCTACCATAAAATATTAATAACGATCCAGCAAATAAGCTAAATAATATTATGCACTAATAAACTACTACCAAACAATTTAACTATTAGTGAACTAATGAATGGTTTCAGTAAAATTTACTATTGTATCAATATAAAAAAAAATGCATCAAACCACTCAGGTAATAATAGAATGTAATGTGTAAGTAAGCAAGATAGCAAAGCAATTAGGAACTTGCGTGCTTCCTAGGCGGCGATGTCGCAGCAATTCTTCGCCAAATATAAAGTGGAACTCTAGCAGGAGTAGGAGGCTACCAACAACACTCAGGTAGGTACAAAACCCAGGTTGGTACAACGGCAATGCAACAACCTTCTTAAACTGCTTTCAATTGGTTCAATACAAAATTTGTCCAAGATAAGAACCACAGCATATGGTAAGAACCCTAAATGCAATGAAAAATAAAATAATCAGATTGCATTGTCACCATCACAATAATAACAATTAGTGAAATTAACAAAACTCAGTGCATAAGCACCTAGGAAATTAAAAATACACGTGTTTGTATATTTGTCAAGTACAAGCGGTATGAGCAGTACGGCAACGCCGCAATCGAGCACATGGTGAGAAAAATTTTCGAAATGGACACAAAATATTTTATGAATAACACAATTCGGAATAAATAGAAATATAGACTTAAAACTACTTACCCTAGAGTAAGGGTTCTTAACAAAAGTACTGCACCACAGCTTCTAGTAAGATCGTAGGAGTAGCGAATATAGACCTTACGGTAGCTGTAAATAGGACCTATTTTAGAATCTTTCGAGTATACGAAGGAGGCAATTTCGGTTAAAGTGGATTGAATTCAAAACTCACCGGACTCGTAAAAGTTGCAATAGACGACTTTCTGCAATGAATGGCTTGGTGTGAGATAAAATCCTTTCTTCAGAAAGTACCTGCTTCAGATTAACACAAATTTTCCACCAATGAAATTCAAATACCAATGAAATCCAAAGCAGCAATAATTGTTTTGAAAAATATTAATCCTCCTGGGAGATGATGCGAAATCATAAAAATTCTTCAAAACTACCCTCACACACACAATGCTAGTCACGCCATGTCCCGGAAGAAGAACTCGAAAAATGGTCTCCTTCAAAAAACTGTCCTTACCCACCATTGGCTGAACAATAGCCAATCAGGTTTGTAGACATGAAATTAGACACCTAATAATTATAGAAATATACCTAAACTGACTAATAAAATATATTATAATCTCTGCAGTTACGAAACATACCAAACGTGCAAATTTATAGTGTAACTCTTAAAATTACGCAAATTGGAAAAAAATCGTGGAGACAGAGATTTCTTGCACAAGCCGACAACAGCGCTTGGCGCAGAATCAGATCTGACTTTGACCGGAAAGCTGAATTTCGTGAAGAAGACGAAGAAGACGGCGGCAAAACGATGAAATGTCAAAGCCAAACAACACAATAACAATATAACCCTTAAATAAATAATTAATGCACAACAGATATTCTCCATAGATCCTCATAATTTCTAGAACATAGCAGGTAAGTTATTATTCTTATTACACCCCATTAAATAAATCCCAATTCACGAATTACAGTGTGAGACAATAGTGTTTGTTTACAATAAGAGGTTATTTTTGTTTCAGGAGGTTTGGGAATAAAACAAGGTATGTCAAGATGGTCATGACATTATCTAGGTGGTTTATACTTATGTAATACGAGGATGCTGCAATAATTGATTCGTCTTGTTTATATTTATCTTCAAGGTAACAACGAATAAATATTATTTACCGGCTAAGGGCTAAATTGATAAATTAATTGTTTTAGGCAATACACAATACACCGCGGTTGAATGGTAGTTGCCACCAACTATGAGGAATAAATGTACCTGAAGTTGTGAAATAGCTTAAATAATGCTAAATAAATTATTGAACGTTACAAATTCCTCCCTTTCTTCAAGAAATTTACTCCGTAAATTTCTACTATTTTAAGGGATGTCCAGGGAATCATCAGGTGCGGGTTTTAAATCCTTGACATGCCACACACCCTTTAAAGCACCTAAGGAGTCTCGCAGCTCGTAAGTCCAAGGCGATATTCTTTTGTGGATTTGGAATGGACCAACATACTTTGGAGCAAGTTTGTGAGAAAAATATTTTGCTGCATCAGAGAGAACATAGTTTTTCCGCCAGACTAACTGATTTGGCAAGTACTCGACATGACGTCGCCTCAAATTGTACCTGTCCGTGCTTTTCTGACCAGCTACTTCTAATCGACGTCGAACATCTTCAAACATTTTCCTGAATGATTCATTACGACTTAATCCGCCTGTTTGTGTTCCATCTTCCAGATCTAATAGCTCACCTGATTTATAATCTGCACCAGATAATATCATATTACGGCCGAAATTGATAAAGTAGGGAGTCAATTTGGTCACTTCATGCTTGGCAGTTCGTATAGCACAAGCTATTTGGTCCAGATTTTCGTCCCAGCTCCTGTGATTGTCGGATACATACATGGCCAACATTGTTTTTATTACGCGGTTAACCCTCTCAGTAGGGTTTGCCCTAGGATGGTACGAAGCATTAAATTTTATACGGCATTGATACCTTCCTGCAAAGTTTAAAAAATGTTTGCTTTTATACTGAGGACCATTGTCACAGATAATTACGCGAGCCACACCAAACATCAAGAATACCTCAGTTTCTATCTTACGAACAACTGCCTCTGAGGTGGCTTTACGCAGAGAAAATAGCAACGAAAACTTACTTAGGTAATCCGTAACAACTAAGATAAAACTATTGCCTTGTTTTGATCTGGGAAGTGGTCCAACAATGTCAGTAGATATGACCTCCCACGGTCTGTCTGGTTTAGGATGGCTAGCCATTTTATCAGCCGGAATTTCCTGGGAAACTTTATAGGATGCACAAACCTTACACTTACGGACAAAATCAGCGACATCATTCCTCATCTTGGGCCAGTAATATTTTTCCGCCAACCTAGCAAAAGTCTTGAAAACACCCATATGACCAGACGTACTGGGTACGTGAGCAGCGACAATAATATTGCGACGATCTTCCTTCGGAATCACTAACTTCCATGCATCAACCGAACTGGATAGCTCAGGATAATCTACGGCAACATGCTTCCAGAGTCGATCATCCATCACTCTCCAATTGCCGAACTTTAAGGGATTCGACTTTACCTTCTCCAACATAGAAGTGTACCATTTATCCCGCACTGGGGTGTCAGTAGCTAGCGGATTTTCTACTAAAGCCAAGTCTACTACGGAACAGATCTGGACAATGTGTCTGGAACAATATGTTCTTTTCCCTTCCTATGCACTAACTTAAAGTCGTACTGTTGGAGCCTGACAGCCCATCGCGCTAAGCGACCTGTCAGGTCCTTCAAGTTCTGAAGCCATAGCAGACTGTAATGATCCGTCACAACAGTAAACTGGACACCATCCAAATAGGGTCTGAGTTTCTCAATAGCCCACAACACAGCTAGGCATTCCCTTTCAGTGGTCGTATAGTTACGCTCTTGACGCGTGAGAGAGCGGCTCAGATACGAAATAACCTTATCACCCTCTGGACTAGGTTGTGTGAGTACGGCACCTAACCCGAAACCAGAAGCATCCGTCTGCACCACAAAAGGTTTGGAGTAGTCTGGGCAACTCAGAATCGGGGCGGCTACCAAAAGCTCTTTACTCTACGGAAGGACTCTGCACATTCTGCGGTCCACTGAAATTTGGAGTTCTTGCGTAATAAGGCCGTCATAGGGGCAATAATTGAAGAAAATTCTGGCACAAACTTCCGATACCATGAGAAGGTTCCTACAATGGATCTTACATCTTTGGCACAAGTTGGTGTAGGTATTTCAAGCATAGCCTTCACCTTATCAGGGTCTACATGCAAACCGTTACAGTCTACAACGTAGCCCAGATATTTCATCTCCGGCTTGCAAAATTGACATTTATCCACACTAACTGTAACATTTGCTTCACGAAGCCTACGAAATACTTCATCCAAGATTGCAAGATGCTGCTCAAAAGTCTGGCTGATCACCACAACATCATCGAGATATACAAACACGTGTGGTTCCAGATCATGGCCTAATACGCTATCTATAAGCCTCTGCCAAGTAGCGGGAGCATTATGCAACCCAAACGGCATGCGGCGAACTGGAACAGTCCACGGTTAGGTACCGTGAATGCTGTATATTGTTTCGACGTTTCAGCCATTGGCACTTGCCAATACGCGGATTTGACGTCTAAGCTTGACAAATATTTGGCATTCCTGAGCTTGTCCAGGGTATCTGATACAAGAGGAAGTGGGTAACTATCCCTTACGGTCACAGCGTTCAACCTGCGATAATCGACACAGAATCGATTTGTGCCGTCTTTTTCCTTACCAGCAAAATTGGAGAAGACCATGGGCTATTCGATGGTTCCACAATACCAAGCTTGATCATTTCCTCCAGCTCCTTATCAATGTCCTTCTGGATTACAGGATTTACTTTATAATATCGCTGTTTGATGGGAGGGCTGGTTGTAGAAATTACGTGTTCTGCCTTATTAGTGCACCCTAAGTTCTCACCCATCATGGCTACATTGCGATCTATCAGTGCCTGTAATCTAGATCTTTCCAACAAGGTCAATTGAGTTTGGGTACTCACCTGTTCGACTGAGTTAGCCAAAATGGGCTCCTTCGAAAAGTACCATTCGTTACGCCTCAAGTCAGGTACAATACCCATGACTCTCCAAAAATCTACCCCCAATATAAGGAGATGATGCAAGTCCGGAATTACCAAGGCCTCAACCAATCTGAACCTTCCTCTCAAAGTTACTGGTAACTCTACGGAACCTGTACTATGACAGCGATCACCATTGGCAACAGTACACGAGGACTGCTTATGAGGATTAATACATAACCCTAACTGATTTATAAGAGTCAGACCCTTGTTTCCTATGATGGTTTTCGACGCTCCTGAATCCAACAAACCTAGCACGGATTTTCCTAAAATGTCTAGCATCAGGTAAGGACGTTCGTCTCCCACAGCATTGTCCAACACATAATCAAGGATAACTTGTAACTTATCGATCGAGGATATGTTATCGGCACGCTTCACTCGATCACCTAAGTGTGCCGACGAGCGTTTCCCTGTTTAGCGCAGTTGGGACAGGTTTTTAGAGTAACACCTTCCTTCTTACACTTGTAGCAGAATTTCCTCTTGACTTTGCACACCCTATGGCTCTATGTCCAGGCTGGTTGCACCTATAGCACACAATTTCTTTAGACGTACTTGTACTTCCAACACTTTCCATACTAGATGTTGACGCTAAACAGCTTCCTACCGACACTTCTGGTACATGCACATAAGCAAGGTCAGGTTCTAACACATTACCTCTTCTGGAAGGAGCTGCAAAATTCTCCACAGCTTCTTTTCTTGCTTCTAGACGTCTGCCAAGTTCAGCAAGTTGTGTAATAGAAGTTACTTCGACTAAAGCCAATTGAGTCTGGTAAAATGGGGCTATATTCCTCAGCAAGATTTTAAGTTTAGTATCTTCAGATATAGGGCAAGTTAGCCTATTAAAATAGCCAGTCATCACAGCAATATAAATTCCTATGGACTCCCCTGGTCCTTGAGTACGGCTACGAATCTCCTCGAATAGCTTCTCATTATAAGTGGAAGGCAGATATTCTTGCTTCAGTAGTGTAACAAACTCATCCCATGTAGTAACTTGATTCCTGTAGGCTAGATAGAACTGATACGCTCTTCCTGTAAACAAATCAATGCCTGATTCTAGCAAAACCTCTTTCGGCACATGACGCGCTATCCGCAATTCCTCAATGCGCTCAAGGAATGCACTTAAAGATAAGCCTTTCTTATCCCCAGCAAACTTGATATCCCATTTATGTGGCATGATGGGCTTCACAGTGACTTGAGCGGGACTTCTGTTGGGCGATACACTTGACATTCTCGCATTAGAGTGGATGGGACTCGAAGTACCAGACGGGTTCTGCGCATGCTCCATAAAACTTAACTGAGGAGGTACAGTCTGAGGTTTCTCAAAATCCGCAGATTTACTGTGTAGCACATCCAGTAATGATAAAGTTTTAGCCAACAACTCTGGTCGATCCGCTGAGTCTTCTTCAATATGATCTATCCTGTTCAACACATGACTCAACTTTGACTGCAACTTCAAAAGGCTCCACTGGTAGATGAATTGTTGAATGCTGCTACCGCTGGTTCCAATTCAGTCAGTTTATCCTTAACAGCAGTTACGTCTTGCTCCATAGTATATGGATAAGTAGGCATCTTGATACTATCTCCTGCTTTCTCTAATCTCATCGCCATGGCTAAATAATGACGCATCTGATCTACAGTTCCAGTAGCGATTCCTCTAATTTTAAGCTCATATGTAAGCTCATCTTGACTTAACCTATTCACATGCATTTTATCGGACATTATAATTATACTACCTTTTCCCTATTTCTCTATGGCCCCACGTTGGGCGCCAAAAATGCGACCTACAAAGCACACCTTCGTGTATAAGGTCGTCCACCACTTAAGGGTGAGTGGCCAGCTCAATGGAGATGGGGTGGTTCTAATTTTTTGTTTTCACAATATCGTATATTACGACACGATAAACTTTAGTTGTTCAAGGGCGCCAGACAAATTTTCCCCAAACCAAATCACCCAGATAGATTGACTAAATGATCAAGAAAATTTGCCAAACAAGATCAAATAATAAACATTCAGTTAAACAAATGGTGGTTTATTCTAATATTTAATAGTTGTTATTGACAATTGGAAAAGGTATTGCAAAAGTTTAAATACTAAAGTGACTATTAAAATAAATATAAGTAAAGAAAGTAGTGTCAACACAAAAGCCAAGCGATTATAAGCATGAAACACTAGTCCTGAAAATTAAGAGCGTAGAAAATGAGCATAAATAATATACCTATAAGTATAGATAAGCGCGCGAAGAATTTGAAACACTAGGTAGTAGAAGCGTCGCGTGAGCTCAGGCGCATCGGCTTATTCTAACAACACCTTGTTATAAAAATAGTAAATAAAATCATACAACGTTCGCCTTAATTCTCGGATAAAAGTTGGCTGAAAATTCTTGTGGCTAATGATTGACCGAATTGCTGAAAGTTATGCTAAGTGAGACAAGCTAAGCAAAATATAAACAATAAAAAATGTAAATAAATGCGAGAAAAGTAAGTAACTACAAATAATTAATCTAAAATATAACTATAAGCAGCATGCAAGTAAGGTAAATTAATAATAAGCTCAAATTAGGAATATTTGAACATCTACCATAAAATATTAATAACGATCCAGCAAATAAGCTAAATAATATTATGCACTAATAAACTACTACCAAACAATTTAACTATTAGTGAACTAATGAATGGTTTCAGTAAAATTTACTATTGTATCAATATAAAAAAAAATGCATCAAACCACTCAGGTAATAATAGAATGTAATGTGTAAGTAAGCAAGATAGCAAAGCAATTAGGAACTTGCGTGCTTCCTAGGCGGCGATGTCGCAGCAATTCTTCGCCAAATATAAAGTGGAACTCTAGCAGGAGTAGGAGGCTACCAACAACACTCAGGTAGGTACAAAACCCAGGTTGGTACAACGGCAATGCAACAACCTTCTTAAACTGCTTTCAATTGGTTCAATACAAAATTTGTCCAAGATAAGAACCACAGCATATGGTAAGAACCCTAAATGCAATGAAAAATAAAATAATCAGATTGCATTGTCACCATCACAATAATAACAATTAGTGAAATTAACAAAACTCAGTGCATAAGCACCTAGGAAATTAAAAATACACGTGTTTGTATATTTGTCAAGTACAAGCGGTATGAGCAGTACGGCAACGCCGCAATCGAGCACATGGTGAGAAAAATTTTCGAAATGGACACAAAATATTTTATGAATAACACAATTCGGAATAAATAGAAATATAGACTTAAAACTACTTACCCTAGAGTAAGGGTTCTTAACAAAAGTACTGCACCACAGCTTCTAGTAAGATCGTAGGAGTAGCGAATATAGACCTTACGGTAGCTGTAAATAGGACCTATTTTAGAATCTTTCGAGTATACGAAGGAGGCAATTTCGGTTAAAGTGGATTGAATTCAAAACTTACCGGACTCGTAAAAGTTGCAATAGACGACTTTCTGCAATGAATGGCTTGGTGTGAGATAAAATCCTTTCTTCAGAAAGTACCTGCTTCAGATTAACACAAATTTTCCACCAATGAAATTCAAATACCAATGAAATCCAAAGCAGCAATAATTGTTTTGAAAAATATTAATCCTCCTGGGAGATGATGCGAAATCATAAAAATTCTTCAAAACTACCCTCACACACACAATGCTAGTCACGCCATGTCCCGGAAGAAGAACTCGAAAATGGTCTCCTTCAAAAAACTGTCCTTACCCACCATTGGCTGAACAATAGCCAATCAGGTTTGTAGACATGAAATTAGACACCTAATAATTATAGAAATATACCTAAACTGACTAATAAAATATATTATAATCTCTGCAGTTACGAAACATACCAAACGTGCAAATTTATAGTGTAACTCTTAAAATTACGCAAATTGGAAAAAAATCGTGGAGACAGAGATTTCTTGCCGACAACAGCGCTTGGCGCAGAATCAGATCTGACTTTGACCGGAAAGCTGAATTTCGTGAAGAAGACGAAGAAGACGGCGGCAAAACGATGAAATGTCAAAGCCAAACAACACAATAACAATATAACCCTTAAATAAATAATTAATGCACAACAGATATTCTCCATAGATCCTCATAATTTCTAGAACATAGCAGGTAAGTTATTATTCTTATTACACCCCATTAAATAAATCCCAATTCACGAATTACAGTGTGAGACAATAGTGTTTGTTTACAATAAGAGGTTATTTTTGTTTCAGGAGGTTTGGGAATAAAACAAGGTATGTCAAGATGGTCATGACATTATCTAGGTGGTTTATACTTATGTAATACGAGGATGCTGCAATAATTGATTCGTCTTGTTTATATTTATCTTCAAGGTAACAACGAATAAATATTATTTACCGGCTAAGGGCTAAATTGATAAATTAATTGTTTTAGGCAATACACAATACACCGCGGTTGAATGGTAGTTGCCACCAACTATGAGGAATAAATGTACCTGAAGTTGTGAAATAGCTTAAATAATGCTAAATAAATTATTGAACGTTACAAATTCCTCCCTTTCTTCAAGAAATTTACTCCGTAAATTTCTACTATTTTAAGGGATGTCCAGGGAATCATCAGGTGCGGGTTTTAAATCCTTGACATGCCACACACCCTTTAAAGCACCTAAGGAGTCTCGCAGCTCGTAAGTCCAAGGCGATATTCTTTTGTGGATTTGGAATGGACCAACATACTTTGGAGCAAGTTTGTGAGAAAAATATTTTGCTGCATCAGAGAGAACATAGTTTTTCCGCCAGACTAACTGATTTGGCAAGTACTCGACATGACGTCGCCTCAAATTGTACCTGTCCGTGCTTTTCTGACCAGCTACTTCTAATCGACGTCGAACATCTTCAAACATTTTCCTGAATGATTCATTACGACTTAATCCGCCTGTTTGTGTTCCATCTTCCAGATCTAATAGCTCACCTGATTTATAATCTGCACCAGATAATATCATATTACGGCCGAAATTGATAAAGTAGGGAGTCAATTTGGTCACTTCATGCTTGGCAGTTCGTATAGCACAAGCTATTTGGTCCAGATTTTCGTCCCAGCTCCTGTGATTGTCGGATACATACATGGCCAACATTGTTTTTATTACGCGGTTAACCCTCTCAGTAGGGTTTGCCCTAGGATGGTACGAAGCATTAAATTTTATACGGCATTGATACCTTCCTGCAAAGTTTAAAAAATGTTTGCTTTTATACTGAGGACCATTGTCACAGATAATTACGCAAGCCACACCTAACATCAAGAATACCTCAGTTTCTATCTTACGAACAACTGCCTCTGAGGTGGCTTTACGCAGAGAAAATAGCAACGAAAACTTACTTAGGTAATCCGTAACAACTAAGATAAAACTATTGCCTTGTTTTGATCTGGGAAGTGGTCCAACAATGTCAGTAGATATGACCTCCCACGGTCTGTCTGGTTTAGGATGGCTAGCCATTTTATCAGCCGGAATTTCCTGGGAAACTTTATAGGATGCACAAACCTTACACTTACGGACAAAATCAGCGACATCATTCCTCATCTTGGGCCAGTAATATTTTTCCGCCAACCTAGCAAAAGTCTTGAAAACACCCATATGACCAGACGTACTGGGTACGTGAGCAGCGACAATAATATTGCGACGATCTTCCTTCGGAATCACTAACTTCCATGCATCAACCGAACTGGATAGCTCAGGATAATCTACGGCAACATGCTTCCAGAGTCGATCATCCATCACTCTCCAATTGCCGAACTTTAAGGGATTCGACTTTACCTTCTCCAACATAGAAGTGTACCATTTATCCCGCACTGGGGTGTCAGTAGCTAGCGGATTTTCTACTAAAGCCAAGTCTACTACGGGAACAGATCTGGACAATGTGTCTGGAACAATATGTTCTTTTCCCTTCCTATGCACTAACTTAAAGTCGTACTGTTGGAGCCTGACAGCCCATCGCGCTAAGCGACCTGTCAGGTCCTTCAAGTTCTGAAGCCATAGCAGACTGTAATGATCCGTCACAACAGTAAACTGGACACCATCCAAATAGGGTCTGAGTTTCTCAATAGCCCACAACACAGCTAGGCATTCCCTTTCAGTGGTCGTATAGTTACGCTCTTGACGCGTGAGAGAGCGGCTCAGATACGAAATAACCTTATCACCCTCTGGACTAGGTTGTGTGAGTACGGCACCTAACCCGAAACCAGAAGCATCCGTCTGCACCACAAAAGGTTTGGAGTAGTCTGGGCAACTCAGAATCGGGGCGGCTACCAAAAGCTCTTTTACTCTACGGAAGGACTCTGCACATTCTGCGGTCCACTGAAATTTGGAGTTCTTTCGTAATAAGGCCGTCATAGGGGCAATAATTGAAGAAAATTCTGGCACGAACTTCCGATACCATGAGAAGGTTCCTACAATGGATCTTACATCTTTGGCACAAGTTGGTGTAGGTATTTCAAGCATAGCCTTCACCTTATCAGGGTCTACATGCAAACCGTTACAGTCTACAACGTAGCCCAGATATTTCATCTCCGGCTTGCAAAATTGGCATTTATCCACACTAACTGTAACATTTGCTTCACGAAGCCTACGAAATACTTCATCCAAGATTGCAAGATGCTGCTCAAAAGTCTGGCTGATCACCACAACATCATCGAGATATACAAACACGTGTGGTTCCAGATCATGGCCTAATACGCTATCTATAAGCCTCTGCCAAGTAGCGGGAGCATTATGCAACCCAAACGGCATGCGGCGAAACTGGAACAGTTCACGGTTAGGTACCGTGAATGCTGTATATTGTTTCGACGTTTCAGCCATTGGCACTTGCCAATACGCGGATTTGACGTCTAAGCTTGACAAATATTTGGCATTCCTGAGCTTGTCCAGGGTATCTGATACAAGAGGAAGTAGGTAACTATCCCTTACGGTCACAGCGTTCAACCTGCGATAATCGACACAGAATCGATTTGTGCCGTCTTTTTCCTTACCAGCAAAATTGAGAAGACCATGGGCTATTCGATGGTTCCACAATACCAAGCTTGGTCATTTCCTCCAGCTTCCTTATCAATGTCCTTCTGGATTACAGGATTTACTCTATAATATCGCTGTTTGATGGGAGGGCTGGTTGTAGAAATTACGTGTTCTGCCTTATTAGTGCACCCTAAGTTCTCACCCATCATGGCTACATTGCGATCTATCAGTGCCTGTAATCTAGATCTTTCCAACAAGGTCAATTGAGTTTGGGTACTCACCTGTTCGACTGAGTTAGCCAAAATGGGCTCCTTCGAAAAGTACCATTCGTTACGCCTCAAGTCAGGTACAATACCCATGACTCTCCAAAAATCTACCCCCAATATAAGGAGATGATGCAAGTCCGGAATTACCAAGGCCTCAACCAATCTGAACCTTCCTCTCAAAGTTACTGGTAACTCTACGGAACCTGTACTATGACAGCGATCACCATTGGCAACAGTACACGAGGACTGCTTATGAGGATTAATACATAACCCTAACTGATTTATAAGAGTCAGACCCTTGTTTCCTATGATGGTTTTCGACGCTCCTGAATCCAACAAACCTAGCACGGATTTTCCTAAAATGTCTAGCATCAGGTAAGGACGTTCGTCTCCCACAGCATTGTCCAACACATAATCAAGGATAACTTGTAACTTATCGATCGAGGATATGTTATCGGCACGCTTCACTCGATCACCTAAGTGTGCCGACGAGCGTTTCCCTGTTTAGCGCAGTTGGGACAGGTTTTTAGAGTAACACCTTCCTTCTTACACTTGTAGCAGAATTTCCTCTTGACTTTGCACACCCTATGGCTCTATGTCCAGGCTGGTTGCACCTATAGCACACAATTTCTTTAGACGTACTTGTACTTCCAACACTTTCCATACTAGATGTTGACGCTAAACAGCTTCCTACCGACACTTCTGGTACATGCACATAAGCAAGGTCAGGTTCTAACACATTACCTCTTCTGGAAGGAGCTGCAAAATTCTCCACAGCTTCTTTTCTTGCTTCTAGACGTCTGCCAAGTTCAGCAAGTTGTGTAATAGAAGTTACTTCGACTAAAGCCAATTGAGTCTGGTAAAATGGGGCTATATTCCTCAGCAAGATTTTAAGTTTAGTATCTTCAGATATAGGGCAAGTTAGCCTATTAAAATAGCCAGTCATCACAGCAATATAAATTCCTATGGACTCCCCTGGTCCTTGAGTACGGCTACGAATCTCCTCGAATAGCTTCTCATTATAAGTGGAAGGCAGATATTCTTGCTTCAGTAGTGTAACAAACTCATCCCATGTAGTAACTTGATTCCTGTAGGCTAGATAGAACTGATACGCTCTTCCTGTAAACAAATCAATGCCTGATTCTAGCAAAACCTCTTTCGGCACATGACGCGCTATCCGCAATTCCTCAATGCGCTCAAGGAATGCACTTAAAGATAAGCCTTTCTTATCCCCAGCAAACTTGATATCCCATTTATGTGGCATGATGGGCTTCACAGTGACTTGAGCGGGACTTCTGTTGGGCGATACACTTGACATTCTCGCATTAGAGTGGATGGGACTCGAAGTACCAGACGGGTTCTGCGCATGCTCCATAAAACTTAACTGAGGAGGTACAGTCTGAGGTTTCTCAAAATCCGCAGATTTACTGTGTAGCACATCCAGTAATGATAAAGTTTTAGCCAACAACTCTGGTCGATCCGCTGAGTCTTCTTCAATATGATCTATCCTGTTCAACACATGACTCAACTTTGACTGCAACTTCAAAAAGGCTCCACTGGTAGATGAATTGTTGAATGCTGCTACCGCTGGTTCCAATTCAGTCAGTTTATCCTTAACAGCAGTTACGTCTTGCTCCATAGTATATGGATAAGTAGGCATCTTGATACTATCTCCTGCTTTCTCTAATCTCATCGCCATGGCTAAATAATGACGCATCTGATCTACAGTTCCAGTAGCGATTCCTCTAATTTTAAGCTCATATGTAAGCTCATCTTGACTTAACCTATTCACATGCATTTTATCGGACATTATAATTATACTACCTTTTCCCTATTTCTCTATGGCCCCACGTTGGGCGCCAAAAATGCGACCTACAAAAGCACACCTTCGTGTATAAGGTCGTCCACCACTTAAGGGTGAGTGGCCAGCTCAATGGAGATGGGGTGGTTCTAATTTTTGTTTTCACAATATCGTATATTACGACACGATAAACTTTAGTTGTTCAAGGGCGCCAGACAAATTTTCCCCAAACCAAATCACCCAGATAGATTGACTAAATGATCAAGAAAATTTGCCAAACAAGATCAAATAATAAACATTCAGTTAAACAAATGGTGGTTTATTCTAATATTTAATAGTTGTTATTGACAATTGGAAAGGTATTGCAAAAGTTTAAATACTAAAGTGACTATTAAAATAAATATAAGTAAAGAAAGTAGTATCAACACAAAAGCCAAGCGATTATAAGCATGAAACACTAGTCCTGAAAATTAAGAGCGTAGAAAATGAGCATAAATAATATACCTATAAGTATAGATAAGCGCGCGAAGAATTTGAAACACTAGGTAGTAGAAGCGTCGCGTGAGCTCAGGCGCATCGGCTTATTCTAACAACACCTTGTTATAAAAATAGTAAATAAAATCATACAACGTTCGCCTTAATTCTCGGATAAAAGTTGGCTGAAAATTCTTGTGGCTAATGATTGACCGAATTGCTGAAAATTATGCTAAGTGAGACAAGCTAAGCAAAATATAAACAATAAAAAAATGTAAATAAATGCGAGAAAAGTAAGTAACTACAAATAATTAATCTAAAATATAACTATAAGCAGCATGCAATTAAGGTAAATTAATAATAAGCTCAAATTAGGAATATTTGAACATCTACCATAAAATATTAATAACGATCCAGCAAATAAGCTAAATAATATTATGCACTAATAAACTACTACCAAACAATTTAACTATTAGTGAACTAATGAATGGTTTCAGTAAAATTTACTATTGTATCAATATAAAAAAAAATGCATCAAACCACTCAGGTAATAATAGAATGTAATGTGTAAGTAAGCAAGATAGCAAAGCAATTAGGGAACTTGCGTGCTTCCTAGGCGGCGATGTCGCAGCAATTCTTCGCCAAATATAAAGTGGAACTCTAGCAGGAGTAGGAGGCTACCAACAACACTCAGGTAGGTACAAAACCCAGGTTGGTACAACGGCAATGCAACAACCTTCTTAAACTGCTTTCAATTGGTTCAATACAAAATTTGTCCAAGATAAGAACCACAGCATATGGTAAGAACCCTAAATGCAATGAAAAATAAAATAATCAGATTGCATTGTCACCATCACAATAATAACAATTAGTGAAATTAACAAAACTCAGTGCATAAGCACCTAGGAAATTAAAAATACACGTGTTTGTATATTTGTCAAGTACAAGCGGTATGAGCAGTACGGCAACGCCGCAATCGAGCACATGGTGAGAAAAATTTTCGAAATGGACACAAAATATTTTATGAATAACACAATTCGGAATAAATAGAAATATAGACTTAAAACTACTTACCCTAGAGTAAGGGGTTCTTAACAAAAGTACTGCACCACAGCTTCTAGTAAGATCGTAGGAGTAGCGAATATAGACCTTACGGTAGCTGTAAATAGGACCTATTTTAGAATCTTTCGAGTATACGAAGGAGGCAATTTCGGTTAAAGTGGATTGAATTCAAAACTCACCGGACTCGTAAAAGTTGCAATAGACGACTTTCTGCAATGAATGGCTTGGTGTGAGATAAAATCCTTTCTTCAGAAAGTACCTGCTTCAGATTAACACAAATTTTCCACCAATGAAATTCAAATACCAATGAAATCCAAAGCAGCAATAATTGTTTTGAAAAATATTAATCCTCCTGGGAGATGATGCGAAATCATAAAAATTCTTCAAAACTACCCTCACACACACAATGCTAGTCACGCCATGTCCCGGAAGAAGAACTCGAAAAATGGTCTCCTTCAAAAAACTGTCCTTACCCACCATTGGCTGAACAATAGCCAATCAGGTTTGTAGACATGAAATTAGACACCTAATAATTATAGAAATATACCTAAACTGACTAATAAAATATATTATAATCTCTGCAGTTACGAAACATACCAAACGTGCAAATTTATAGTGTAACTCTTAAAATTACGCAAATTGGAAAAAAATCGTGGAGACAGAGATTTCTTGCACAAGCCGACAACAGCGCTTGGCGCAGAATCAGATCTGACTTTGACCGGAAAGCTGAATTTCGTGAAGAAGACGAAGAAGACGGCGGCAAAACGATGAAATGTCAAAGCCAAACAACACAATAACAATATAACCCTTAAATAAATAATTAATGCACAACAGATATTCTCCATAGATCCTCATAATTTCTAGAACATAGCAGGTAAGTTATTATTCTTATTACACCCCATTAAATAAATCCCAATTCACGAATTACAGTGTGAGACAATAGTGTTTGTTTACAATAAGAGGTTATTTTTGTTTCAGGAGGTTTGGGAATAAAACAAGGTATGTCAAGATGGTCATGACATTATCTAGGGTGGTTTATACTTATGTAATACGAGGATGCTGCAATAATTGATTCGTCTTGGTTATATTTATCTTCAAGGTAACAACGAATAAATATTATTTACCGGCTAAGGGCTAAATTGATAAATTAATTGTTTTAGGCAATACACAATACACCGCGGTTGAATGGTAGTTGCCACCAACTATGAGGAATAAATGTACCTGAAGTTGTGAAATAGCTTAAATAATGCTAAATAAATTATTGAACGTTACAAGTGCTTATATCTCAGAAACCATCATAACCAGTGCGACGAAATTTGGTATACATACATTAGATGGCGTATACAGGGTGTTTAATTTTTCAGAAAATCGATTTAATTTTGATGTTTTGGTAGTCAACCCCACTAAAACTTATGTTGAAACTTAAATTGAAATATATTTAATTATGAACACATTCTGAAAAATAAACATTTAAAAATTTTAAAATTTAATATAAAAAGCGCCTGCAAAAAGAGTCCAAATTTCATTGTTTTGTCATGTAAAATGTGTACAGCCTTGTAACAGACTTACGCAGAAGAAACTAACATCGGTAAATGTCAAAACTATGAATTGTCAAATATTATTGGCATAAGGTGTTTTAATGCACATAGATAAGGCTAAATAATTTATTGAATGCAATTTACGTATACACATTGATGTTATTGACACTTATCGATAAAAACTGAACATTCAGGTGAGACATTTGGAGCATTGGGGTCGCTGCGCCGGCGCAGTCTTCTGTTACAGCTTCGTTCGTCGTGAATATTGTGTATAATGTCTGTCGATATTTTTAAATTGCTCCATTCTAATTTAATAAAACTTCAGTAAATTGTTTTTTTTTATGTTACTACAGTGTACATAATAATTAAATACCCGTATTTTTTATCACAAAATAATTTATAAAAGTGTATCGATTACTTATTTAACAAGAAACAAATTCGAGCAAAACGACTCGTAAAATTTTTTTGATTATAATGTGAACGTATTTGTCCTTGAATGTCTGAACTAATAATACCACATGAAATAAATATTGCTAAAGCATAACATGATAAGTTTGTTGTGTCTACATATTTTAGGAGTTTATTTATGTTTCTGATGGATAAATTATGTTTAGGAAAGACTACATCTGTAAAATAGTACTACAATTTCTGGATTTTAAATTTTTAAATTTTAAAAGGATAGACAATAATTTGTAATTATTGTTTTTATCTTTCAGGTATGTGTGTGTAGTGCCACAAATTACATTGAAATAAAACTATTCATAACATCGGACACCAAAAAGAATAAGCGAAAAATATCACAGAGACATTTTTTAGAACTAATTCTAAACATGGAATGATGGATAATATTATAAACAAGTCCCTAACTCACTTAGAGTATTCTATAATACATTAAATTCAGTGGTTGTCTGTCGTGGGCTTTAAAATTTCTAAACGAATAAGATTAAGAAAAATAAACTAATTTTATAATTATTCTATGTACAGTATGAAAGCTAAGTGTTGTGATAATATACATAATGTATGTAATAAGGTATCGAACAATGAATTGGCAAGATTCTTTTCTAATCGTACATGTATGACCATGCCACAGATTGAACATTGCTTTGTAAAAGAAATTAAAATACAGAGCAACTGTTTAACATAAAATCAATTAAGTGTATGTAGATATTTAATGTAATTATATTTTATTATTAATTAATAAGTTAAAACTTGTAATTGTTGTTTTTTATGCTACCCAAATTATTAAACAGAAATATTTCAGGAATAATGAATACTAAAAGTTAATCAATTTAGTTACTAATAAAAAAATAAGCTACAATGTAGGTACATATTACTTTTTAATTGAAATTGATTACAACTGAATAATATTTAATCTTCTGTAACATTGTTTAAAATTTTATCCCTGTAGAATACTCTTCAAAATGAGTTTGCGGATTTCTTTATATTATCCATCATTCCATGCTTAGAATTAATTCTAAGAAAATGTCTGTGTGACATTTTTCGTTTATTCTTTTTGGAGTCCGATGTTATGAATCGTTTTGTTTCAATGTAATTTGTGTCACATATCTGAAAGATAAAAACAATAAATACAAATTACAGTCTAGCTTTAAATGACTATGTGACAGGTACGTTCTGGGTCTAGTAGGTGATTCTTTCTAGCAAAGACCAGTTGCTTTATTTCAGTTCTGTATCATATGAAATACAGAAATTGTAGTATATTGTTTACTGTTTTACAAATGTAGAGTCTTTCTTAAACATACTGTATCCATCAGAAATATAAATAAAGTGCTGAAATATGTGGACACAACCAATTTATCATAAATCATTTCTAGGTTATGCTTTAGTAATATTTCTTTTACGTTGAAAAATCCTTGTAGTTTCTAAGAAAAAAATTATTGTAGTATTTTCAACTTTTACATCGCTGGGCTACTGCAGTTTCTAGCGTCATCGGAATACTGAAATCCGGTTAACGTTTTTGCGACAGTGTTTACATTAGTTTTTAAGTTCCAAAATGGCTTACGTGTATAGCAACTCGGAGTTGATGAATATCGTTTTAATATATGGTTAAGTAAGACAAAACCTTTAGCAGCTTCTCGTCTATACGCAGAACGATTTCAGACATATGCCAAATGCAGCTACTTTTATCATGGCAGTGCGAAAGGTGGAGGTCTATGGCGTCCACGGCGTATTGCAGCAGCTGAGGAACACATTTTAGAGATTGTTGAAAAGAATCCTCGAAGGTACTACCAGGAAAATCGCTCAACAAGTACAAGGAATATCTCAATCAGTGACATATTATACATTAGCCTCAATTATGCCAATAACTTACGAGTTCAAAACGAACAAGAAACATTTGTGCATTTGATAGTTCGTAGATGACGGGCTCAATGTGTTTACACGTCGATTTACAAAATTTCGGATAGTTATTTTCAAGTATGTATTTTACTAATTAAAACAAAAAATTAATTTAATTAATTAATAATAATATCGACAAAAGTAGCTGAATTTGATGATATAAAATAGGTGTTATAAAACTTTATTTATTTCTCTCCTTGAGAAATTTTTTGTCGCCGTAGTCCTCAACTGAATGCTTTGCCTTACTCAAAGTCAGGTTTTACAGTGGACTAGTTTCCAGTGCCGTACAGTGTATTTTTAAATCATTTTCCAACTGCCCTCTTTGATTTTTTTAATTAATTTAATTGTATTTGTAAGAGTCATCTGTATATTCAAAATTTTTTATAGTGACCTTAAATTTAACATTTTTTAAATCCAGAAATGTATTTCATTCGAAATTTTAATAAAATTCTACATAAGTACATAAAGCGGAATCTTGGAACTCAAGACTGCCAGTAATTTGCTATTTACTTTTAACGCATCGTTTCCGCCGACTCGTAGTTGAAGAATGTTTTAGCATAAGAGTACCTTGGAGCGAAACTCTTTATAACTGTGTTTCCATGGCAACATCAGGTAAATGTTGTTGGTAAACTCTTCTACAGATATATACGTTAAAGGAAGCTGGTCCTGTGCTTTAATGATGTTGAATAATAAACTTCCGTAATACAGAGCAGTTCATTTCCCTGATCTGCACTGATTCAAGAGCAGGTTATTAATTTTTTTTATTTCTATATTCGTCTGAGTGTTCGCTATGCCTCACGAGATAATAAACTGAAATTTTTAATGGTATACCTTAAACTTAGCCTGAAAAAGAAGATTGCCATCTAAAAAATATCGGTGATGACGGTCTGTCTGGGTAACGATCCACAAATTTAAGTTTGTCTAACATTTTTTGGTTTGTTTGCATGTTTCAGACTATTTCTTGGACATAAAATTATATTTGCCATGTCCAGAATGGAGTGCAAATTTTTTGCAGCACACCTAAAGATATCAGAAATGCATATTTCCATATTCATTGTTATATTTGACTTTTAATTGATATTTATATTTTAATTGCATCTGTTAATTTTTATAACATTCCATTTGTTTTAAATTTACTTACACATGTTATACTAATCGGCTAATAATATTCATAAACTTCGGAAGTTAAAAAATCTCAATTGTAGATGACTAACTTTGACTTCTAATATTACTTAAATATTCAAAATTAAAACGTTGGGAACGTCTCGAATTTCCTACACAATTCTAGAGCGAAGACTCGATCTATCCAGTTGCATCTTGAATGCCACGTCATATAGTCAACCGGACTAGCAGTGGAGGTGATCAAGGCAAATCTTGTGACAGAATTTCCAACCATATTAGGTTATTAAAAAATCTCTTGTAATCTCTCTTCAGTTATTTGTCACTTTGTTGCAGCTAATAAATTTACCATAACTTGCATCTTATACATGTGCCAATATAACTTAGATCATAGTTTATTACATAAATTACTTACTTACTCAAAACAATAATTTTTAGAGAACCTGTTCTGATTAATTTACTTAAATACAGGGTGGCCGGATGGAAACGAAACAGAGCCATTTTCAGGAACTGCGTCAATATTGTAGAAAAACGCTCATAGCCGTCGATTTTAGATTAAAGGGGGGCTAAATTCATTGCTACTTTCATCCCCAAGCAAGGGTAAGCATCACCCCAAAAATATTTAAATGGCACATTTATTATTATTTCTGTGACGTGAGTCTTAGAAGTTTTTATCACTTATTTTTCAAATTTCTGTTTGGTTTAAGTTATGTTACTATTTTAAATATTTAATATAATAAATTCATTAATCCTACTATTCTCTGTTCCTAAATAAAATTGCAAAACAGTTGTTTAAACTAAATTAAATTCATTAATTTTCACAATAGTTTTTAATCTTTGGTTTTTTGCCATCATTAAAAGTAAGCTGGCAAGTGGTAGGCAACCTACAAAGCGCTCGTCTGGCGCTGCGCGTATTCTCACTGTTACCACGTTGTAATAAAGTTCATATATATATAATATAATTCAACGTTGAGTTATGCCCCTGTACTATTTAATTACTTTTGTTCATTTGTACTTTATCTATCTTATAATGAAGTTACAGCAACACCCTGTATATTCTACGCAAGGAACTATAACATATTATGTGTATACATAGAATATAATAAAAATTTCACTGCCGGTAGGTACTCGCAAATTATAACAAAAGAGGTTTTTACAGGGAGATATTTAACAGCAGCAATAAACAACTAATTAATTCTTTAAATTACTCAATACAATGTATTCGAGAATATGTTTTTGTATTCTCTATAATAAAAAAATACAATGTTAATTATGGAATTATTTAATAATCAATATCTCGTAAATAGTAAAAGACAAAGCATCAGGACAAAATGGAGAATCCCAAAATTTAATTTTGGAAAGGAAAGGGAAAAACTATGTTAATATCAGTATCTCTGTAGTGCGATGCGCGACTGTTTTTTGAAATTCCGAATAATACTCGCGATCTTATCGCTCGTCAACTATTTTTTTTCGGTCGACGATAAAATAACATTTTATTGTCTTATATAAAAAATAACCATTTATGCTTTTCATGAATAGGGCTACCTGTTAAAAAATATAGAAAATATTTAAAAGCATCACCAAATTACTAGAAATAACATCGAAATTTAAGAGATATCTAATTCTACATCCAGAGAAATCTGCAGCTCCTATCGTAATAAATATTGCCTTGAATTATATCTAGCTAAAAAAGGGCCAATGACACACTATATAAATACATCCAATAATAAACAGGCACCCTTGTGGAGCTTCATAAAAAATAAAAATGACCGCAATTCATATGTGATATGTGTGATTTCAATATTTATTTTTTTTTAAATTGCAGAACGCCTCCTGAATGACCTACCGCTTCCCAACAAGTTACCTTCCGAGTTTTTGATTACCCCAAAATCGCAAACTTGTTTTAAAGTCAGGGAGCTGCCTTTAAATAATTTAAAAATCAAAAAGTAAAGACGCTTACGACATGAATGATTCAATTTTATTGGTTCTTAAAATAGTTATTTATGCAACAAGTACAAAAGTAAGTGTTTATTGCACATAACGTGAAATTGTCAATGAGACCGTCAGGCCGAGTAGGACAACACGTCGAGTACAATAAGCACTTTTTGTACGAGTTGCATACAATATTCTTTCTACGTTCATGCAAAAACCCAAAAATGATATTTAGATGACATTAAGTCTAAGAAAATGTGACGTCGATTTGAACGTTTATGTTTGTCATAATGACAAAATGCTGTAGTAGAATGACAGATGAATGCAATAAATATTTTATTGCACTAGTGCAATAAAGAACCACTTTTTCCACTAAATATAGTTCAATAAAGTTTTGTTTTTAGCATGAACGTAGAAAATCATAATTTTCCCACTATTTAAACTAAGTAATCAATGTATTACATTCAATATATTTCCTACAACCTTCAAATTATCTAAGGTTATCCTTGTTTTTAAGAACGGTGTTAAAGATGACGGTTCCAACTATCAACCAATATTCCTTGTTCTTGTTCTGGCTAAGGTTTTCGAAACTTTATTATTATAGATTATTTTGAAAATAATAATTGATTTCATTCTGACAAATACGGTTTTAGGAACAAAAGATCAACAACCTTGGCTATTAATCAGTTGACTAGTATTATTTTAAACAATTTTGATTCAGGCAATGCTGTCAGTGGAAGCTTTTATGATTTTACAAAGGCATTCGACTGTGTGTCACACAGGATCATCTTAAATAAGCTAAAATTTAACAATTTTGATGACAATAGTGTGTTCCTTACTGAGTCTTACATATCCCACAGTACTAAGTATGTTTTATAATTCCTCAAGGCTCAGTATTGGGCCCTATTCTATTTCTTATCCATACTAATGATATCCCAAATTGTGATATAACTACTGATTTTATTTTATTCGCTGAAGATACTACCGCTTTAAAGTCTAATAAGTCGCAGTCGCTGATAAAGGAGTGGTTTATTACTAACAGATTAAACTTAAATGTTGACAAAACTCAATCCTTGCTCTTTACACTTTGCCATATCAATACTAGAGATAACTCAAATGATGTAAAATTTCTTGGAGTTTACTTCGACAATTAAGTTTGGAAAATCAAATCCACGATTTATGCACGTTTATCTTAAAATATTTTTACTACGTATTTTGAATCGTGTAGTCTCTAAGTCCGTGCTTATGTGCGCATATTATGGTACTTTTCATGCCACCATGACATGTAACTTTGAACTGGCGCTATTCTTCTCACAGTGAAGAAATCTATGGTTTGCAACATAAAGGTATAAGAATAATTGTTGGAATAAAATACAGAGATGATTGCCGTTCAAACAGTTAAATTCTTACACTGCTGTCGGTATATATTATTGAATACCTCAATTACTACATTAAAAATAGTCAACACAGATTTGCTAGACAGAAGAGTTTCCATTCTCACCATACTAGAGAAAGACATATCAGGCAAATCCAGAAGTGGTACAAATTATTTTGGAATTAAATTTTTTAATAAACTTGCAACTGAGATTCAGTCCCCAGATCTAAACTGTTTTAAGGTCAAAATTAGAAAATATCTGTAAGAAAAAGAATTTCTTTGCCGACCAGTTTTTAGATATATAATTGTTTTTTTAATGTTTAATTTATTAGCTGTTTTTGTTATTTTATATGAAGGTCAATGTTATTTTACTTGTTATTAATATTGTTTTAGTTTTATTTATGTATCTTTCATTGCTTTCCTTTTTTGGCTTGTGTAAACATTTTAATATATGTACACCAAGAAATGATTTGATATGATTAATTCAATCAAACTATATACTAAAATTTGAACACATATGTACATACATACATAAATTTTCTGTGTCAAAACGTTTAACTGGCATTTATAATTACAAATCCATAGTCCATAAAATATTCTCATGCACATATAAATTTTATTTTTTTAATAACCTATGTGGTGCCTGGTTGTCCTACAAATTTACGAAGGCATAACGTTTTACGATCTCTTTTATATGTCATGGAATATTTAATATTGGCGTTGGTCAGACTCGTAAAACTATTTCCAGAAAATTAAGAATCATATTAAGATTAACTGCGTATGATATAAATATTTGCATCCATTTGGTATTTCTTTATGATAACATTGGTGCCGAACGAAGCCATAAAAAGTAATGATATAATTTTCGTCTACATAATTTTATCAGAAAGTTAGGCTACAAACTTGTCGATTTCTAGTTGTGTAAATTATGTTGATCGTCATTTACGTATATGACTATCTCAACATTGACATTCTGGTCGAGTAAAGACATTATTGTGCTAAATAATATCGAATATGTTCATTGAATAAAAGAAAAGTTTTGTTGGGAATTTTCCTTCAAAAACAAGTTACGAAGTGTTGAGAAATTGGGTAAGTAATTTATCTGTCAACGTGTAGCGATAAAGTTCAACTTGAACTAAAAAAAATCTAAATCGCATTATGATTCTTCCATTACTTCTGATGCAATTATAATGTAGGTACTTAGATTAATTTATGATTGACCTTTACCACTTATAAAAAATAAAAATTAAAAAATAAAGAAAACAATATTTATGTGTTCAGCATATACAGAGTGAGTTTTATCCTATACGTATTATAGCTGAGGACAAATAATGACAAATAGTGAAGAAATGTAGTAAAACATTTTTAGTTTTGGAAATTTACAAAAATTTATCAGGTATAATTTTTTATTAATAATAACTAAGATTGATGTAAAAATTGTTCTTCCTTTTCATTTAAAAACCAACAATGTCCAAAATCGCATAAAGTTTTAATGAGATTTAGTATACGCCCAGACATTAAAACCCACTTTTCTCTAAAACTGCTTCTGACATCGAATTTCTGCAAGAGTACCTTTCTTATGTAAAAATCCATAGTTTTCATTTTTGCTATGAAATTGTTAAATAACGTTTGGGTATTTTTGAAGCACGCGTTTGGGAAATAGTAATTTAAAATCTGTCATCAGAAACTAACCTTTCACACTATATGTCGATAACCAAACGTTTTAGAATACCTGAAGACTGTTCGTCGTATTTTGAGGTCTAGAAAACGCAGCTAAATTTACGCGTATTGGGAAATACGCATCAGGGCGTCAGAATATGCAAATTATTATAATTAACTATTGATATAACAATCCAATTTTTATTAACTAGTTTCCTGATGATAGTGTAAAAGTTGGCGTTAACAAAATGACTTATTTACCCATTCATATTATGTCATTTTGATGTGAGACCACTGGAGAGATTCTCTAGAGACCAGTGCCAGTCATATACTGGCTGACAATAGCTCAGTTTCGATAGTATTTATACAAACTCGAAAAATGCTGTGTACATTAACAGCTATTTGTTCTATAAGTCAGGAAAATTTTTTTCAGCATCAGGCGTATGTTCTTTTTTAAATATGCCATATGCGGAAAAGATGCTTTTGAGTTGCACACATGATTTTCTTTAATACTATTGTGAAAATAATTCAAATAACTGTAGTTATCATAATTTTTTATTAAAAATTATGAATGTCGAAAATGTGAATCAAAAATTCTGAGAAAATGTTGATATAGAAATGAGTGTGTTTATTAGGTTAAAATTATTGTTTTTGTGATTTATAAATAATGTCTTCGGCTTGAAATGACGATATTCAAGATGACATAGGAGAATCATAAAAACTCGCGAATTGCCGACAAAATCCAAAGATAAATATTACAAAGCGTATCGCTTATTTTCAAGATTTGAGTCATCGTGGAGTAATTTATCACTAAGACAGTTCTACTAGCCTATTTTGAACAAAAATCCAGAGTGTACCAGAGTTCTACTTTGTGGTGTCTTTACTCAATCATAAAACATATTAGTAGTATTAGTATCGGTAGGTTAGGATCGGTCAGTAGTCGCGCGGTTTAAGGCGTCAGTACTTGAATCGAGGTGACTGGATCGCTGTGGGTTCGACCCCCGCAGCCGGTAGACCGTATATAAGCTATATTCGTGGAGAGATTGGCACCCTTTCTGCGGGTATGGTAGGGTGGAAGAATGTTGGCTTGGGTCAATGTGAGAGATTGATACCGGTTGACATTTGACTACCCCCCTAATTAATGAGGTTTTACAGGTTTCCCTCATTCCTGCACTGAATGGTGGTTAGGGCCTACCAACGTAAGTCGTTCCTGGGCGCAAATGCGGCCTGCTTAATAATAATATGCCGCCCCCTCTCCCGCACAAGTCTTCGACTTCTGGGATAATTCTCGTGATTAGAATGAGGGGTAGAGATATTATTACAGTGTCTTCATAAATGATTACAAGCCACGTGACCAGAACTGTGATTCTCGAAGAACAACTCGTATGTAAATAGATGTCTTGTCTCTCTCAATTGCCGTAGTGACGAAAAGGATATTCGCATATGAATTGCTCTGCGATTGATTTAAAAATCTCGACCCTGATCACGTGGCTTGTAATCATTTTTGAAGGCACGGTATTATATTAGTGAAAAAGAATATTGACATAAAGAAATTTTCAAGTTCAATTGTTTTTCTTAAACTTAAATCGGTAAGACATAGGTCCAAGAAGTCTAGTGTTTCAAGAAAATCAGAAGTTGAGAAATTTTTTAAAGAAACATATGATAAAACCTATTTCATGATGAAGGTAAAGCGTAATTTTCTCACTTTTCTCCAAATATTGAAATTGTTTCTTATTTGACAGAGTGTTGACTATTGCTATCAGTGGAGTACGCCGTCGTGAAGAACTGCAATTTCTTCAGCTTGAACAATAAAAGGCATGGGAGAATATACAGGGTATCTGTGAAAGGTTGGGAAATCTCGGAGCTGGAGATATTGGTGACCAAAAAAAAGTCGATTGAGCTAAATATGCCTTATCCAAATGTTGCTGGTTTCAAAAATACAGGGCGTTCAATGCTAGAATTTTATTTTGAAATATCTCAATAACTTTGAAACCTTTTTTTACTGTTTAAGAAAGGTATTTTAAGCTAATATGTATCAAATCTCCTACAATTCCTATCAATGAAGTCATATGCATGCTCTCTGATACCAAACATCTAGGTATGCTAATGAACACCCACAGACAAAACTCTATTCAATAATTATCTAAAAAATGTATTTTATTTACTAACCTATATATGGAGTGGGAACTCGAAATTCAACCACAATAGATGAGATCTGATCTTTTTCTGCATTTTTTGGATTGCTTCATCAGGTGGCCTCCTTTAACTCGAGTCAAATATCTAACTATAAAA
The DNA here is from genome assembly GCA_025584915.1 of Monochamus saltuarius. NCBI lineage: Eukaryota > Metazoa > Arthropoda > Insecta > Coleoptera > Cerambycidae > Monochamus > Monochamus saltuarius. The sequence goes on from CM046722.1 coordinate 29,770,902, forward strand.
ATTATTATACCAATAAATTAAAATTATTTGAAATTAAATGTCAAAATGATATTTGACTCAAGATAAAGGAGGCCACCTGATGAAGCAATCCATAAAATGATTCTAGATCTCATCTATTGTGGTTGAATTTCGAGTTCCCACTCCATATATGTATAGAGTATATCAGGTTAGTAAATAGAATACATTTTTTAGATAATTATTGAATAGAGTTTTGTCTGTGGGTGTTCATTAGCATACCTAGATGTTTGGTATCAGAGACCATGCATATGACTTCATTGATAGGAATTGTAGGAGATTTGATACATATTAGCTTAAAATACCTTTCTTAAACAGTAAAAAATGTTACAAAAGCTAATAATAAGGAATATATGGGTAGATATTGTGGGTGTAATTCAACGCAGGTTGGGGCTTTTGTCCACTGAGTAGTTAGTTTCACACAATATTGTTAATACCTGAAAATATATGAAAAAACTTTGAAACCTGTCGGAGTATTAAAAAAAATTCACACAATTATGTTTTTTGACACAGCAAATAAGAATTTTTAACTAATTTTGACATCACTAGTAGAGGGCGCCACTTATGGCACATCACATTTCTTTTAAATGACAGAACTATTTTGCAGCTTAGTGTATCCATCTGACTATAGAAACAATCTGAAAAAGGTATACCTTGTTGAAGTCGTTAGGAGTAACAGTTTTCGCAATAATCCTATTTGAAATATTCAGTGCACTGATTGAAAACTGTTATCGTTTCAGGTAAAGTGCCTTTTATATTGAAAATACTACATGTTCCTTGAAAAAGTTGTCCAGAACGGTAAATTATGGAGACGTGCAAAATTTCATGAAGATCGACGAGGTTTGATTTTGAAACCGTCTTTCAACAAAGCACAAAGATTTTATCAAAGCAGGCCTATCTTATTGAAATTGTATATGTATATTGATAAAGATCTTCAACACAGAGACAGACGTGAGAAGAGAATTTACTATTTCTAACGGGAACTTTGAAGTCAATCTTGTTGAAATGTTTCAAAAATATCTCTCTCTTGGTCCGTCACTAACTGAGCATTCAAGACAATGCGTTGGTATAAATTCTATAGGGGGTTTCCCTAAAAAATACAGAATTTTTGAAATTGCCGGATGCTGGGAATTACACCAGCCACTATTTTCGAAGAACGTTTGCTACGGTACTGGCTGATACAGGAGCAGATATCACCACTCTTAAAAGGTATGATGGATGGAAAGCAACAAACTTAGCAGAAGGATATATTGATGACTCTGTTCAACAGAAACTTCAAGTAGCTTCAAAAACATTGGGTCAAAGAGAGATTAATATATACACAAACTCAGTCTCTACTTTATCAAACACATGTGCAGGGATTTTCACAACCAATTGTAAAAAAGTTACAGTTAAAATTTATAATATATGATAAGAACTGATTTCAGTTGACAAAAATTATGATGTTTTTTGTGAGTGTGGCAAAATTTTTCCCGCATCAATTAGGAAAATTGAACTTTTCCTAACTCAAATTAGTTACTAAATGTACAAATTTTTAAAACACTGTTAAAAAAAGTTATATCTATTGAAATATTGAGAACGATTATCAAGTTTATTACTTAGTCCCTACGGAGAGCAAGGAAGATAGACATAGTGTGGTTATGTAGTACTTAAGCTTGTGTAACATTGATACATAATTGAGTGGTTCGATAAAATAATTTAGTATTCGCATATACGCCAAGAGGTTTTTCATATAAAATAATGTATTACAAATATGTGTCCATCTGTAACAATAACCAATCAAATTATAATTTCAGCCGTTAATAATAAGTAACTATAAATATTCAACTTTTTAAATTTTGAAAATGACTCTTCGTCTCTTCAAGATTTTTTTTGCTGACAATATATAAACATTAAGTATTGTAATGGATTATTTGATAAACTAAACTCACCAGTTTTGGCTAAATTTTGACTTTTCTGATCTAAGATATAATATTTTTCTAAAGCATTAGAACCCTGTATATCTACTGAATATTTGTCCTTAAAATGATCTAAATAATCAGTCTCTTTATTAAAAAGAAATGCTTAAGGATCCCACTGTATAAACCAAGACATAATGTTGGCGTTTACAACAGTAATTTATAATAACAAATACCACAGGTAACTACTTAAATAGTATCATACATTTTTTTTGGACAGACAGTTTTTAGGACAATTTATTTAACGATAAAGCATTTTTGACAACGATGTAAATCATAAATAAAGTAGAGTGTAGGGATAGGTATACAACAGAAAAGAAATGGCTAACATATATCAGGAAACTCTGCTTTCGGCCAGATTGTGCTACCCTTATCTACATTTTATTTCGATCATACTTCACAAACATCAAGTTTCGATTTTATGTTAAAATTATTGTTCACGCTTATTGGCTGTAAGAAAACCTGCTAAAGAAAAAATGTTATTTTGGAAAGTAGAAAATTATTCATTCATATTGAGATAAAATGATTATGCATATTTGTCTCTATATCATAGTAAGGAAAATATGGACGTTACACTGCTTCATTATTTTAGAAATTTATACATAACTGTATCTAATTCAATTATTTATTACAAAGAAAGAGATACATAAATTAATTTTCTAAGTCAAATCAAAAGAATAGATTTGTTAATTTCTATTAATTGTATGTAGATATGTTCTTTCAAATGTTATTATTTTCATATTCACTTTATTATGACAAGTTTGGTATTTTCAACGGAAGAGTAATTTAATTTTCAAACTTTTTTGCGTATTATTTTTCAATAAATAAACCTTTTGCTTGAATGTAAATTAAGTACTTATGTTTTACAATTACAGTAAACATATTCAATGAAATATTAGTTGAATGCTTATTTTTTTTTTTTTTGTTTAAGAATCTACCACAGTGAACTAAACCTCCGAGCAATTCGTTTACAAGGAGGGAGATTACCAGGCATGATGCACTAGACTATTAGGTATTATTAAACTACCCACAAAATTCCTTAGCAAGCTTGGGTCACATTCCTGTACCTTTATTTCAGTGTTGAGCTTTACATCCTCTAAAGTTTTTGTCTAAACTGGATTAACTGTACTTAAAACTCACATAAAAATTTGCAATTTCTATGAAATGCAACGTTTTAACGTGTTTGATAAAAAATTATTTGTAGGAGTATAACTTTTTATAATATGTAAGCTCTTTCAATAAAATTTGGTATGGGAAAGTTTCTGAAATAATAAAATATACTTTAATACAGGATGTTCTAATATGTATATTGACAAAACATATTGTAACGAAATAATATTTGTGTTAATGTTTTATTGTATTCAAAAGTTGTTAATATCGTTTTGACTAATTTCTGTCCACCCGGAAATAAAAACCGGTGGAAATGTCCATGTTTTGTTATATTCTTTTTACATAATAATTACTGTAAAATTTTAATGTACATTATATATTAAGAAATAATCACGTGTATGTGTTTTTACCTAACAAAATTAGGAAATTTCAGAAAAAGTGTACAATGTACTACAATCGAGCTATTTACTTTTACGCAATTTATTATGAAATTTTACAGAAGTTTTTACAGATATTACATTAATAATTGTACTTACGTTAATTATAAAACTCGAGCTCAACATATTTCTTTTCACATAGATATACGTATATCAACAAATATTTGCAAATACTAAGAAATATATACTGATGTTTCAAAAATTATGTAGCATTTTCAGCAAAAATATTTAACATATTTTCTAATGCGAATGAAATACTTACATTGCGATACATTTTTAGATGTTGGATAAACAATATACTTTTACAGAGAACAGTAAAATCACTTAACATAATATGGAATTTTATCAATATTTATTTCTGTAACATTACAGTGTACTTATTTGATTTACAAAATTATTATGTAATTTTACATAACTTTACGCTGGTCAAAAATTGCCAACGAAAAGTTATGGGTATTACAGACAAATTTTTGTCAGTGTATATGGTAGATAATGATTTATTTCGTTATTATTAATTATTCTTGAACCGTTAAAAACTTTTTCAAAGTACTTTGATTTTTTTTATTTGATCTAACAGGTACTTTCAGTGGCCGCAACGTAAATGTTTGCATCCTAACATGTTACCAAAGTTCATATGAACTTTGTGTCTACTATTAAAGGGCGAGCCGCTGGACTATTAACAGGAATGTTGGTTGACATCAATGATAAGGTCGTGTAAATATGTGTCAATAATTGTTTTTGTTTAGACATAATTTAAGCAAAATATGATTCTAATTCGTTCTCAAAACCTTTACCTTGCAGCAATCTGTATTTTGTTTAGGTACCTTCACATTTGAATAATTTTAAAAATTTCAAGGAAATTTACATTCGTGCAAATTTCATGAAAAATGTAATTTGTTGATTTTCATCACTTCATGTAGGTAATTACTGTTATCACAACCTATTTTAGTTGAAAATGTAGAACGAGTAAGTACCACTAAAATTGTTTATGTCTACACTCCAGCTCTTTGTCCTACGTAGAAACTTCTGGTTTGAAGTTATGCAATAATGTTTTTGTTTGGAATAATTAAGTCACGCTAAAATAAATTTTTGCAATGGAGAAAACGAGACCCACTGGTACGCTGTTTTCCTTTGTTCTCAACTTTAAAGCTCTGTATTATTTTATTTAAGTCATGAACATGCTAATCTTGTTTTTGTTTGCTTTGTTAGATGCATGGTTTCAGTATCAATATAAAACCTGCATTACTCAAAAAATACATGAACAATTTAAGGAAGTCATTGGTTATCTTCTATCTTAATAATAGAAATTTATTTCTCGTTTAAAGGATAATGTGCAGTTACATCGAAAATATTCATATACAAATGTTTTCAATAGTTTTGAAAAGTTGTACATTTGAGTTAGGAAAAGTTTGATTTTTCCTAACTAGTGCGTGAAAAATTATCCCGCACGCAAAAACATCATAATTCTTTAACTAACCATTTATTGTCAACTTAAATCATTTCTTTTGTCTTCTTCTTAATCTTCATCTTAAATCTATAATCTAGCCTCCTTTCTAAAAAAGTGTTTATACTAAACACATATAATGTAATACATAGTGATCTTCCGGGTTGTTATGCCGTGATCTTGGTATGATGGTAGCGGCGGTTATGGGACACCTTGGAGGACCACCATTATCCGAGGAACGGTTCCGACCGTAGCAATCGTAATACCAACAATAGGAGCCGAAGTCAATATATTTGGCGGACCCAGAGAGATGGTTAGCGGGTCTGTCATAGAGCCTAATCCGAGAACAACCAGGCCAGGTAAAGGAATCCCGGCTAAGGTCAGGGATGTGCACTTTAAGTCTGTTTCTGGCAGCGACCAGTTACCGAGGCCACGGCGTAACAACCAGGAAAAAAAACAATGTATCAAATAATAGCACAGGCCGTGAAAGTCTAAAAACCACTATAAACACGTATAAGTTTGTTTTAGTAGTTTCGAAATTTATTAGTTGTATGTATGTATGTTTGTACACTTTCACTCATTTGTTTAATTAATAAACTGTTATTTTTATATTTGAATTTGCTCCAAAATGACCTTAGCCTGAATTCTACGGCCATCTATCTCTTTTAGTTTGGTAATATCTGGTTTAGAAATTCTGGTGCTGTTAAATTTTCTTATATAGTTTATGGCTTCTGTTCAGGTTATCAATTTTGATGTAAGTTGGTTGGCACTTACTTTTATATATTTTTGCACTATATCATTGTTTTTCCTCGTTGTCAGGGCAATCGTCTTCTGATAGCTTCGATTCCGGAACTGCATCTTTGTTTTTGGTAGGTAATTTGCGATATTTCACGTTTACTCCCTGTTTGTATATTTTACTAAGTTTACTATTATTTTTACAAATTTTATGACTTATACAATTGTTTTATACAATATTTTATAATATAATTTTCTTAAAATAAATCCATTCGAATTCCTATCTAATGTTTCAAAAGCTTACTTCGTGTATTTAAATATTGTTTTCTAATTGATTGTATTTAATACTTTCATTGTTTAAAGCATTATTTCTACATTTTGTCTTAAATAAAAATTAAAATTTATTTATTATCTGTTATAATTAATGTTTGATACTCTGTAAGTCCTTTTCTTGCCAATTTTATTCAATTTTTTCTCTCAAATACTTTCATTTCTCTCACTTTAACCGTCTAACCATAGAAATTTGCTCCTTTCACACATTCATTATTTTTTTTACTTTTATTTTTATTTTAATTATATTTTACATTGAGTGTTCCTGTAAACTAAATTTGACTTATTTTTTTTTCTAATGGCGAAAAATTTCAGAGGGTGATTCCTTGTTGAAAATAAAAGGTAGTTTGTTATATAAACGTTGGGTCACAAGTCAACCATTAGGGAGATATCGCGTTGCAAAGATGGCGGAAAAAAGAGTGTTTTTATTGTTTTTCTAGGAAATGAAAAGCGTGAGAATGGTAAAATTTTGTGGAAGTGTTACCATCATCGAAAGACACTTGTGACATATTTTTTCACTTTTTGAAAATAATTGGAAAGGGTTGAAATAAACTACCCCTTTCAGTTTTTTAACTATACTTTCAAAAAACTTCCTTAACGACGTAAAAAAAATAAGTTAGGTTAAGCCGATTCAATTAGAAACTTTATTCTCTCTTACATTTTTTTGATAAAATTAATTGTTTCGACGTTAAAAATAAAATGTAAAGTATTGCACGTCGGGAAGGGGCAGTTTGACTACACCCATTATTAGGAAAAACTAGTTGGCTGCTGTCAATTTCGGATGTTTCCATTGTTACTTATATAGCAAATGGTTTGTACTATTTTAACATTTTGATACTGGTTTACGAGATAATTTGCCTTTCATTGTGTGATGTGTTTGATTGCGGGAACAGTTAATTTTATCAAAAATATAAGAGAGAAACAAGTTTCTAAATGAATCGGCTTAACCTAATTTATTTTTTCTACGTCGTTAAGGAAGTTTTTGAAAGTATAGTTAAAAACTGAAAGTAGTTTATTTCAACCCTTTCCGATTATTTTCAAAAAGTGAACAAATATGTCACAAGTGTCTTTGATCATGGTAACACTTTCACAAAATTTTACCATTCCCACGCTTTTGTTTCCGAGAAATACAATAAAACACTCTTTTTCCGTCATCTTTGCAACGCGATATCTCCTAATGGTTGACTTGTGACCCAACGTTTATATAACAAACTATCTTTTATTTTCAACAAGGAATCAGCCCTGAAATTTTTCGCCTTTGTTTTGAAACACCCTGTATATTATCTTTGAATCAACTTTAATTTTCCTTTTACTTAAATCAATGTTTTACCGTCATATCATGTACATGCAAATTTGTGTTTATTTCAGTATACATATTTGTTTCTCCATTTAAAATCTTCTAAAATTTTGGAGACATCTTATAGATATGTATAGATATTGGATAATGTGATGTGGTCATCACGGTCAAGTGTATTTTCTTCAAAACGTACATTATAGTAATATGTATGATACACTGCCGAAAAACTTATTATAATTAGATCTTAAAATATATTTCCAGAAACAATCGAAAACAAACAATAACAAAGTATATCCTCGAAAGTTTAGCCGCCACAAAAGTCAATGCAATTGTTTTTGAAAAGAAGCTGTATTTTTAAAATACCGTATTAGCTGTAAATCTCGAAAACAAATGATCCATGGAAAAAGTTCATAGATATAAATAAAAAAATTATTGTCTTGCTCTTGTATATCACGTAAGGAACATAATTTATTTTATGATATAATAAAAATTTACCACATTCTGAATATCTAAAAATATCAAAATAAAACTTCCTTTGTGCTGCTGACGTGTTTCGAGACATATGAGATGTAAGACATTTCACTGAAAACAAAGAATTTAAAATATATAAACCTACACGAATAATTTTCTTTGGTTGCTTTTGTGTTCTCTTCGTTGTATCCGGTTTCGCAATGCTGTCTTCGGTTTATTTTCACGACAATCATTTTAATCTAAAAAAGTTTTCAGGAGGTTGGTTTTGTACAGCGTTCCAGAATATTTCGTGTGTTTTCAAGAAAAACTTTATTAATAAATTCCCAAATATACGTCGTAAGAGTAATGTAATATCGATGTAAAGTGGACGCAGCGATTAATAGAATAGCAATGGGTAGTCTATATAAGCATAAAATTACAATTACAAATCGAAGGATTTACACTTAAGGTGTTTTATTAAGAATAATTTTCCAGATTAATTGTCGGCTGTAATTATTATAGGATACATAAGATAAACTACTTCCGTGAAAAATATGATGATCTGCAAAGATGAGTGAAGTTTCAGACTTAGGAACCACACAGTCAATATATTATACATGCAAAGAATAACATGGTGTACATTCTTTTGGTAAGTACTTTTATGTATAGTTAGCATTATGTGACAAAGTACTCCAGAGAAAGTACGTGTAAGTCAGCGTTCATTCCAACAAGTTTAATAAAAGTTAGCGCAGTTTCACATAAGGCAATATTAAGTATCAGTATCGGATACAGTATTCACATACCGACATTCAGTCAGTTATAATCGATGCAGATTTAACACATTTGCTAACGTTTAGTCGCAGGCAGTCTTCAGTGCCTACAGAGGCATAGAAATTAAAGGGGACATTCTATGCTGGTATTTTTGACTTCACCACTCTTAATCAATCTAAAATCGACGGGTCTGAGCGTTTTTCTACAATCCTGACGCAGTTCCTGAAAATGGCTCTGTTTCGTTTTCATTTGGCCGCCCTGTATATAGTATAGAAGTGAATTCATTTAAAAGTGAATCACCTTGTGCATACAATCACTAATAAGTGATTCTATGTATATGAACTATGTATTGCGTTTATTTTGATAATTAAATATATGTAAGAAAAGTTGTAGCAAACGATTTACTAATTAAATTTTCAATTACCTACTAATATTTCAACTTCAGGAAAAGTAACACAGAAGTTTGCACTGAACAAGTTTAAATACAGTGAATTGAAAACTCGATTTATCCTAATATTCTTCCGGTTACTTGCACCAATGTAATTTTGCTTCTCGAGGTTCAGAACAGTTATATCCTCTAAATTACTTTTATATAAGAGTGTACTTGAATACTTTCCCAAGTTCGGGGGATGATACGAATTAAATCAGATACATGATAATACGTTGTTGTAAATCAGTATCAACACAGTCACATTTATTATTCAATTTATAACTATATTTTTTTATTTTGTACCCTAATAAATTGAACAGGGAAAACAATTTCCTCTAGGCCATTTTATTGGCTCAATAAATTACAAAAGGTGTATTTAAGCTATCTTTTAATTTATTAACCGTGTTGGTAAAAGGGCTACGAGATTGTGCCATTAAATAATAAGGAGAGTTTGTTTACTTACAAGGAATGCATCTTTGGTTTTGATTCTTTTCTAAATTACTTTTCTTGGTACCATGTCGGCAGGAGTGGGTTTCCACCTTAATGGCAATCTGAAACAAAAAAAAACTATATTACTTTAAAAATCTATACACTTGTAAATATATGCAATAACATGTACAGAGTAATATACTTCTAGTGCAATTTTCTTGATTTTTCTGTGACTTAGAAAATCATGAGAGCAACAGTTCTACAAAGCATTTTAAGGTTTTTAATAGTTAGGTTGATTAAGGTTGCGGAATTTCTTGCCGTAAAATGATCAAATTTGTGGTTCAATGCAGTATTACTGGCATATTTCGAACATAAAATTATACCTTCGACGTTATGGCCAGTATAATCCATGTTAAAAAGTACACTGAATGCCATAGAAAATGTCGATATCAGAAAAGTTCAAAAACTAATACCATATTTGAAAAGCAAATCAGTTGAATACAGCACAAAAAAGTTCAGAATTCTAGACGAGTGAGGAAATTGAGAGATTTTTTTCAAGAAGCAGCTGATAATAGATTTCTGCTAGAAAAAGTAATTCAAATTTATATTAATTGATCGATTTAACTAATTTTGGACAACTTTTCATGTTAATAGTTGATGTGAAGTTTTGAGAAGAGATGAAGCTACTAAAGATAACGATCGATGATAGAGAAGACAAAGATTCAATTATTATTATAAGAATTCACGACATCCAAATTTGTACTCTGAGATGTTTTGGGAGTTCAAGTCCAGAGCAAATGAAGATATACCGCAAATACTGTGCTTTACGTCCGGTAGATACTACAAGTCGAAGATTTTTTTAACAAGTGGTTGACGTCAACAAAATAAGGAATGTGTCAAAAGAAATAGCTACTTATTTCAATTTCCCTCATCCGAAAACTTATACAGGGCACTTACAGGCGTTCTTCCGCCACTCTATTAGCCGATGCAAGGGTCAATATTACTAGTATTAAACGACAGGGGGGTGGCGTTCTAGTACGGTAGTAGAGATGTATACAGGGTATTCCAACGAAAATTTGACCCCCCCTATAATTGGAAAACCGAATAATATTTCAAAATTCGCCCAGATCTAACTGACTACTACTTTTTTGTAAACTGATAGACACATCAATAACAATTAGGTAATGCGGTCATGTGTAGTAGATGAAAAACTTATTAGTGGTGGGCATTTGTGTAGAAATTACTACGCGTAAGTTGGTTTGTTATCTTTTCGTTTGTAACCAATAATTCTGTCCAATCTCAACCGATTTTTAAAAACGGTACGTCACTGTATTCGCAATGAAAATGGCTTTAAAATGATGTGCCACAAGTGGGGTAGTTGCATTTGAAATTTTTAAGTTGGGGTTGCTAGGCATTAGGGGGATGAACATATCGAGTTGGCTTGACAGTCAAAAAAGCTCCCCCCAAGAACAAAAATAAGGTATACAGGGTATAGAAAATTCTATAGAAAATAAAATTTCAGTCGCAAGTAAATTGTTACCATCTTCAGCAGAACCTACGTAACTTCCCAATACAACGTGAGCAGTAAACTTAAACAGCAGCAGCCTCATTGAACACCCCAAACTAAAAGCTACGATAACTGACAGCACTGGACAGCACAAATTTAACTCATTGCAATATCGACACTCAATGTAGATGTAGTGCAAAATAAATTGTAATCGCCATGTTTATAATAGTTACAGCTTTGTATTGATTTGTTATATTAGTAAAAATGTATATTTTTTAATTAATACAATCGAATAAGTTTAGATAAAATGACAAATTATTTTGACGTTTGTTTTATGAGCTACAACGAAAAAGACTAGAACATAAATGTATTTCGCAGCTAGGTGTCTTACTTCATTAACTAAACATTTAATGAAAATGTCGACTTTTGATGATAGTTTTCAAAAAAGTATTTTAGTGTACTTTCCCCAAGAATGTTACCCATCTTTGTAAGCAGCAGGATTGATTTACATAATCTATATTATGCAAATGTACAATAGTATGACATTATGCTGGTTTATTACAGCTGTTTAGTAATCTAAAGACATCACTATACATTACAAATACACAAAAATGTATGCTAGATCTATACACCAGTAACATGATATTTAATTATTTTCGCAACGTATAGTCACCACATCACAAACATTTCCAAACACGTATACTATTTCAAAATGGGTGAGCCGGTGGACTATTAATAAGAATTTTAGAATACATTTCAATAATTGTTTTTGTGATGAACAAACAGTTAATCCGTCATAATTTAAACAAAATATGGTACCTACTCATTCGGGTTAGATACCGTTAGATGTTGCAGCGAGTGGATCTATATGTTGCTTCGTAGTAATGCTAAGCGCCATTTATAAAAACAAGAACGTTATTTTTTCTGGAAAAGTTCTGTAGCATTTCTATTTCACTTGATCAAAACTGCAATGGTAAAACAATAGTGAGTTAGATATATTTTTCAATGCTCTATCAACTCTAGTAATATTGCCATGTTTTTTTGAAACACCCTGTTTATCTTGGTATTCTATTTTTAGTAATACGTTGAGTCTAACATGGCAAAACTCTAGCATTGTGAACTTTCTGATGAAAGATGAAGAGATTATTGTAGAGCGAACAACTTTACCCTTATAAATATGAAACCGAATGTTTTTGAAATTATTATGAGAATGCTTAGATTGAGTGTCACTGTTTTGATAAGGGGACGACACTGTTCGATACTAAATATTGAACTGACATTCTAAATAAACATTCATATTACGAAGCAGCTTGATACATGTTATGATTTGATGTCAAAAGTAATGGAATCAGTTAAATGGAAATGGATGTCATTAAATTCGAAATATATAAAAAATATCGCAATCCATGTGTAATGTCGAATATACCATATTTATATATGTTCTATGAAATATAACTATATGATCTATTAAATTTTAATTATGTAATACAATATTTTATCTGTATTATGAAAATTACAATTTAAAACAACACAACTATTTAAAATTGTTTGGTATAAATTGTATTTATTAATTGTGCTATTAAGGTTTTTACAGTTTATGGTAATCTTTAAATTGCTATGGATTTTTGCGTTATGTTATGACACCTCCTTAGTTTTACCTACGAATTTAACCTGCCCTTATTGCTGTCAGTCAAGTTATGTAGAAGAGAGACGGAACCTTGGATTCGCCCATATATTAATTATAGTTTCTATTGTTGGTTCTAAGGCTCCCAACTGTGGCTATCTGACATGACCCCACAAAACGAAAACGAAAAAAAAACAGATATTGATTATAAAAAAAAGTTGAAAAACATTTTTCGTTAACAAGAACAAGAACAAGAACAAGTTGTTTGTCTGAATTAATACCTAATAAAAAAACGTGTAAATTCCATGTTTAAAAAATACTAGGTGGCTTAAACTATCATAATCAAATACTTTTACAGTAAATTAATGAAAGATAAAATACTTAACCATAATAACCGGCGACTTCGCCATAACAGTTAATAATTTAAATTTGAAATTGAGGATGTCATATCGTGGGCGTACAAGGAAAACCCTATAACTCCCGAAATAATAGTTTTGAGAAAATCGTGTATTAATGTTGTAGGCGTATTATAAAATCAAGCGGATATTACTAAGCATTTTATATTATCTATGAATTTTCAATATATGTTTAAGAATAATTACCAATTAATAGAAAAACAGTTTTTTCAAAACGAAAGAATATATTCAGTATATTATACATATATATATGTCAGGAAAAATACACTAAGTCACATATTGTGTATTTTTCCTGACTTTATTTGTGCTTCTTTTGGACTAATCTAGCTAATGGCTCATCATCGGAATCGGAATCAGTGATGTCGCTGTCTTCAATAGAGGGCTCTAATGTTACGTCTTGAATATTTTTATCAGTTGGAAGAGATTGATACCATCCGTGGAACTCAGGGGGAATAGCTTCAGTTTGGCATAATTTCATGAGATTATCCTTTTTCTTACTACTTATTGGTAATAATGCATTATACAGTTTTTTTTTAACTGTTTTGGATATGCTGGGGGGTCTACCTTTGCCAAATATACGCATGGGTGTGTAATCATTACTATGTGCGTACTTATACTCAATTATTTCCGGGTGTTGCTTAGAGTATCGTAAACTTTTAATAAGCAACTGTTTGTCCGTTAATACCTTTGATTTATTTTTTATTAATACATCGGATAAGTATTTCAAATCCCAGAAGTCTCTAAAATTCAGTTCCTTGACTTCTTATTTCGGTTTCTATTAGATCGTGCTAAAAAAAAAATATTGAGCCAATCTTTTATAGTATATACCGGAATAAATTTTTGCTCTTTCAATCGCACTGTGCATGGAATCGGCTTCCATGTAGGAATGCCCACTCTCCAAGAACTTGTGTCCAACTATTTCAAGATGAGTTGTCTGTACCGCATATAGCAACAGTGCTCCTATATGTTGATTTTGATTTTGTCCGCCACATGTATCAGACCAGAGTGATACTTCTGTAACATGTGGAGGCAAGTTTGACAAATACCGGAATAAACACGTTCCTATTTCAGAGCTTCCCGTTTTTCCATTTAATTCAGTCCAACAATAGCAGAAGGCAGTATTAGGTGGAGCTGATTCATAAATTGTAAGGTTTCAGAGGCAAATTTTTCTTGAATAATACATAGGACTTACATCCGAACACGGTATCTGTAACACTGATTGCAAATCAAATGTTACTGACACAAAATTTGCCTCGTGGATGGCCCGTTCTTTGTCCTTAGCTTTTTCAGTATAGTAATCTTCTTTTCGCTTCTGGTGATTGTTATAAGTCTCATCAACATTATGGACTTAGTGGATTCTTGTTGTTCATATGCATTACATTGTACATAGAAATCCTCTAACTGCACTTAAAGGTTTTTCACTGTTAAATAAAATATTATTGTGGACTTAGTTAAATTGATGTTGGTTCTAAATGCCAATGTACACAATGGAGTTAGAGGATTTTTTAAACATTGCGTGGTAACTATAGGGACTTACAGGTAGAGGAATTGTATATTTTTTAAAATGTGGACTTATAGGGTTTTCGTTGTACGCCCATGATATGTGAGTTGTGTAATTTGCAAATCAAGTTATCTAATAAATATTTAAGGAAACTATAAATAATTTCATTGCCATTAATAGGTGGTAAAAAGTGGACTCTTTTATAATGTGTTTATTGATAATTGGAACATTAAGAGAAGTCTTATCTTCCTCGACATTTTAGAAGAATATTGAGTTTACAATAATTAGTCTCACTTTACAGAATTGTAAAGTAGTTTCTCTAGATTTTATAACAAAATTCATGTTTATGTTTAATTCACCTGTATTAATAAACATACGCTTCACTAGACTCGAAGAATTTTGATATATTCAAGTGCCATGACCTCGTACGTCTTAAAACTAAGCAACTCAATTTGCTGTTACAAAACATGTCGCTAGGCCTTAAAAGACCAGAATACATAACTAAATCGCTTTCTATATAAATAAAGTTAACTGTTCAATACTTGACAAAGCAATAGTTTTGTCAAAAAAACAATAATAAGAAATCTACAGAATGACGAAATGCATTAAAAGCAAATGCCACAACAAATAACTAAACACAGTTACGTAATAGACCGTTGCATTTGTAGATAAATATTTGCAAATAAGGTAGCCTTGTCCTTTAAGGTGCAACGTAATTAATTTGCAAGCAATAACAAAAAATTGTTAATGTCATACTATATTGAAAAAATGCAGCATCAAATATCAAAATGCAGTTACGTAATAAATCGATCCATGTACAGATGCAACCAATAAGTAACTTATTGTCTAAAGCTATTTATTTGTGGCATAGTTTTAGTTTTTCTTTAGTTTTTTTGGGTTTTTGCCACACTTCTGAAAAAATAATAGAGATTAATTAAATAAGCCCTTGCGCCAAACGGAACAGTCAAGGGTTATTTTTGAAACTATGTTTGCCTAACCAAAAAATCTCACACTGAAAAAATAGATAAGTAAAAAATAACAAAAATCACATCACTATCGCGCACTTCCGTATTATTGACGTTTCGAAAACCTCTCTGTTTTCGTTCTCAAAATCGTATTAATAAATAAGTAACGTACAAAATAAAACTGAGGATCGGCAACCTCTTTAGATGCAATCCAACAAATTGTATTCAAAGCAATAATTATGAAAGTGTTGCATTAGCAACCATAAATACTATAAAGAAACATGCCACAACAAATAACAAAATGTAGTTATGTAATAGATTCATGCAGTTACAGATGCAGGAAATACGTAACGTGCATTATGCATATGCGGTCCAACAATTTGCATTTAAAGCACTATTTAAAAATGTGCTGCACATAACAGATGTATACTATAGGAGAGAATATTGCAACAAATTACTATATAATTACTCGGTGCATTTAGATATGCAACTAATAAGTAATGTGCAATTAAGGCAATGGAAAATTTCATATACAACTTAATCATCTTATTTAAACGTAATGACTATCTCAATCCTAAGAGTTATAACAATATAACAATGATACATCCATATGTAGGGTCTAGTCAGTATTAGGAAGCCAATAAATAATGTGGATATGAATACAATCTAGAGAGCGAAGTGTTTTTTTATCATCAAATATTCTGTTTTCTCTAAAAAAATACTACGAGATTATAGCAAATAGATTTTTGGAAAGGCTATTAAATTTACATTTTCTCTTGTATTTTTTTCGGTAAAATATTTAGTTTTCTAGTAAATTTACTATAAATTTCCAAAATGATTTTTTTGTTAAGTAACTGAAAACAGAACTAAAGCAAGCAATAAATATTGAAAACGAGCTTCTTCTGTGTTGATCCATGTTCCCTAAAACTAAATCTAATCTTTAAAATATTAATTGATTATTATTCCTGGTTAAATTAAACGTTTCTACAATTTGCATTTCAAGTTAATCTTATGTATCAACGGGGATCGCATAAACTAGAAATAAAGCCGTAAATAAAGATCGACAGGATTTAAGTCAGGTGATCGCGGTGGCCAGGCTATTGGTGTATTGTATCCTCTTCCAATTCATCTGTTAGGACAACGTATGTGTATATATTGTCTGACATAAACACTAAAATGCCTGGTGCCTCGTGACAGGCATCTATTTTTTTAATATGTCAAATTTAACACCTAGTGGTGAGCATGCTCACTTAATACAAAAACGAACTTCTAGCTTTTATTCCTATCAATATTATTTATGAGCTTCTTAAAGTCGATTAGTTCCTGCAAATTTCATTATCTTTTCCAACGAAGAGTTAGATACGTCATAACTACTTTTTTAGTTGCATCATTTAATGTGGAAAACGGTGCATTTACGAGATTACGTTTATTAGAATTTTTAATCATATCTTACGGGACACCTTGTATATTTATTTGAGAAGTAATTATAAATGCTGAAATTCAGGACGTAAATATCAATACTAATTACACCAAAAGCCATGTAATAATAACGCAAATGTCAGACCAACAACAGATATCGCAATATATAAAGAGATAATTACAAACAATATACTATACACTAATGCTCACGCGACTACTCAGAGAAATATTTTGCAATCCACTCTCGCGAATAATCCCAGACTAATTAATTACGCTTATAGAATGCGAAAAGTATGCCTTCAGTCACTACTGATTTATTAAAAACGATGAATAAACTTTCTTAGCTGCATGCAATCAATAAAGTCAAATACATCAACTCAACTTTTAAGATTTCCATTATCTACTCTTTTTAGTAGGTGTTGCTTAGAAGTTCGTGCAATAAATATCGTAGTTTTTTAACATCTGCAAGGTACTGTAAAAATTAAAATTATGAACGCTGAGTAAATTTGATTTTTAATGTGTAAATACATTACGTTTTGAATATTTTGTGATATCGACCTAAAAGCGGAAATTTTATCGTGTAGGTCTTCTATGTTTTCACAAGAATTGTAATAAATTTTATCTCTCGGATTATCAGAAAAAAAAATAATGGAGACTGTGGAGGCAAACAGGCGCATAAGCCAGTTCAATTACATATTTGGAAAGCGTCAATTTAAATATTGCAACACCAATTATAAGGACCTGCGCCATTTTGCTGAACCATTTCTACATCTCTAATACCTATAATTTAAAGAAAGATTATCAGTGCATTTTCATCCTTAAAATATGTAAATACTTCTGAGAAGTAAGGTTTTCAACAATAAAGACAACGTTAGCAAATGTGGAATCTGTCAAAAAGTTTGTTGATTATTGTTTTACGTAAAGAACTAGATTTTTTAATTAAATTATTACATTTTTTGCATATTGATGTGTTTGTAATTTTATTCTACATCTGTTACTGTCAAGATCCAATATAACGCCCACAAGAAAAAAACAATTGAATGCATAACTGATAATAGTGGCCGTAGAAATTTTCTTTCGACGAAATCCGATTTCTCATATATTCTTATCTCTCTGCATACAGCTTTATTTTAATACGTTCATGCAAAAAACAAAACTTTATTGAACTAAATTTAGTGGAAAAAGTGGTTCTTTATTGCACTAGTGCAATAAAATGTTTATTGCATTCATCTGTCATTCTACTACAGCGTTTTGTCATCATGACAAACATAAACGTTCAAATTGACGTCACATTTTCCTAGACTTAATGTCATCTAAATAACATTTTTTGGTTTTTACATGAACGTATAAAAAATATTGTATGCAACTCGTACAAAAAGTGCTTATTGCACTCGACGTATTGACCTACTCGGCCTGACGGCCTCGTTGGACAATTTCACGTCGCGTGCAATAAATACTTACTTTTTGTACTTGTTGCATAAATAACTATTTTTTTTGTTGAGAAATAATGACAGTAGAAGGCAGCAGATATCTTGAATTTATTTATTTGCTCTATCTTAAAAGGAGCATTTTTTTCTAATTTTTGCGGTTTCCTAGATGCCAAAGGTGAGCTATAAAAAAACGGACCATCCTGTAAAAAATTATTCAAGTTAAATTAATTGTGATAATTAGAGCTCATTCTTCTTATCTACCAAAAATTAAATGACAATCTTAAAAGATATGAAAAATATAGGTATTGTGTTTAACTTCTTGCATCTGTCATACATGTCATAAAATGTCAAATATTCAGATAACGACAATGTTTAAGCATACATTTGTTTGAATAATTTTGACCTCAAATTATATGTTCTTTCTAAAAGTATAATAATATAGCGGATGCTCGATTTAAAATTATGAACTGTTAGAAATCAAGGACTAGTAGAAGAGAAGACAACGAGCGACATATTCGACTGGAAACAGCCTAATCAGCTGAAAATATTTCTAAACTGTGGCGAAGTTCATCCCCTAGATGTGACTGCAATTCTGGACCGTGTAAATGCACTGGCTGCAGAACATCAAGAATCACAAAATGCTTCATTGGCAGAAATCGCATTACTGGACCGAGATGTGAGGAAGGAGGTTTGTTCTGTTGCAAATTAAGGCATCATTGGAAGTTCGCGACGGCCATTTATGGTGACCAAAGTACTGCAAAATGATAGGTACGAGGTTGCTGGCATACCTGGTGTTTTGCGTCTACTTGTACCACACAAGAGGACTGTAGCATCGGAGAACATGTGACCGTAAGTTACAGTGATGAGCCCGCTTTAAATACACAGAACAAACAGACCTCATAGTTTTGGTCTTTGCTTTGGATTTGGACAATGCGGGTTTGGGCATCTGTTCTTTGTTCCAGGTGATGCATGCGAGTGCGCTTTAACCACTTAGACAGAAGAACTGTGCCGCTGGGTCTTGGCCTGATCACAGTTTATTTATTTATTATTATTACAAAATAGGTTAGAGCAGAGGACTAAAGTCATGTTATGCCCAAAATTAACAAAATATGAACAGCTTAATATAATAAACTAATATAGATGAAGTGCAGTCAACAATCTAGATATAGGTATTGGCAAATTGTATCTATTAAAAATGTGAGCATCCAGTCTACTTTTGAATGAATTAATTGATGGTACACCACTTATCGATGCCGGTAAATTGTTCCAAATTGTAATAATTCTGTTGGATAAGAAAAATTGCCTTGCTCTAAATTTAAATTTGTTTTTAAACATCAGTTCATGACCACGTAAGCGATCATCAGTATTCTACGAGTAGATTGAAGACATGTTACCAACATTAAATTTAAGAATTTTAAGTGTCATAATTAAATCGCGTCGAAGGCGACGCTGCTGAAACTTGTGCCATGGAGAGTCGTCCCACATAAGAAGGTCGAACTTGTCCAAAGAAAAGCCTGACCGCACAAAGTTGAACACTTTCTAAAAATTGTTGGTCTCCGATGAGACTGGCGTATTCATGAATTGGCCTCACATAACTTCCGTATAGTGTATATGACACATTAAACGATAAATTAGAGAACGACTTTCGTAGAAAAGTTTTATGTTTCGATGTTTTATTTTTCTTGTTGCAGACTGGCGAACATGGAGAAAGTGAGAGATGCAGAATTCATATTTGTTTGTATAAAACATATCGCTACCGTTGTATTTATAAACATATTCCCCGGGATAGGAAAAATAAAACAACGGGCAGGGACATTCGACTGCAGACAGCAGTGATCAGCTGGAAGTATCAGCGTTATATAAACAACATGTGTTTTTAAAACTTGTAGATTGATTTAATATATTTTATAATTTACTAGAAATTAGTGTATTTCTCACAGAACATTACTGCAATTTCTGGAAGTGCTAAATTCATGGCATTATTGTGAGAAACCTCTATATACAAATTTCCATATTTTAATTTAAATTAATTTTCGTGATGCCTAATGGACTGTTGTTGTGTCACATTCTGTGTATCCAATTGATATTCAAAGGCATTGCTATGTAATCCACCAAAAATGTACCTACAAACTTATGCATAACTCTAATCCATGAACTTACTCTACCTCAAAATATTTTTATATACAATAATATAAACTTTGCTGCACTTCACAAAATAATGAAACAATTTGTAAATTATTAACGTACTCAGAGGTGGCCATATTGCGGATTTTAGGAGGAATAAACCCATATCAAAGCAAACCTAAGAGTGCATATTTAACATAGCATAGCCGTCATTCCGTAAAAGTAAACATTTGTTCTCTAATTTTGAAACTGAGACGCATACCTCCAGATTCCCGTTCACGATTAAAGCTTTGTCTTAATAAATAAATATTACTAACTCTAACAGATTCACTGTAATTAGATTAGTAGGTCATAATAACATAACTGAGTTATGCATTTATACTAGTTTTGGCAAATTACACATGAACAGCTCATCATTTATCATTCGTTGTTTGTTGTCTTTCCTTTAATATAGATTAGTAAATATCTAGGATCATTTATCTTACAAGATGGCTTGAACTTTCATTATCGACTTACACAATCTCTTTTATTCACATACATTTACTAAGAATACAAAGAAAACAAATTCATCGATTTCTATTTCAGTTATGTAATAAACCTTTCAATTCTAAAGCCGGTTACATAAGTTCCCGTCAACCTATCTTATCAGTTTAGTTTGTTTTCTGAAAACTACAACAAACACAAATTTAAAATGGCAGACACAATAAAAATGAGTAATAAAGTTTGCGTAAATGCGAAAGAAAATTAAAATCCGAAAAAAATTGCTTAACCAATACGTCAATTCCTTAATTTTTTTCATAGTCTACCTTGAAGAACAAACGATAAATACGTAGTAGTGGAAAATGGTTTCCTACTTGTAGTGTCACTCAAGTTTATCTTTTGTTTGTAAGAATATATACAGAGTGATTCTGATATATTAAAAAAAAATTGGATACTTAGGTATATAATCAAATTATTTTAACCTTTCATTTTTCACAAATGAATAAATATTTTACTTTCTTTATTTAAGGTTAAAATTTCTAGAATGCTACCTTATGACACGTCCAATAACTCTCTATTGGGTTTAAGGGATTGCCTTATAAATTAATATATAACTTATAGTGTAAATATTAACAATTACAAACAATTATGAATTATTGCGTTTGTCAAGGCACAATATTGGGGCCAATATTGTTTAATATTGTCAACAAAAAGGATCTTAGAGAGATGGTTACAGCTGTACACATATTTTAATAAATTATTTTAAATAAAAAACCATTTGGTGTAGGTACATACCAATAGTAAATTATTTTATTGAACCAAATTTATAAACATATTTACTATCGTTTATGTGTCAATGTTACACAAGTGAAATTCAAAACAATTATAAGTGTCCAGTTGCAAAAGTATCAAACCAAACTATGTCTATGCTTCTTGCTCTCTCTAAGAACCAAGGGATAGACTTGCTGGCTGTTCCCATTGCTATAATAAAGACGGACGTTCAGTGTAGGACACTCACACATTACATGACTTTTAGTGAAAGCGCTGGACTCTCATTCTATGGGGTCATACTTTTCGTGACAATATCTATTTAAATGATTTAGATGATTTACCTATACATAGTGATATTGTCTTTGCAGATGTCAGTTATCTATAAAGTCACTGATTGGACTAAATTAAAAGATATTGCTGAAATGGACTTCAGAGTGGTGCTACAGTGATTTACTGCTAATCTACTTACACTAAATTTCAGTAAGACTTACTATATACCTTTTACATCTTATTCTAAATATTTATGGAAATATAATGTGATGTGATGGTGAAACAGTCAAAACATCTACTAAAAATGAAGATAAAGTATTTAGGTGTTTATTTGGATTCAAATTTACAATGGAACAAACACATTGATTTCGTCGTTAAAAACTCTGATATTTATAAAATTAAATTGCGTTAAAATATTGAAATTTGAACAATTACGTATTACTATTTAGTAGAAACAGACATTACTAGTGGAATACTGGTAAGGGAGCTGCAACTCGAAACTATTTAAATAATTTGGAAAAATTCAAAAACTTAGGTATAATAAAATTATTGCCGGTAGACTACTTATTTATTCTAGTAACGAATTGTATAAAAACTAACTTGTTTGATATAAGGCAGTTGTTTTTGTTGATAAAACAATATAGTAATAGACATCAATTAAGCTCAACTGTTCACAGTCATAAATAAATATAATAAAAATTGATCAGTTGTTGTTCCTAAACCCAGTAAAAATATATTACAGATGAGCGGTCTATATTTATGTCCAAAATTATATAATTCAATTTCAGCTGAGATTAGGAGAGTACGACTCAAAGTTCAACAGTATATAGATATAAAAATATATATTATTATTAGTGTTAAAGAGTCTTGAATAATTTGCCATAACTTTATGTTCCCTATGTCATTCACTGTGCTTGTTCATGTATACTCTTCGTATTGCAATTCTGTAAATATTATTGTTTATGTAAAAGTGCACAAATATATAGCGATAAAAATTCTTCTCATAACTGTATATAGGTTATTAAGTTCATATTGTATCTGGTTACAATTAATACAGTTTTCAGTATTGGATTTTGCAAATATTCATAAATTTGATACTTTAAGTAATTTTGTATAATATAATTCTTAGTATAAGAAACCAAGAACCCACCCTTAAATACAAATACAAATATTAACAAATGTTATCAAGTATGTACTATTTCTGAATTTTTGTAAAATTTTGCGCAGTATTTAGTAATTAAATATTATTAAAATGCTTTCTCCTTTCTAAAAAAATTTTGTAGATTGAGATCGGCTAAGCGAGTATGCTAAGTAACTGAACCAGCTCAGCCAATCCACCTTTCCCCGTAGGCCGTATCTCAGTCTCGATCTTGACGCCTTATAATGCGTAGGACTGGTAGGACAGCCATTCAATCATATTCATGCCTTTCTTTCCCACTGTCGTTGAGTGAGAAATTATAGATAGAGGCGCAACCTTAATGGCGAAATGCGTATACGATCTACAAGTTTAACACCCTGTATCTTGAAAACAAAGGCCCTAATAGAAAATATCTATAGGGCAAAATGTTTTTAAAGTCGGACAAGAAATAAAGGCCTTCATGTTTGATGTTCCGTTATGTTACACCGTGTTTTACAGTAGGGGTTTTTTGGGCCCGAGATTTGTCCGTCTGTCAAAAACTGTTGTTAACGACAGTCAATTATAAGTGTTCTGTGTGATTCAATGGTTTAACAAGCACAGAAAACCTCCGTGAACAATAAGTTGTCGATAAATTGACGAACCTTAGAACTAAAGTGCTGCTATTACCTAATACTATCTCGGGCCCAAAAGTGTATACACATTTGGGCATAAGGTTGAGCCTCTATCTATAATTTCTCACTCAACGCCACTGTGTAATAATTCCTCTCTCTCCTATACTCGCGTCAAGAATTCAGACGTCTTACGTCACGGCTGACGTTACACATTTGTTTTTATTGTCAACGTAATTTTCGATATTTGGTCGCGTTAAAAATAATAATTTTTGACAATTTAGTGCAATATATATAATGCACACTTTTAGTGTAGTATATAGTTTTATTACTATCAGTTGCAGTTTCTTAAATATTTCGATAAAAATATAATGAATTATTCATTTGTTCGTATGACATAAGTCGTCTCAATTCTTGTCGCGAGTATATATAGCATTACAAAAATTATACAAATATACCGACATTATGTTTGTTTGGTAAAATTTAAAACCCGAAAATTTTACTGTAAATTAAATAAATAAATGCGAATTAATTTGTTAATTTTTTTCTCTGGGGCATGACAAAGGAAAAAGTATACACAACTCCGACATACAATGTTAAATCATATTGGAAGGGCTTGCAATGAAACAGATAATATGATATCGTTACATTGTGGAAAATGGACATCAAATTAAGCATCATTTTAATTAAATTGTTTACAATATATTGTCGTTGTTATTATTCTTATCAAGTGCATGGTTTTATATTTCTACAGTCTACAGCTACTATTTTTCGTCTCTGCGCTTTAGTTAAAAAACTTATCCACAACAAAATATTAACTTTTTATTACAATTTCTGTGTACCAAATTTGAGTGAAATATATTTTACCTTTAAACCTCCAATCCATGTAAGAAATCTGGTAAAAAATTTTTTATTTGTAATTATTTTCTAATTTCGATATGCCAAAATAAAATCCCATAAAATATCCTATAAAAAGGTCCTCTTGTTTCAATTCACTAAAAGTAACCGTTTTCGAGAAAAATGCCATTGAAGATTTCATGAGATCACGTAGTTCTTAGCAATAATAAAAACAAAGGGTGCTTTAGAGACAAAAACCGTGAGTCTGGTGTTTATAACGGGCTAATAAACAACATTGCAGAATTAAGAGAAAGAACAATTGAAAATTTTAATATTATTAGACAGAAGCCCGGAATATTCTTTCGAACCCGCCAGTCACTTTTACGAAGAATTAATTTATGTATAGAAGTAGCAGGGAACCACTTTGAAAGTCTTTTGTAAATATTTTTTTATTTGTTAAGTATTAAATAACTCCTGTTTTCGATTCCTAATCACGCTTTGTATTTATTATTACTGAGGACTACGTGATCTCATGAAAACTTTAATGGCATTTTTCTCGACAACGGTTACTTTTAGTGAATTGAAACAAGAGTACCTTTTTTATAGGATATTTAATGGGATTTTATTTTGGCATATCGAAATTAGAAAATAATTATAAATAAAAAAAATGACCAGATTTCTTACATGGCTTGGAGGTTTAAAGGTTTTGTGGTTTTTTATTTTGAATTCGTTTTCATAATTACGGTCCACTTTAATGCGTATAACAACTGTACTGAATTTGAAGAAAATCGGTTTACTACAAAAAAAGTTATGTCAGAAATAAAAATTAAACATTTTTTTTTGACAAGCAATTTCGTTATTATTGAGTATTCGAAAAAGTATAAGCTTATACGACTATTTTTATCAGTAGATTAGGCTCCCGAAGTTTGTGCGCATAGTTTCCGGACACCCTGTATAAACATACCCATATCTCCACAGACATTCATAATGTCAAATGTCTAGTATCAGTTATAACCACAAATCAATAAACGTCAAAGCTACGACCTTTTATAGATTTTATTTCGTATGGAATGAAATATAAAACGTTGTATGCACTACGGGAGATATTAAGATGATTATGGCCTTACATGACTTGCAATATGTCGCCAGCGAGCATAATCATCCCTATATTTCCCTTGGTATGGTAAATAACGATATTTGTTTGATACATACCTATTTAGTAAAGTAAAATATTTGTTTTAAAGCAGAGTTCCCCGTATTTAGATAGAGCAAATGTTAAAGAAAGTACAACTTCTGTGTACTGAATTTTAATAAAAATATTTATTTGTAGCAGATAAGAAAGCAAAATATTTTTAAAGTAGATTCTAATAGAGACAAAAGTTAAGGAAAATACCTATTATCCTTTCAGGCTTTATCCTTTGCC
Source organism: Monochamus saltuarius (assembly GCA_025584915.1). Classification (NCBI taxonomy): domain Eukaryota; kingdom Metazoa; phylum Arthropoda; class Insecta; order Coleoptera; family Cerambycidae; genus Monochamus; species Monochamus saltuarius. The sequence goes on from CM046722.1 coordinate 29,796,821, forward strand.
AGAGTTAATAATGTACAAATTGTGACATCCTGTATACATAATTAAGTATTTCTTATAAGGTACTGAGAGCAAATTAATACATTTTTTAAAATTTCGAACCAACATTTATTTTAAATTTCTATAGAATCTTCATCGGAACAATATGACATGCTGCCAAATGAAAGCGGTTTTATTTGCATTGATTTGATATCTGTGTAAAATGTGCAAATACATGCTACAATCACCTGATAAAAGCATGCGCTATATCTCCCATCATTCCCATTTGCTTCATTTTAATTAATTTCTGCCCTTGTTAATAATGAGCTTTTGGCAATCAACTAATCTATTCATTTAGTGTATTCGTGATTATGAGAGTAAATTAATTGTTGCTCAATACGCAAAACTGTGTATGGATTAAATCGATAGTTCCTGTGTGCAATAATAATAAATGCAATGCAATCCTAGATATGAAGTAGTATGTGACGTCATGCATCCAATCAGAACGATTGTTGTATCATGTCCCATAAAAGTAACTAAATCTGTATCATGTTTTTAAATTGTATCCTCTATAGTCAAGCTAGTCGTTAATAGTGGATTTTAAGCTTTCATGGCCGGTGCTAATATTTGATATGTAGTGATTTTCCGGGTTGTTATGTTGTGACCTCGGCAATTGGTCGGTACCTGTAACAGAATTAAAGTGCACATCCCTAGCCTTAGCTGACCTGCCCTTGTTGTTCTCGGGTTAGACTCTGTGGAGCCGACCAGCTATCGTTATCTCTAGGCCCGCCCATACATTCATTTCAGCTACTGTTGTTGGTGTTATGACTGCTTCGGTCGGAACTGTAAAAATATTCGATCTTTAAAAGATCGCGTACATTACGCCTGCATGGACTTGCACGAACCGGCACTGACCAGCACAGTGCGGACCTGCAAACCTGCACGACTGCGCACACTTGTCCAGCACGGACCAGCAACTTTTTGTGCAGATTATGTGTGTGCCAGACGTTTTGATGTTTTTAAGTAGTAGTTTTATTTTAACGATGTTGTGTGAAACGAAGGAGAGGAAAAAAGAGAGGAAAATGAGATTGGATTCACCCTATCAATAAAAAAAGAAGCTGTATGGTGATTTTATAATTTATCTTCTGAACTGGAAGGAGATCAACAACATTTTCTTCAGTATTTCGCAAAATGGCAAAAAAAATGTTTAAGCTCTTTAAGCTACTAAAACACAAAATTTCGTAGCTCATTGTCATCTGACGAAAGACTTTCAGTTCGTTTAAGATAAATAAATAGAGATTGCTGAAAAGCGAGGATGTTTGACAGACATTTATAACTTAACTGGTCAAATACTTCTAACACCAATCCCTGACTTTTGTGGGAACAGAACTTACGATGGACTACCGAGACAAGCATAGAAATTGCTGGTCACCGGCACGACCTGCAGTAACGGTCGTCGTAAGTGCCGGTCCATGCAGGTGATGGTCTAATGTGCGATGTTCCATTAAATAACATAGAAACCTTCATGAACCGGCTTTGCAGGTCTCTGCTGTGCAGGTCCGTGCAGGCATAATATGCGCGATCTTTTACTCGTTTATATTCCGAACACGATCCTTACGTCTCCTCCTGGGTAACCTGCAGGAGGAAAACTTATTAGCAGTATTATTTTATGTAGAGGCTCACAAGTACTTGGAAGCGTTTTCATCGACCTGTCGACATCGGCCTATACGTTCTATAATTAAGTGTTTGTTATCAACGGTCATCAATCAATGTTTTTATCAATTGTCTTAACTTGCGATTATTCCCAAAACAATATTATTTGTGAAATTGTATTTGAAACAGTTTATTTTAAAGAAAATTTAGATATTGAGACGAATAAAAAAATAAAGGATTAATAATTGCAATAAAGAAACCGAAAATATGATATGGCAAAATACATACATATTAAACAAATCTTTTCAAATGTATAAAGCGTCCCCATGGGCAAAACTTAAAAGAGAGAGATACACAAAAAAATAAAACATATATCTGAATACACATTAATTCCTATATTCAGATTCTATTAAATATAAACCTATTTAAATATTTTGTTTGGTATCGGATTCCCTATTATTTTCGAGTATAAAGAACTATTTGAATAAAAGAAAAGGAAACATTTTCTCTAGTAGCGTTTATTTATGATGACAGTATATGGTAAATTTTGTGGTAAATTAATTTTTAAGAGTTACTATTGAAGAGTACAATACGACAGTAATCGTGATGGTATAATGTTGTTCGTTAACACAGGAATAGGAATTAGGGATGTCTCTTTTTGAGCTGTTTTGAATTATGTGTTCTGACAGTGCAGATGCAAAACATAGATTAAATTTCTGGTACGGCGGCTCCAGAAATTTGCAAGTAATATTCTCTTTCATCTCCAAGTACAAATTTTACCATTATGGCAACAGTGCTGTTGAATGTAATTATTTTATTTTTGTTTCTTTATTAGAAGGATCAGGTCACAAAAATAATTTAATAATTTTTTCACAATAAGTTAAGCACAGGAATATCGATATCTGTGAAATTTCTAAGCCAGAAATTTTATATCCTGTTAAATTAAAAAATATAAAATAAAACATTATTGGAAATTACGAGAAGAGTCCAAAGTATTCTCGGTATCAGTACGATCTGCTTCCGGTAATTTTATTATTGCATTAACTAATGTCATTATCTCAGAGTATGTATATAAAATTTCAACTAATTGTGACCATTCGTTGTCTAGTAATCCTTAGTAAAAGGCGACCATAATGACTGACGTTGCAATGTTGCGCTGTGATTACGTTTTTTACACAACAATACGTGACTATGGTTTTGAAAACCTCAACCATCCAGCCTGTATTCCCAATTTAGTCCCCAGTGACTATTACCTATTCCCAAATTTAAAAAATATCTTCGTGGAAAGCGATTTTCAGATGATGAAGGAGTCAAGTCGGAAATTAACACAGATCTGTCAGACAAGAAAGATGTGTATTTTTACAGGGAACTGAAAAGTTAATTTCTAGATGTAATAGACGTATTGATGTTATGGGAGATTATTCTGATACCGAGAATACTTTGAACGCCCCTCGTAGATTACTATTCAACTTAATTATTAATATTTATAATTGTAATTAATCATTTCATGAAACAGGTGCGTATGAGGAACTAATGATGCAGAACTAGTTCCTCTCTAATAAATTCAATTTAGATTCTCCTAGAACAAGAACCTTTAGTTTAAGAGAAGCTAAAGAGAATTTACATCCTGAATTAATGAAATTGTTACGGGTAACAACATTTATTTTTAGTTTAAACCATCTAATCTCGTTACTAAAGTTACATATTTGAAAAATTAAAATAAAAAGAAATATATTTAAAAAAAATAAATAACAGCTGCTGCCGGTAATTATTAGGTAATATGATATTGATCCTAAGATAACAGAGATTTTAGAAAGTGACGACAATTTACTAGAAAATGAAATAACCTTCCAACAAGATGGTGCGCCCCCGCACTATGCTGCTGCTGTGCGACGATTTTTGGATGATCATTTCCCGGGGCATTTGATTGGCAGAAGAGGTCCCGTCGAATGGCCACCAGGATCTCCAGATCTGTCCCCTTTGGACTTTTTTCTGTGGGGTCATTTAAAATCACGAGTGTACGCCACTCAGCCAGAAACATTGCAAGTGCTACGTCAGAGAATTGTAGAAGAATGCCGATTAATAACTGCGGATGTCTTTAATAATGCTCGAACAGAATTTGAAAACAGACTGTATTATTGTTTGGAAGTTAACGGGGGTCATTTTGAGCAATTCATCAAATAAATCTGATTTATTATTTGCTTCAGCTTTTTTATTTCATTTCTGACTTTTTTTTAAACTGATAGACACATCAATAACAATTAGGTAATGCGGTCATGTGTAGTAGATGAAAAACTTATTAGTGGTGGGCATTTGTGTAGAAATTACTACGCGTAAGTTGGTTTGTCATCTATTCGTTTGTAACCAATAATTTTGTCAAATCTCAACCGATTTCTAAAAACGGCATGTTACTGTATTCGCAATGAAAAGGGCTTTAAAATGATGTGCCACAAGTGGGGTAGTTGCATTTGAAATTTTTAAGTTGAGGTTGCTAGGCATTAGGGGGATGAACATATCGAGTTGGCTTGACTGTCAAAAAAGCTCCCCCCAAGAACAAAAATCGACGGGTCTCGGCGAATTTTGAAATATTATTCGGTTTTCCAATTATAGGGGGGGTCAAATTTTCGTTGGGATACCCTGTATAAATTAGATAGACTGTTATAATGACAATATTGCAGAATTATTACACAGTAATATTATGCGATTCACGTTATAGTTAAATTACAGGGCAAAATGTGTCCCGTTAGTACCTTGCCCGGGACACGGGAATATTTTTTGAAAAACAGGATAATCCCAGAATAAACGGGACATCTGGCAACCCTAACAAACCATGTCTTCAGTTTTCAATTGCTCAGTATTGCAATAATTGTAGTTTTACATTTCCTGGTTACATCTAAATACATGTCTGTTATCATAAGATAACAATTAGATCAGCATGGTAATGTCATCAGGCACTGGTAGTGGCCTCAACCGACAACAGCATATCTGTATGCTGGGTGAAGGCTCATGGGCGGTGCAATGGGTCTCAATATTTTTGGATCTGGTCCTTCCAATATGCTTCCGCTGTCAGCTTTTGTTGAAATTATCAAGGAGGACATCCATAAAGAACTTAGGAAATGGTGGGAAAAACAAATAGCTGTCAATTTGCTAAGAAGTTCCTAGACTACTAGATATTTTTATATATTTTGTATTTTTGCCTTTTGTGTTCGATTTATTATCAAAATCGAAAATTTCAAAGTACTCTAGTGACTACGATTACCATATGAAAAAAAAATCTATTTGAAATGTTTGTGATTTTTACACTATAATGACAAAATTGCAAATTCTTTGCTTAATATTCCATATCTAGTTTTGGAAAACAGATAAAGTAAAATTCCATAAAAAAGTTGGTATTTTGTATTAAATAATATAACAAACTGACATAAATTATAACGACGATTAACAAAAGCAAATAAACTTTAATTTAATAAAAGATGCTCATAAAATGGATTGAATTTTATATATTTAATGAAATTAAAATTCTTCAATTTTGTGTCCATCTAAACTCGGTGATTGTGTCTAATATTTCATGAAGATAAAAAATAGCAGCATTTTAACTCTATTAATAACATACAATAAATTGTAAAATTCACTTGTGAGTTTGTGACACAGTTGAGCAATTTAATTTATGGCCTGTGCACCAGTTTTGATAGAAAACTGTCCCGTTGGGAATAGACCGGGTAAGTTCATTATTAAATTCTAAACTAGAATGGGATTTCGATTCAGCTTACAGAGAGTAGAGACTATTGATTTTGTTGTGCTGCTGAGCCGATGCACTTTTGCTGTTCTGCTTGTTGCACCCTGCATTTTCTTGCTTTAACAGTGCAATAGAACAAGCTAATCTACGTTGGAGCTTAGATATTCCAGACATGCCTATGAATTTTGAATGGGCATTTTAAATTCTGCTTTATAACAATAAATGTGTGGCTGTTTTGTTTTTAATATTTCAAACATAACCCATATTTGACATATCTAGAAATTAAATAATTTTAAATGTTGACAAAAGAATAGTAGATACATTAAAAACAATTAATAATATATTTTTCTTCTTAATGATGAAATTTGTTGTAACTAAATGTTTCTTTTTAAGAAACTGAATGGGTTTTGCTGTGTATTATCAAAAATAATTATTCCAACAATTTTACAAAGAAATTACATTAGATTGCAAGTTACTGAACATCACAAAGCATGGTTTTGTTTTTGTTTTCAGTTACAATTTTCAATAAAGAAAATATGATGCACCTCATAAATTTTAAAATAATTATCTGAAAACGATTAGAAATACTTGCTGTTTAATGTAACCTTTCAAGTTACTATGTTTTTATTATTCTTATAAGTGTAGTTGGCATTTTGGTGTTAGGTTATGCTAAAATTATTTTTTTACATGAAACACCCCCTATAAGATCGGCTAAAGAGTTCAGTGTTTCATTTTCCTCAACTATTTTCAACAGTATACAGGGTTAACTATCACTTAGTACAAATATTTTAAGAGGGGATAGGGAAAAATAAGAATTAACAGAATAACCCTTCAAAAAAATTCCAAACTTATTTATAAAGCCAAAAAATTTTTTCGATATTATTTTAAATCCTTATTTAACGCCGCCAATGCTTGTTGGTTGCATACTCTACAAGCATGCAACAGTCGCTCATTAGTCAGTGTCAGTAGTGTCACTGTATCATGTCATAATTGAATTCCTGTGTTTACGTTGTAATTTTGTTTTCTTCTGCAATTTTATTGAATTATTTTAATTTTTAAACGTTTTATAGTTATTAAATTAAGATATTTGTGTTGGGTGCAGATAATTTCCTACAATATAGTTCGCCGGTTTGGTTAGGTTATGGGACAAGACTCCCGCGGTTACATTAAAATGTCTATTATTATTCGTTTCGTTCGATTTTGTTATAATAAATAAGAATCTAATCTATCTAATTGTACCTACGGGAAGTGTCTTTTATCGGTAGTGAGTGGCTGTAATGAGCGAATATGTAGTTCTACCAGTTTATAACGAAATAATGGAAAACGAATGCAAAATACTGGAGCTAAGTGGATTAACTGTTACCTATCTATCAGGTATTATTACTATTAGAATGTTAATTTTCGTTTCTACATTTAGAAATGCTGCAAAAAACGACGATGGTAGTAGATATTGTTGACAGCTGTAAGTTTTATCTATGGGTCTAAGCCATCTCAGTCGATTCTTATCATAGGCGCCGACTTTCCGTAGGAAAAAAGGGTTTTGCCCCATTTTTTAAATATCGAGCTAAAATTCTGGAATAATTTTTTTATTGTCTTTTAGGCCTCTCTGAGCACGTGGTTAAATTTTTTGTACTTAGTCATAGTTAACCCTGTATAGGTAATGGACACGTCTATTTTATATATGTAACTAAATATTATAACAAGTAAGCAATGAACAATGAATATAAGACGAGAATTGAGTTAAATATCTCTTTCACTATGGCCTGTTATGGTATAAATACAGAAACAAGAGTTCAACCTTTACCTTTGAATCCATACTTGAGAGTTAATCTACCATGACCAATAAAGGGAAGTCTCCCTTAAGCATAAGCTATTACGTTATAATAGTTTAACAGATGATTCATGTAAGACGATCCTTTAGGGAGGAATTACAAAGAATTCACTTGGGGTTTTAGAGATGTTGTTTCCTAAGAACTACCCTGCTCCTAGGATCAACACTTTTCTGAAATATCATCTTTTCTCTATTATTCTTTCACATGTGGTTAAATGATGTTAAAAGACAGTTCTATTAAAATTTGCATGAATTTATTTTAATTAAATAGTCTTAACATCTTAACATTAACTATGATAGCAACAAGCTGTTCTCCAAGAACATGCCATAATTTCAGGAGGTTGTTTTTTGGGTTATTTTAAACAAAAAGTAATATTGAATCAGGAATATGAACTTACTAATTTTGAAGTAAAAAATGTTGAAATTTAAAGATATATCGCATTAATTAAGTATCTCTGAAGATGTGTAATAAAACTTAGGTAAATCATATACGAGTAATTAATTAAATATATTTACAAAACTGGTATATACATTTATCAATCAGGTGGAGGTAGTGGGAGGCATTGTTACTAATTTCTAATGTTATATTTAGCAATAAAAAGTGTGGTACTTTATTCAGAAACGATGAGACAAGATTACGTAGTTCAATTAAAACTAAAATAGCTCTAAACCGATTAATTTCATAAAAATAATGCATAGGAAAACGTTATCTGAGGAGGATGATGAAATGTTAACATCAGAAGTAAATATTGATGCACAGTTTTTTATATCTAATGAATTGTTATTCTTATCGACAATTTATCGTCAAACAAATGTATCCGGATAAATTGATATTTCTCTTCAACATCCTTCAAAAACCTAAATGATAAAATCATTATTTTACGATAAGTTGAGACGTAGTTTAGATTAGGTAATGTAAAATGTAAATACATCTCATAATTGAACAAGTGTACCCTGTAAAAAAGTTGTCTAAATAAGATTTTCTAGTGTGTTACTCAGGATGTGTCAAATGTCCGTGTTAATAGTTTTATACACTGTGACTTTCTTTATTATAATAAAATATACTGAATTTGTATAATATTTACCAGTGTTGTGTTAAAAATACCTACACCATTTTGTTCATTCGCCATTTTGGTTGTGTCACGTTGTTGTGTTCAGTTAATTCGCGTTCACGGTGTTAAAATGGATATGGATGGATATGTAAATTGAGATTTGGTCAAAGAAAATGATAAGTACGTACCTACCTATAAAACATTACTGATAATTGTGATGAAGCAAATCAGAACTATAACTCTTAAAACGAAAATCACTTTGAGGTTTTAGGTTACTATAACTGTACATATAGTCAGCGGCCGAAATTGTAGAGAGTGACTAATGTTATAAATCTACTCACAATTTATAGCAGTCAACACAAAGAAATATACATGCAGCCTGTATATTTTTCCTACAAAATCGTGTGCCGCATATATTTGAGAGCATACCTGATTACAGAGCTTCTGCTATGCATGTGCTGCAGTTAGTACGCATGCGCTGCTGCTTTTGATTGGCTGCGACGAATTGTCGGATCCAACTGTTTCATTTCCAACGCTATCATGGGCGGGTATATTGTTCGGGCGGGCAAAATTTCGGGTATATCTTTTCGTTAATTTAATTATGAATGTAATTAATTTTATTACTGATGATGACATGTATAAAGAGTTTACAGAACGAGGTGAAAATATGAGTGTAAGTGATGTTGAAACATGTATTTCATTAACAAGATTGTACGTGAATAGCATATGTGTGCAAATAAAAAAGTGGTAAAGAAGTACAACTGTGAAACGGAAAGTGATGGAAACTCGCGGAAGGAAGATTGTATTTTTAAAATGAGTTTTCCAAAATAAAAAATCTATTGCTGAAACTTAGTCTGTATGAATTAAATCGAAAAGAGTATACTGATAGAAAGGACGACATAGTGAAATGCCGAAGAAACTATTTAAAATAAAATAAATATTAAAAAATAAGAATGTGGATCGAAGAATATATTATTTTTTGAGGAAACATGGACGTATGAAGGTCATACAGAAAGCGGTACGAATGAAATAATAAGTGTTAATGTGTGACCGTTACAGTGACAGTGCTAGTAACCAATAGTAAATAGTGTGTATGTATTCTAAAGCCTTTTGTCCTTTTGAATGCGAAATTCGCAAATATTTGCGTGATTTATTTAATGGTTAATGTAACAAATTTTGTCAACTACCTATAACATTTTCCATCATTTTTATCATGAAACTTCCATAGTAGATTATCAGAAGCTCTAAACAAATTTATTAACACCACATAATAATGAAAGGGGCAATAATATTTATTGTGTTTGAGACCAAAATTATATATTTTTCCAATAGTGTCTCATGTTGGACGCAATCGAATGCCCTGCTGAGATCACAGAATATCCCAGCAGGGTAGTCACTCGCCTCAAAATTTAGAATTAACTCGTTATAAAGAGAATGCAAGCCGTTATCGTCGAATATGATTTTCATCATGAAACTGTTGTTGACTCATGGTAGATTGCCAGAAGCTCAAAACAAACTTATTAACACTACATAATAATGAAAGCAGCAATAATATTTTTACTGTTATACAAAATTTGTCAAAAGTTGAGATTTTCCTGCCATAAATAATTAAAACAATAGTTGCGAAATTCGCGTAAATATTCAAGAATTTCGCGTCCATGAGGAAAAGTTTAAGTGTTAAAGTGTGATATCCGCGGAGTGCACATCAGGTGTAAGTGGTGGTGGTGGGCCATCGTCGTCCAAAAGGACGGCATTCTAATTATTTGTGGATAGGATACACGGGGGATATTTAAAGTAAACTATTGAACTGCTAGGTTCGCTCACCGTCAAGCTAGCGACTTTCTAGATCTTCGACGGTTGGGTATAGATTCATATATATATATATATATATATTTAAACTTTCTATCTAACTCACCACTTTATTTCTTACAAAACATTAGAATATTTTAATTTTTTTTATTGTTTAACATATCCATGAAAACGTTTTGTGCATAACACCGTTATAGAAAGTGATTGATGTACAATTTCTTTTCTTACCAAAATTCATCACTTTTAATAAAATCGTAAAATATTGAAGAGGTCCAAGCTCCATAACCACGAGAAATCAATTTTTCATACTACTCACATTGAATTAAAGGGTGCTTATAAAGTTTAATGATTTATATCTGGGAGGTGCACGATTTTACACATGAATCAGTATCGATAATTCATTTTCCGCGAGATTTATCAGACTCCATCAATCAGCAGCTGTCGTATTAGAGATGCCAAAGCATCATTGAACTTGCGATAAATGATGTGTTTAAAGTGTAATAAATAGCAGTTCCAGGCGTTGTACCTGGTGTGGGAGGTTTATTTGTTTGTGTCATTCGTTATCTATATGAAAAAAATATACTCAGTTTACAATGCTTTAGAATAACATACTTACTTATCATAAAGGCTATAGAAGTAGAGTATTATTGTTGTTTTTATTATTATTTTTCAAAGCTGTATTCGTGGAGATGAATAGCACTCTTTTTGCGGGTATGGCAGGGTGGAAGAATGTTGGCTTGGATCAATGTGATGTTAGTCGACGTTTGAATTAAAAAGGTTTTCCAAGATTCCCACCTTCCTACACTGTATGGTGGTTGGGGCTGCCAACGTAAGTCATCCCTGGGCGCAAATACGGCCTGCTTGATAATAATGTGCCGTCTCCTCTCAAGCACAAGTCTCCGACTTCTGGGCTAATCCTCGTGATTACAATGACGGGTAGAGATAATTTAATAACACTTAAAAAGAAGACTACTTGAAAAATCAATACTTGCAATGCAAAAATAGATCAGGGGATATATTCTTGACTTTCGAAGAGTAATCCGTATGTGAATTACATGGTTCTGTCTCTCTTAATTATCATTGCGAAAAAAATTATAAAAGTGTCTAATTTGCGGACATTCGAGAATAGACCCCCAGATCTCGTTTGTCGATTGTGTGGTAATACAGAGTGCTTAAGCACCCCCGGTCCTTGATTTGTCTTGCCGTCGCATTTCAATAAAGCCTACGCGCGTTTTCCTACCTAATTTCCTTGAGGATCCTGGGCTATTTTTCTACGATGAATAAGGACAGAACGACGTAACGGGAGCTTCTCCTTCAAAAAAGTTGAATGCCAAGCAGAACGTCGAAAGGAAGAGAAACGCCATACATAATTTTGAATTCTGCGACGTTTTCCGGGCTTTTTGGACAACGAGAGGTCGGTATTGTGCCTTCAGGAATCCACTCGAGTCTTTTGGGGACGACATTGTGGTTTTATATCTTAATTTGAACATCTGGAATCACTGCTGTGTCGTTTCAAATTTATAAGGTGAATAAAAACAGTTTAATAGACAGGTGCTGAAGGAAAAAATAATAATTCAAAATTCGAGGAAATTTTTGATTTTTCGCTTTCTGATGACGAAGACATTATTACGGTCCAGCGTTGAAGCGAAACAGTCACGTCAAGACCACGTATAAAATAATATTATTTCAACACAATCTGTGTATTCAAATCTACCATCGACAATCGCATCCCCCGCATTTATTTCCCGTAAATTTGCAACATACATCAAGACTGAATGTGTGCAAACTACAACAATGCAGGGCAACCCACAACTGTTAGACTTTAGAACCAGCTGATTTCCCCAGATATTTTGAATTTTGCAATTTATTTCAAAATCAAAGTGCAGCTGATGCAAACTTTACTAACAAAGTCCTATGGACGGATGAGTGTTAATATTTTACACAAGTAGGTACCATAGTACTTTGAAAAGTAATAAGATCCTACGTACATGTAACTACAAACTGAATAATTAATTGAATATAATATTAAAAATAATAAATTGTAATAACCTAACATTCGAAAACAATTATCCCTATACCTACATTTGTTTCTATTAACAAGGACATAATAGATAGGTACTTGTTAATAATAAGACAAAATATCTTATTCATTCATATAGAATGAAAGACAATATAATAATTATATTATGCGAAGCTTTGGTGTTGTCACATTTAAATTATTGCGATGTAGTTTATTTTCCTTTCTTAAAAAAATATGATCAAGCCCGTTTGCAAAAAATTCAGAATACTTGTGCTAGATTTACAAGATATAATGTTAACAAGCGTCAACATATTTCACCTTAAATTGAACAAATTGGTTGGTTGAAAATTTTACAAAGACAAATTCTCCACAGCTGCTACCTGTTTCATAAAATTCTGCTTTTTAAAACACCACTTTACCTACACGAGAAAATACGTTATAGAACTGATATTCACAATATAAATATATATTCAAAAATATATTATCTATACCATCTTATAAAACATCTTTATTTCGTTGTTGTTTTACTTATCTAATAAATAAATATTATAACAAAGTGCCAAAAAGTATTAAAACATATAATTTACCATCATTTAAAGTTAATATTAAGAGATCTATGTTGTCCGATAAACATTTTTTAACTTCTTAATCTTTATACATTGTCATAACTTTATAAACAATTTGTGTTTAATTAGATCAATGTTTTTTTTTTGCTGTAATGTGTTACATATACATATATTTTGCTTTTACATGTCTGTAGATGTTACTTGTTAGACATACCTAAACTAAATTTTTGTTTTAAATAACATGTAGCGGTTGAGTGGAAGAACAGGTTTACGCCTGAACTCTGCCTTTTGCAATGTTTTTGACTTTACTTATTTGTATGATTGTTTTATTTTACATGTGTTAAAATATTGCAAGTAAAATCATTTTCTTATTACTATTATTATTATTTTATTATTATTATTATTATTATTATTTTTTTTTTTTTTTCAGTAAACACCTTCCGAAGCTCCGACACATTCGGAGATGTTCTGGAGAGTCAAGCAATGACCACTCTCCACTCCGTGGAGTCAGTAATCATTGCGCCCGTAAATCGTGTGTTCTGAGCAGACGTAGCGAACCAAGGACGATTGCCTTCTGCATTCTGCCGGCTAAGATCTCTGCCGAATTTCGACAAGCCGATATGATCTTTAAGTCAGAAAGCAACGTATGTCTCATTCCACCCAGGACGCCTATAATTAGCACCACAATCTTAACAGAGTGGTCTGGATACAGCCTGCGGAGCTCGGAGAGAAAATCTCGATATTTCCTCCGTTTTTCCTCCTCTTTTAGGACGATGTTGTTCTCTGCGGGAGCCGAGAACTCAATCACAAACATCGTCCTAAGCTGGTGGTCGAGGAGGACTACATCAGGCTTATTGGCTTGGATTTGCCTGAGGGTGGGGAATGAATAGTTCCAATATTATTATTATTATTATTACTATTATTATTATTATTATTATTATTATTATTATTATTATTATTATTATTATTATTATTATTATTATTATTATTATTATTATTATTATTATTATTATTATTATTATTATTATTATTAATATTATATATCTGGTTAAAAAAGACGATTGGGATATGTCGACTTAAAATTATTTCGGAACAAATAAAGATCCAATTTTGTAGTAGAATCAGTCTTACCTTATGCTGCCAACACTTGAAATACAGCATCTTTTATAATATTATGGACATATTTTAGAAAACATTTTCTGTTAATTATCGTTTTAATCCTTCATTCTTCCACAGGCGACACTTTATTAATTAAAGTTTTGCGTTTCTAGAGTCCTTTGCAAACATGCATGTGCAAAAGCCTAGGTGTATTAAAAGCGTGTTAACCATGTGTCGCACCTAACTATAATTTCTCTTCCTGAGAGGCACGCCTGTGTAGTAATTTATTGGAAGAAGAAATGTTAATTAGTTTACAGCATAATAGTAACATAATTACTTGACGCAAACCTATAGTTTGCGTACTTCGATTATATGGTTTCAAATATCCTAGAAATATGGATCTGATTATTATCAGCGTACCAAAATATCAGAGATCCCTAAAATTTTTTAACTACAAATTAATGTACATACTAAAAATAATTTAGTTGTTCAATTTACCTTTTAAAGGATTGCATCTCTATTTCAACATATTTTAGAGGAACTCTGTTGGATCGTTTATTATAACATATAAATAAATATTACTAACATTATCATAGCTTGAACGTCGCAACTACATTTGGTGTAGTAATACACCGCGTTTTATAAATCTAATTATATATTTTTCACTATTCTTATGGATATAGGGTAATTCAGAACTTATTCTGAAAACAAATTTTTGAATGTATCTCAATTACACAATTATGTAAAAAAAAACCAAAAAAGCAGTTTGAACACGATTTATAAATACGTTTCTGTACGGGCTGGAAACTGCTCCACTGTAAAACCTGACCTTGTGTAAGGCAAAGCATTCGACGACCACGGGGACAAAAAATAGTTATTATTAATTAATAAAATTAATTTGTGGTTTTAGTTGATAAAATAATTTGACCTATCTGATGTTACAACTTGTTCAAGTTTTGTAAACTGATAGGTAAACACATTAGGCCTCGTCTTACCCAGTCTCTACAAACTAACACAAATGTTTCTGGTTCTTGTCCGTCCTGAAGTTGTAGTTATCGACATAATTGGGTCTCTTGTATAATACGTCACACTGTTGAATTTTTAAACAACATTTTCTAAAATGTGTTCCTCAGATTCTGCAATACGCCGTGGATGCCCTGGACCTCCACCTCTTCCACGATTCAGTTGAAAATTTCCCGTGTCACATCCGTGCTGTACTACCGCGGTGAAAGTAGTTGCGTTTGTCACATGTTATGTGTACACACGAGAAGCTGCTAAAGATTTTGCCGTACTTTACCATAACTTAAAACAATATCCATCAACTTCGAGTTGCTATACACGTAAGCCATTTTTGATACTTGAAAAACTAATGTAAAACTATCGCAAAAACGTTAATTGGATTTCAATATTCCGATGATGCTAGAGACTACAGTAGCCCAGCGATGTAAAGATTGAAAACACTACAATTAAAATAATAATTATTTTCTTACGATATTGACTCCATTTGCATGACGCATCTATTCCTAAATATTTTCGGATAAGTTGTGGATCACCCTGTATTTCTTGTCGATTGTTGTTGATAAGGCGAAAAATCCTGCTCGTCACGAATAATGTAGATATATTTTATATTTTTAATTATATTTAATAGTTTTTTAGATATTTTTATTTAGGATCTTAATTCTATACAGGGTGAACCTGTACAAATATTTTAACCTGCAGTATAGTTCACTGTGTAGAACACATAATTAATAGTCAGATAAAAATCAGAAATAAAAAAGTGAAATTTTAAATAAATGTTGTAATTTTTCTATAGAGAACTTGTTGAGGACCGCTGACTTTTATACATTTATGTGTCACAGCGCTTCAGATTGAATGTGTAGTTCACAGTGTTGCCAGTGTTACACAAATGTCTTTGCTTGAACAAACTTTTAAATTTAATATGTTGTGTGAAAATCATAGTTTTTCGTTATTATTCATAAAATAACTTAAGGAAATTCTGTCTTGTATCTCTTTCTAACAGTATACAATGGCATTTAACTTGTGAAATGTGAATTACTGATTAAATAATTAATTTTTTAACAAACAAGTAAGCTTGTGTGCACGTTTATGTATAATTTTTGAAGATTGAACATAGTAATGTCACATATCTTCCTAAATACTTTACGGTAGTATTTAATTTGCGGAAATTCAATTTTAATCGTTTATAGTAAGGACAGTTAAGCAGTTAAAATGTATGTTAATATTGCTGCGCATCATACTACATACCCAACTTTACTGTACTTATGCTTCAAACAAGTATTTTTAAAATAGAATTAACCGTATTACTTTACTATTACTTTAAGGGAAACGTAATATTTATATTAGAGAAGATATGGCAACCTCGCAACATATCATATGGTCCATTAGCTTGGTTAAGCAAAATGTGGGCATTTTAAAAAAAATTAATATCTCTGTAAATATTAGAAATTTTTAAAAATGGCTTTTACTGGACTGATCTATATGACAAACTACACCAGCAGTTAAAATATTTGTACTTATTTAAGTTTCACCCTGTATACACAATTCTTTTTGGTTAGGCTTGGTGATAAAATCAATGATCTGAGATCTGAAACCTTACATAAAGTTAAATTTTATTAAGTGTTTAATGTGTATTTAGTAAAATTACATTTTTGCACATATGCTTAAAGTTTTTTGTCAAAACAACTCATCCAACGAACGATTTTTAAGATGTAAAAAACTTCCACATACGTCTAGTTAATAAATAAAAATATCTGTATTCTTACATAGCGTACAAATCGGAAGGTTTTTTAGAGTCGGTCATATACCTCTACAAGACATAACTTTATAGCGCCATAGTTAGTCTAAAAAATCATAATGATTTCTTTAATGTTTTTTTTGGCAAACCAGCTCATCCAATAAACATTTTTCAAGAGAAAACTTTAAAATATATCTAGTTAATCGATAAAGTATCAGTATTCTCTTAACGTAACGTAAAAATCGGAAAGTTTTTTTATAGACCTCTACAGTGCATACATTTATAGTTAGTCTAAAAATCATTTAACGAAGCAATTTCGGATATAACTACATTGGCTTCGATCGAACATGTGATCAAATGTTGTACACGTCGCTCTGGAACACCCTGTATAGAAAATGTTGTTTTCATTGTTTCATATACCTAGTAGATATATATATATTTTTTAATTCTTAATGTTATTATAAACTGGTTTTAAAAAGTAATTGAACCTATAAATATATATTATTAAAAATTAGTCAACATTTCGTAAAATTTGTTCAAATCTTTTATGGAATAAGGAAAAATAAAATTGGTTGGAGTATTAGCCCGCAGAGTAGTTGTTTCATGGAATTCCGTGTCTGCAAAATATCGTTTTCGCCGAACGCGATAGAGGTAGCTACCTTTCAATGGTGTCTACTACGATGCATAACGCTTTGTGTCTGTGACTTTTCAGTCCGGTATGGAGTAGCGATTGGCCGCTGGATATAGCTTGTCTACACTACGTAAAAATAATTATTAATTATAGAAAGATCAGCCTTCCATTTGTGTCAAACTTGATAACAAATGATGAAAATAAAACATTTACGTTCCCATTTAAAAAAAATATATTATTTAAAGTTTTGTCACATTTTTAAACAATATCAGCAAAGTTTGACAAAATTGTCATGACAATGTTTTTTTCTATAAAGTTCAGTAACTACGTTTCAACGCCAAAATTATTCGTTTAAGATAGATTGTAAATTTAATACTCGTATTTACATGAAAACTGATAATGTCTATTTCTGAAGATTTATTATTTACAAAGAAGTTTGGCGGAGGTGTTGTTCTCGTAATCTCGCACAATTTACAACCAATTTTGTTGTAGTCTTAGTTCAACATTCTCCAATTTCCCCTAAAGTTTGCATACATAAACCGACGAAAATGAAAGAAATATCTTCCTACTGCTACATTAAAATTTTGGATGTATCCATTGAGTTTTATAGGAACAATAAATAAAGCTTTATCATTCTATCATTGAACTTTTATGGCCATGCTTAACTTTTTTATTTTTCTCACTTATTCTGCGTGCTTCTTTCTACCTATGTAGAAAACTTTCTGTTACTACAGAAAGGAGACGAGAGACTTGCTATGAAATTAAAACATGATTTTTGTCGTGGCTTGAGTTTTGAAATTATTATCAGTAAATTTCTTGGAATAACATAAAATTAACACAATGTTCAAATTTATAATAAAGGCACATATAATATCCTTGCCATCAACTTACATCAGCGATTTAGAAATGCAGTTCTTATTTGAATCAACTAATATACCTACCTATTCAAATATTCTTTAACTTTTCAAGATATCATTTCTAGAATAATATTTCAATAAAATGTGAAATGAACAATTAATTAGAATTTTTTATGAAGAAATGTTATAGAGACAAGTTGTTTCTAATGCATATGCATATGAAATTTTTTATTTTTGGTTTTATTAACATCGAACACATAGCCAAAGTAGTAACAGCAGAAGGTATATAACATGTTATAAATCAACTACAACATTCTCTTACCTTTATCAATATTGAAAGGATGAAAAGTAATGCTTCAAAATGTTATTTTTAATTTAAACATTTTTTATTCGGAATGAACATATTAAGCAACATACTTAAATCGTTGGAGGGATTCCACTTTATATAAAATCTGGATTAGAATATAGAATTATTTGAAACGGAATATAATAGTTTCAAACAAGCGTTCTTTGTTCCAAGAACCAAGAGGGGAAATATATCACATGTTTGTTAATTCAATTTCCTTATAGTTTACATATCCTTCGAAATATTTACAGTATAATTACGAACATTTACGGCATAGGTAATGGAACTGACAACTAAATTCTTCTAAAAGACTCATTTGCCTTTTGCAAAAAATTATAAATTACTTTAATTATTAATAATTGTAAAATTAAATTATAAGATTCAAAATAATAAAGAAATTTTATTTTGGACAAGATAAATATTTTTCTAATTTGCTTTCAATTCATAGATTTATTATGTTAAAATTAACATTTCTGTAAATATTGAAGAGTGGATTAAGACGAAATATAATGATACATTAATTTGCAAATAGTTTTAATACCTATGTTTTGATTTTTTGTATGTCGAAATAGATATACAGTAAGAAATAGTTAAACAAAATTTTTACTATCATTACCTTAGATCACGTAATAAGTAAAATGCGTTATAGTAACTTATATTCGCATAAAATATAAATAAAAACTCACCTCAAACTCTAATTTATAAAGAACTGGAAATTTCTTGCGTTGTTCACATATTTTCATAAAAGTTTTCAGATCTATGGGATCATCTGTAATGGTAGCAGTTACAGAACTACCATTTTCTTCTGAAACAAATAGAAACAGCGTTATATAGTATTAGTGTAAAATTCATACATATTTGATGGCACAAGTGTTATTTCCACGGTAAAATATTGGACGAAACGATATTATGTAAATCTATGTTGAGCTGGGAAAATGCCAGAGGATTTGTAGGTATAAGGTCTAGATTTGCAACGATATTTATTGAAAAAAAAAATGTATAGATAATGTGATATGGTGATACGTGTTATATAAAATGTAACGTGCATACAGGATGTGTAGACAAATGGCATTATCTTAGAAACTAAGAAGTTTTTTAAATTACATGGTTTGACATGATATTTATTTACAAGACATAAATATTTTTGGTATGTTGTTTAAAATTGCCTGATTTAAAAAAAATAGGACACTTTATTTAGAGTTGTGGAATTTACTTCACTTCCATTTAACCGAAAGTGAGTGTTAATTTGGTTATTATTATTTAATGGTGTTGATATAACAACTTAAAGAATGGATAAAAAAATTGTATTAAAGATCTATAAGATGCACATGACTTTTTACGCTCGATCGAAAATTGTATTTGCACAATAACGCCAAATATAACTGTGCAGTTTATAGATTATGACATATTGTTTTTACTATTGTATTTTAATTGTTTAACTAAATATATTTTATTTATTATTACTTGAACTCTTGTATTAATCACATTCTCACTATTCCTCAACACATTTATTAAATATTATTTTCAATAAAAGTAATAACAAAGATCTTTATTATAACATAGAATAATAAAATAGGATAATAATAAGTTGCCAATAAGTTGTGAACTAACAAACCTGTTATTGCAATCAACTGTTTATTCATAGATAAAAATGATAAAATAAATTTCTATTTTATATTTCATAGTATGACTAGCTATGAATAACAATAATGTACTCTAGAACTCCTATGCTATCAAAGCTATACTTGGGTAAACTATCTATACTTTTAACGATGTTGTATAAAAACATCATTATAAAACTGTGCGATGTATGGTGCCATATATACAGGGTAATTTAGAACTTATTCAATTACCTACTAACCTACACTACCCTCCACATTTATAATCACACACATCCATGAGTATGACAGAAAAATTCTGCCCCGTGTTGGATTAGATCCAACTTCCGGCCGCTCGTGCTTTCCTGACAGCAACTATTCGTTGCCGCCTTGGCCGCTCGGCTACCGTCAGCCCTAAATAACGGATAAAGTTTGATTTAAAAATGCTGTAAAATATATTGTTTAACAAAAACTGTTTTACCCTGTATCTAAAACGTAGAAAATCAATTTTTTATAAGTATCAGTTGGCAGTGAATTAAAAAATTCAATTTCTCAAAACCTATTTCTAGTTTTAGATTGTAAAATATATTTGTTTCTGATACAGTACATGTGAATGTCATTCTAGTATAAATGTCAATATTCGTTTTATATACAACAAACAACAATCTTCAAACATATCGCAGTGTATTCATAGTCTAGAAAATTTATCAGAATTAAATTTAATTAAAATACTTATGTGATCATTGAAAATATGTTTAAGTTTTGGCGAATGCGCCCGTCACAATACTTGTATAATGCTTGGCTAATATTCAGAATATATTAAATATATTTAAGTTAACACTATTTTATATGTGTTCTAGAACTAAGTATACTAATGTATAAATTCAATGAGAATAATTTGTAATTCTTTCTGCTGATTTATTTTCTTCTACAACATAAATCGTTAAGTGTTATATTTATCTTGTGCTATTTATACTCCAACGCATTTCACAGTCTTTCCTTATGATTTAAAGATTTTTATTACATACATATGACGATCGTTTAATACAAAGTATCCAAAGTAATGCTTTCTCGTTATGTTCTTGAGATTGTTGCTGAGAACGCAGAAACTTGTAATAGTTGTTTGTTTCTATGTAGAAAGTTTGTAAACATTTTCATTATTTATTTTCACAACAGGCCTAATTACAGGAAGACTACATTAATTGTACAATATGTGACTACCTAAAGCAAGGACATTAATTATTATTAATTAATAACCAAAATACATCAGCGCCACTGTATCAGAACAACAACATCCATATAACTGTTTTTGCAACAAACTAGACATCTAAAAGTGACGATTATGGTAAATTACTTATAGAATATTGTTTCAGGTGAAAACAGGTCGATGGAGTTATATTATGAGACTATATCAAGTAATTTGAACATAACTGCAATAGAACATAAATTTGCATTTTCATAGAGAAGAATTTAAAGGTATATGTTGTAGAAGAAAAATGAACGCAACATCAAAGAAATTATAACCTATAGTTCGCAATTTTCTAGCAAATTCTCTCTGTTATAAATATCTGCCCACATCTATAAAACAGAACCAAGAAGTATTTTTGAGTTTAATGTATAAGCAATGGTTTTACATTAGGTTTCACTAAATTTGAATTTTTAGTATTTAGTAAACACATATTTTGAAAATACCAGGAATATATAGGATTTTTCTACAAAGTTACATTGACATATACATTTATGATTTAATTTACTGCAAAATTTAGCAGCACATACCACATCACCTTTCTCTATATTATGAATAACATTTAAAACCTAAACGAAACAAATATAATACAAAATACAAATAAACATATAATATACTACTGAAATATTACGCTGTAGTGTTACTGCCTTTTACTAAAATTGAAACAGAAAAGTACAGCGGACGTCATTGAATGACAGGTTCTATTCCCAAGCCGAGGTTACGTATTGTTTTTTCCACCAACTGGGAGTTATTATTTTGATTGGTAGGTATTCTGTGTCATGGGTGAAGCAACGGATGACTTTATTCGAGAATCTGATGGTTCCAAAACTACTTCCATATGATTTATTTTCATATTTTAACAAAACATAATTCTTTACGCAAATTTTAAATTTAGTCATTTTAAGAAAGAAAAGCGGTGAATTAAATATAAGAATGCTTGAATGTCAAGAATATGCAAATATTTATCAAATAGGTATACTTTATTATTGAATTAATACCTATATTTACAGTTGAATGAACTTTAAAATTTATAATACATAAATATAGATAACATTTCTTTCCGTGTACCTATTTAAGTTTTGGCCTAACAAATGTGCAATACAATGATTTGTTTTATATATTCTATTGTGTCAACGGAATAAAATTTATTATTATTATTATATTACATAATATTCCAATTTTTATGAGATGTGATCATTCTGTCAATAACCAAAATTTTTGTAACACTCGGTACCTACCTCCTGTAAATCATGATTACCCATTTTAAATCATTACCGCTGCTACTGGCGTAACTTTGGAGTTCGGGTTTTAAAACTCGTTTAATGTTGGTGAGTTTGTTTCTGAATAATTTATGTAGAATATTCGTAACGGGCAAAACGAATATCACTCAGACCCAAAGTTGAGCCTGATGACAAGTTGAAAATTAGACGCAAATGAGAAAAATAAATGGCATCTACTTACCAATTTAAAAAATATATACAGGGTATCAAGAAACTGTGGCCAAATATGATAGGGCTGGGATGTCTTAATAATGTTAGTACTTCATATACATGTTTTCCTATCTGGTTTCTTTGTTATAAAGGGCTTCCAAGTTTGAAGTAAAATATTGAATTTCGATTATTTAAATTGGAATTTGTCATGCTTTATACCGGGTGATTCATTAATAACACAGGTCCACAAAAAAAAGTGGTGTGTGCTGAGGGTCCCATTATATTTTTTTTATGTATTTTTTCCCGCTGAACACGAATTTGAAGTCAAAATGGGGGGTCGCAAATTTTAGAGAAAACCCATAACAACAATAAAATATCTCATCAAAAGTTTACACAGGTCCACAAAAAAAGGTCATGTGTGCTGGGAGTTAGGCTATATTTTTCTTTTGTATTTTTTCTCGCTGAACACGAATCTGAAGTTAAAATTGGGGGTTACACAGCAAATATTTCAAAAAACCTAAAAAAATCGATAAAAATCACTTTCTCGTAATTTATTCCATTATGATACCCTCTAAAACTGAAACAATAAAAAATGCCGTGAATTAGTGAATATTTACTATTTTACTATTTATAAGTATACCAAAATAGCTGTAAAATAGTAAATATTCACTAATTCACATCATTTCTCATTGTTTCATTCATTCATGAGAAATGATGTGAATTAGTAAATATTTACTATTTTTCGCAATATTAAAGAATCACCCTGTAGAATAAATTACGAGAAAGTGATTTTTATCCATTTTTTAGGTTTTCTCAAATATTTGCTGTGTAACCCCCAATTTTAACTTCAGATTCGTGTTCAGCGGGAAAAAATATAAATGAAAAATATAGTCTAACTCCCAGCACACATGACTTTTTTTTTGGACCTGTTTAAAGTTTTGATGTGATTTTTATCGTTTTTATGGGTTTTCTCTAAAATTTGCTATGCGACCCCCCATTTTGACTTCAGATTCGTGTTCAGCGGGACAAAATTCATGGAAAAAATGTAATGGGACCCTCAGCATACACCAATTTTTTTTTTTTTTTTTTGACCTGTGTAATTGTAGTACATATGCTAACTGACTAATTCTGGGCTGTAAATGTATAGAATTGACACATAACGTTTAGATAAAATATGGCTCTTTACAGAGTTACAGGGTGTTTTATTTAAACAAATTTAATACCCATTACTTCAACTCTGTTTCATATTTCCTTATCATACTTGGCATAAAGTTTAGATACTTTACAACATATTAAAAATACTACAAAATCGTTCGTGGCTACTACCAGAGGCGCACGACAGGAGTAAAAGGCAGTTTCCATTCCTAACTTCTACACCACTAGCGGTATTTGTATTTTGGTACAATTTATCAATTCTTGAATACTTTCCATCATAGCGGTAAAGTAATTGTTTCTCGAAATTTTTAAAGTTAAACATAGGGCTGCACAATTAATTTTAATTTATTATGTAATTTATTTGTCATTATTATTATTATTACTATTATTATATTATTATTCAAGTCGGTGTCTTCTGTCATGGGACTGCATTGCATTAGTTGAATTATGTTTTACAGTTGAGTTTATTAGTAAAAATTAACAATTTAATATCAATAATAAATAAATTTAATAACAATAAACAGAATTGGATAGTGAGAAATCAAAAACATTTTATAAATAAATGTTCATTTCATTTAATGTTATACTAGCAGATAGAGTAACAACGTCCAGGCTACACCAGATATCCCAATGAAAAATATAATGTGACTTTCAAAAATGTTTAATGTGACCACCGTTTACTTCAATACATTTGTCTATTCTTTTGCTAAAGGATTTTCTAATTTTATAAAATATGATTGGCTCATTGGCAATGAAATTAAATATACGATATTTTATAAACTGAGCAAACCCTAATTGTACAGGAAGATTTCTTGGCAGCCAGTTTTGGACAGGTGTAAAAGGTCGTAGGATCTTCTTTTAAATATTTGAACAATAGAAGATGGGGTTATCCCAGTCATTGCTGCCAAACGTCGAGTGCTTAGTTGCGGATTTTCAGCAATTCGCACTAAAATGTCATCCTCTTCAACAGAAATACGTTTTGGTTTAAATTCTCCACTCTCCTAATCGACTGAACATGTTTCTGAAGGTTTGGTGGTTGGATTGAACTCTATTTGTTGATATCTTCGAGCAACAGCACGACAGGAATAATTTTCTTGTGCGTAAACACAATGCATCCCGCATTTCAACATTTAAAAAATTATTATGACGAGGCATTTAAACTCGATAAGTTTTTTATTTTACAAGCAAAATAATGTTTGAACTTAATGTCAACAACGTTGTATAAGATACACACACATACAAACATAATATATTTGATTACGGGCACGGACGGACTAAACAGAACCCAAACAGCGTAGTGAATATCCATTACCTCATTGCGCCTTTCGTTGATTAACCATCTTCCGGAAACTCAAAATTGGCGTTTCTCACATGACAGTTGCAAGTTAAATTAACCGCACTTTACAAATTTAACAATCCATTTTTAATGTAATTCATACAGCTAATCTATCTATTTATCTCGATAAGATGGTAAACTAAATTTTAAGTAAATTTGTTTTATTACGAAAATTTGGGCAGCGCCCCAGAGCCTTCCTGCACCAGCCGCAACGGCTACTTGCGTTCGTAAAAGGCCGAGGCTAGTCCAGCCTGGCTGGTTCAGCCAAATTTGAAATGTAGTATAGCAAATGGTCATACACTCACACAGGTTGGTACACGATGAGCTCGCTTTCGAGTTTAGGCGGCACAAGCCATGTTTGTAATAATTTACATTTTCAAGCGGGACGAGCTATGCGGGATCCTATACAGACCAATTAGATTTCTGCTTTTATACCACGTGAGTACGTCGCTGTACAATCTCAGTCACCAGTAGACTGCCGTATATAATGGCTCCACTCCACAGTGAGGGTAGTTTTGCTTTCTACTAATGGAAGAAGAAAACAGATAGTAACAATACAGAAATGTTTATAGACACTGTGAAAAGCTTTCTATGCTTATATGACCCTCAAAATGTGGGCTATAAAGATATAGAAATTAAGAAAAATGCCTGGCTAGACCAGCCTCAATGATATGCGGCCTTTAGACTTGCATTTTTACTTTCAAACGTATTAAATCGTAAATATTAATCTACACAATAAAAGTATTCGGCATTGTAATCATATCATATGAATACTTGAATGCAAGGCTTCAGGATTCAAGTACTCTTTGAATGCCATTTTCAGGAATCAAGTCATTCAGTTGTGCCCTGTATATCCTGTGTCGATTGTTTGACGTCCTTTTTCAGTTCAAAGGCATATTACAAAATTAAAACAATTATTTACTTGAATGAATCTCCAGATTACCACGTAACTTTCATAAAAGATTGATGAATTTAACAATTCTACAAAGGACTGCACGTGTCAAATACATAGCCATTTCATTATCGTCGTCAAATGGGTTTCATCATTGAATTGAAATATATCGAATAAAAACTTTTACATATGCAAATATAAATCAATTTTCTCGTAAAGGGCTTGAATTGACACGTGATATTTGGAACACGTTTCCTAACAAATATAACAATTTCTTTTATTATCTATTTTTGTAATTGTTTTCGATTTTCACGAGGAAATTCACAAATGTTTTTGAGCTACATATGCTCATTGGAACATTTTATGTCTGTTTCAGTTGTTAGTGGTTTCAAATTGGAAGGTAGTAGTAATCATTAATTAAAAATTACTTGAGTTTGGAAAAATAATAATTATTGATACGTAAGTGTTATAAAGGACATATACAGGGTGCTCCGAAATTAGAGCAATATTTCTTCAGCGTGTTCTATGTTGAAAGAGATACACTCTGGGAAATATTGCCCCCTGATTTTCAGATACCCTGTATCTACAAAAACGTCAAAAAAAAGAAGATGCAAATTTCAGGAAATTTTTCTAACTGTCATGGTAAATGAACAAAATAAACTTCTAATTGATTAGTAAACGATGGTGTGAAATTTTCAGAAGCAAGATCTCAATTTTTTGTATATCTATACAGTTCAATTTTAAGTTCTTTCAAATGAATTCGATCCCCTTGTTATAAAAATATATTTTGTAAATGTGATATAAAAGAAACTGACATTGTTAATAACATTTTTACATAATCGTTCTCAAATAAAAATCAATCCGCCTGCCTTTATCTTATGGAAATAAAAAAAAATAATTTTATCCACTTATAATCGGAATTTTATCAACACATGAACAGTTTAAAGTGATTCTTTATCTTTATAGCAGAATAATGAAGAACGTAATAAACCTGTAATAAATCAAATTTAATTTATTTACTTATTAACATTAGCATATACATTTATAGTAATAGATATTTTTTTTTTTTTTATACAGGATGTTAAGAATGTAAAATATTTCAGGAGCTAATAGTATGACCAAAATAAGCAGAAAAGTCTTAATAAACATGGGTCCGCAAAGTAACGGTTGCGGAGATATGGACCACTATTCGTTTTTCAAACATTTTATTTTATTAGGAATAAACCGACAAAGGAGGCTTTTAACAAACAAAAAACAAAGTTACAGAAGATGTTCAATGTGGAGGCACTTTGAACATCTTCCCAGGCCAGACCTGTGTTATGGCCTCCAAGATCGCCTGATCTGAACCCTCTAGATTTCTTTGTTTGGGGATATTTGAAGACATTAGTGTATGGTACTCCTGTAAATAGCCTGGAAGAGTTGCAGCTACGGATTAATCAAAAGTGTCAAGAAATTCAAACCAAGGACGGTGTTTTCGAAGGAGTTCGAATATCGTTGAGACGAAGATGTCGTGCCTGCTTGGAAATTGACGGAAGGCATTTTGAACATCTTGCTTAACGTTGTTTTTTGTTTGTTAAAAGCTTCCTTTGTCGGTTTATTTCTAATAAAATAAAATATTTGAAAAACCAATAGTGGTCCATATTATTATCTCCGCAACCGTTACTTTGTGGACCCATGTTTATTAAGACTTTTCTGCTTATTTTGGTTCATACTATTACCTCTTGAAATATTTTATACTCTTTTAACACTCTGTATTTAACTTTCATTCCGTTAATAACAACCCTTGTAGCATTGTTGTCTTCGCATAAAATCTGCCGAAGTTGTGAAGAATTTGCACAAGTTACAGATGTCTCTTCTTGTAAAGAACCTCGAATTTTCCTTGCAACATCAAGTTTGTTAGAATGAACTCCTCAACATAACTTTCGGCGCTCTTCAGAGGAGCTCTTCCATCCACCATGCCGTTTAATAATTGTAAGATAAGCACTTTTATGGGCCAATAAATTTGTTGAAGTGCACCTCATACAATGGCCAGTATATGTTTCTGGACTTGCGATATTAAGGTTGTCTTGTGTTAAGAGAATCAGGCGCAGAGAAATATATTTTCTTCATATTTCAACAACATTTACTCAAAATCTTTTTTCTATAATTATAAATTTACTTGAGTGTCACGTATTGAAACAAGTAGGTAACTTGCAAGGTCATATGCTTCAGTAATTTTTAAATTTGTCAATTCGCAGTATCGACAGGCACCAGAAACCCCCACTATTAGTAGTATAATAGTGATATGAAATCCCAATATTTGATATAATAATACGTATTTTTTTAATCTAGAGATAAAATTACGGAAATACGTCACACAGATATTAAATTTAATTTTACGTAGTATTTATAGGTAAAACACTCTTGTAGACACAAAAAATTACGTAGTTCTGTTTTGAATTTCTTTAAAATACAAATATTCTCAATATTTACGGGTAAATTATTATAAACATTGGCACATAATAAGAACGGGCCTCTTCTGAAAGTGCTTAAATTATAGTTTTGGGTGATAACAAGACTCGCATATCTTGTATTGTGAGTATGCAAAGTGTCTGGCAAAGGGAATTTGTCAGAGTTAAGTTTCACAAAAATAGCCGCCTCATAAATAAGTATTGAATAAAAAGTCAGTATATTGTTTTCTTTAAATATTGTTCTGCAAGAATCTAATGGATTTAAGGAAAAAATCAATCTAAGAATTCTCTTCTGTAAAATAAATATTCGGTGTGCTTGTGTCGATGAATCCCAGTATATAATTAAATATTTAATATGTGCATATGCTAAGGCATAATAGACATTTAGCAAATATGGTTTGCTCACAATGTATTTTAGGTTCCTTATTGCAAAATAAGTTGAATAAGCTTACTAGTAATGCAGTTTACATGAACCAACCATGAGATTTTCGTCTACATGTAGGTATTTATGAGATTCTCCAGTGGTATGTTATTCAAAATTAGATCATTTTTTTTGTTTTCATTGTTGTAAATGGAATATTACATAATTTGTTTTAGTAGCATTTATTATGAGTCTATTTCTTTCGCACCAGTTGCAAAATTGTTGGAGAACTATATTTGCTTACCTTCACTAAAATTCACTAAAATTGTTACCTACTATGCCAATAGTAGTATCATCGGCAAACATGACCAGTGTTATGCTATTGGTCATATATTGTTTTAGATAATTTACGAAATCTAAAAATAGAAATGGAGAGATATTACTGCAACCTAAAATAATTCAAAGTTCACTATATACCTAACAACATAAAAGATTAGGAGGTATTACCTTAATCATTAAATATTGTTTATCGGAAGTCCCAGTCAAATATTCTTCAATATGTGCTCTTTCTAATATTGCAGCTTTTTTTGCTTTGTACCCTATCGGTTCACTGTTTAAATAGGCAGTAAGTTTGTTTTATTTCTCAATATCTATGTTTTCGTAGACCTTAATAGTAGTTTTCAATATTAAATATTTCGATCACATAGATGAAATTTTATATTTTTTCTTCAAATTTAAAAAATACGATAGCATAACTTCTTCATTTAGTGTCACTAGTCTCCGTTTTTCCTTCCATTCGTTAAAGTCGGCGAACACTTTTTCGGATTGTTCCTGGATTTCGCTGGCAACGGAAAATTGTTTCTTGAGCATCTTCGAAAACATGCACACAGGAACACAATTCCTTTCTTGAATTTTTACCAAATTCAGATAGAACTGTTTATTAAACGTACCACGTTTCATCGAGTATCAATATCAACGTCGTGCAAATCCCTTTTTATTAAATTTCAATAATTTTGACTCAACAAATATGAATTTTATGTGATAATGGATTGTATTGTAGTGATGTTTCAATTGCTTTTTATGCATTTAAGAATATTAAACGCTCGAACTACATTCTCGCGTTTAAGCATTCTAGCATGGATAAAATGCTACTTAAGACACTTATACAACAAAAAAACTATTAATGGTAAGTTTTGTATATAAATTGTTCCAGTTTTGAAAATTTACTGGGATAAATATCCAGCTAAATTACGTTATTCAAGCATTTTCTAATGGGCAAACTCTGTACGTATATACCGTATTTTATCCGAAGCTGCTGAAGACAATAAGAACAATTTAATGTAAGCTATTGTACTAAAAGGTTACGTTGATGTATGTAAATGCACATTCCAGGTATAATTTAATCATAATTAATGTTGTGGAAGGAATTCATGATTTCAATCAGGCGCGCTCATTGTTTTAGCAAGCAAAAGCTAATATTGTTATCCCTCTGCTAACTTGTGACACCGTCAAGGCGCAAACTTTTAATAATTAGTTCGTTTTGGGGAGTGCCCGTACTTTATCAAATTATAGCCAGTATAGTCTATAATTTTTTTGGTTTCTTTGTTTATAACTATTTCATCAGAAATTATTTAGATTAATTTTACACAGTGTTCTTGTTTACATTAGCAGACGAGTGACAGAAAATTGATTTTATTAAAAATAATTAATACGAGTAAGGAATGTGATTTTCTTTCAAAATATTTTCTGCGCCCAGGAATTTTAATGAGAAGTGAACACCAAACTTTCGGAATTATCTATCAAATTATATGTACCTATAATAATATATTAAACAACGAGGTTTGAAAACGACTCTTGCAAAGAGGTGTTCAAACTAGATTTTACGATACTTTTTATACGACTGCAAACAGAGACCACAAAAATCAAATTTTAATTTCAACTTAGCCAACTTGAAACATTGCATAACTTGGGTGACCACATCAAACAACAATCACAGCGTGTGCAAAATACCGTTTTCAGAGCATGTTTTCCGTGTGCAAAAACCCCTTTTGTAAGGCAGTCGTATAAAAAAAATATTAACAACTGTACTATTGCTACAATTTACTAAGTTATTCCCTGATGACGATTGCTCCGATTTCAATATAGAAAGTGAATCTTAAATAAGTACAAATATTGTAACTGCAGATGTAGTTCGCCATATAGATTAATCTAGTGGAGGTAATTTTTACAAATTATAAATATTTACGATATATTACGAGATATTATTTTTTTCTAAATATCCACATTTTGAGAACCACTGACCTAACCTAATAAATCATATGATTTGCTGAAAAAATTGCGTCAAGATTGTAGAAAAATGCTCAGACCCGTTGAGTTTTTATTTTTGACATTCTTTGCTGGTATTTATGACTCCGCTACTTTCACCCCCAAGCAAGGGGGGTTGAGTAATATTTATTTTGAAAGCTCTTACAATTCTCTTTACAACAGACTAAATTTTATAATTCCTCCAAATACTTTGAAAAACACTTACATTTTATAATTTAAATTATGTTGAGTTGCTTACTTACTACTTAATTGATTAAATGTTAAAACTGATGTCCGCCCGCTTCCATACAAGAATAAAGATTTTGTTCGAAACGTTCGCGCACATCTGAAGCATTTCCGGAGTGATTCGATGGCGTTCATCGACGGTGCTGTGACGCAAATCTTGCAGCGACGCTATAGATTTTACTTTTTAGGTATCCCCACAAAAAAAATCAAAGGGCGATAAATCCTGTGATCGTGGAGGCCATTCAATGCTGCCTCTTCTCCCAATCCAATTCCGTGGAAAACGTTGGTCCAAATACTTATAGACAATTAACGCATAATGCGGAGGAGCACCGTCCTGTTGAAAAATCAAATGATCTTCATCATACTCTGGAACATTTTCAATAATATCAGTCAAGGCAGGGTCAATAGCGTCTTCCAGTAATACATTTGGCCAGTCAAATTACCAGGTAGAAGAAAAGGACCCACCAGCCGGTCACCGAAAATTCCAGCCCATACGTTTATTTTTTCCGGTTGCTGTGTATGCACTTCGTGCCTCTTGGGTTCGAATCTGACCAATAGCGGAAATTGTGACGATTTACTGTCCCGTTAAAGAATAAACTGCATTCATCAGAAAAACAGATGATAAAAAGGAACTGCGGATCGTTTTCTGCTAGCTCACTCATTAGTCATTATTTGGCAAAATTGCAAACGGCGGTCATAATCATCCTCATAAAGTTCCTGGACTAAATGTATGTTGTATGGATGGAATTTATTCTTCTTCAAAATGGTTTGTATGCTAGTTCGATTGATTCCAGACACAGATGCCAACTGCCTCGTCCTTAATGTAGGATCAAGATGAACTTGTTCCAAACCTGCAACTTCACTAGCTTCATTAACTATAGGTTTTTCAATTTCTCGTTTTTTATTGGCTATATACGTTCCCTGTCTCTTGAAATTTTTTTACTAACTCTAGGACATACTTCCTCCTGACATGTCGATCTTGATGTTGTTCATTAAATAGCTGAGCTATTCTATTCACACATTTATTGTTCATAAAGTAAAGCGAAATGATATCTACTGTACTGCATATCTTGATCTCTCCTCCTGCAGTTTAGCATGTTTAAAAGCTTTATATTTGTAATATTTTTAGTCTTACTGATATACTTTTTCATGTTTTCTTAATGTCTATAGCTCGGTCTATACTTTGGTTCACTGATGTATTGTATGTGTATTATTGTATTGTATTTTTTCTTATTGTTTGCCCTACCCTGTAAGTGGATTTGTAATCTATTAGGTAGCGTAGCTATGCTAAAATAAATAAATAAATAATAATTAATAATATGTTACCCGTACCTAACTGATTATAACTCATTCAATTAATTACACCATTAAGTAATTGTAACCCGAAATAAATAAAAAACGGTTAAAAATTACAAATAAATTTCATTTGAATACATGGATTTTGAAGCCGCCTCGAGCCCTCAAACTTCTCTATTGACATTCCAATAACCGATTTAAACAAGTAATTGCTTCAAAATGAAACCTGTTAAGGTGCTTTTAATGTTGTGGATAATAAATAGCAAGTTATAAATAAATTGAAATTGCATCAATTTTGTATTTCAGATGAAAATAATAAAATAAGTAACAGGATCTACAGCTGCTATTTTTAATACGTTTCGCTATATATATTACACTCATTTGAACGTCGACACGTTTGACGTTCAATATTACAGCGATATCCGGGAAAATATTCGATATTTATGACATGAGTAACTGCGTGAAATATATGCGACTATATTTTTGTGAGAGCATATTGTAGAGAATAGATTTGTTTATATTTCCCCATGCGGATTTTTATTAGAAAAACAAATTTTAATCGAAAGCGTATTTTTATAATAACACATAAATTACTCAGATAGTGCCAATATTTTAGAATTACATTTATTTTCGTTCAAATCCATTGCATCATTTATGAGCTTTTATTTGTTTAACTAATTTACTGACAAAACATATTCAGATTCCATTATGTCTGAACATTTTTTGAAGCTTTGATGTCAATGTTAGAAATATTTTAATCTTTTTTTCATACTTATTAGGTATTTATTGTCTAATCTGAAAATATTCTATGATATTCGATAAAAGGGCATTCATTTGTTTCTATAAAAAAACGTTATTTCCAATGATTCTGGTGTTCTATGATAAAACAATATTTGATATCAAATATTTTTTTCTAATTAAACAGATGCTTATTTAGATCAATAACTTATTCTCATATTCTCAGGAATTTCAGAAAATAACTGAGGGCTAATGCTCCGATCAACAATGTTCGAGCTTATTAACTCTCTCATCAGTACGCCACAGGTGAGTGGTGAGTTAACTGATGACCAGCTTTGGCTGTTTGTCTCTCAAATCCGACATTATCTAACTTTTTGAAAGAATTACATAATTTCCTTTTCATATGCCTCATTTAAAAATTTGCATTTTTGTATGAAACAAACGCATTATTTGATTCGAAATGCACATTTATTTAATTCAAAAATCAGTTTTTTTTTCAAAAAGTTGTTTTTATACAGTTTTGAACAAATTGTTCTTGGAAATGAAAAATATATATTTATGTATTTGAAAATCGTTTTTTAAAATTAAGGTTTCATAAGATGTTCAAGTTGAATAAAAAAATTATTCTTAATTTCTTACTAAATAAATCAATTTAAAGAGATACAGGATTTTCAAACTCTAGTGTATTTTGAACTTAATTTTTTTATACAGGAATTTAAACTAGTTTTTAATAAAAATCTCGTATAATGTTATCGATATTTCACAATTTTTTTTATTATTTCTACCCAACAAATTGTCATAAATCAAAAATGAAATAAAAATTACTTCCTCAGTCCTATAACTTTTTAAATCTAAGTTAATTTACATCACATTATTTGTGTCCAAGGACGCTAGCCTTCAATTTTGGCCCATTCTTTACTAAACATC
The DNA here is from genome assembly GCA_025584915.1 of Monochamus saltuarius. Lineage (NCBI taxonomy): Eukaryota > Metazoa > Arthropoda > Insecta > Coleoptera > Cerambycidae > Monochamus > Monochamus saltuarius. The sequence goes on from CM046722.1 coordinate 29,831,130, forward strand.
CTGTATATAAATTGATGTCAATCTAAATTAGTTAAGTGGCCGTCAACCAGCAAAGCATGTCAAAATGATAACCGGCTTACATCAATACCATTATTTTTGCTGAGATTGTGTCGCTTCTTTCTGGTTGTTCGTGTCGGATCTGAACTTTTCATCTTTAATTTCTAAACAACTAATCGTTCAAAATTAAAAAAAAATAGATGGCGTTGAAAAGATAATTAATGCCTTTTAAAATGAGAATGCTGAGAATTTCTTCATTCCGGCTAAAATCCAGCAAGAAGCCTAAGAAGCAACATTACGTATGTTACCAGCAAAAGTGTACGAGAAGGAATTGGTGGAATTTGATAACTGGCGAAAAAAGGGGTATAGAAGAAGACGCAATTACAGAAGACGTGCTATTTATTATCCTATTTTTTCAATGTGGAGAAACAGTTTGCCGCCTTTTCTATGTAGACAAAATATTCCAAAATCAATGTTAAAACTGCACAAAAGTATTGATATTTTGAAGTACTTCATATTTGAAAGTCGAATCAAGAAATTATAAACAAAAGGAGGCAAATAAACTGGAGAGAAACCAAATCGAACAATTTTTTAAAAAAGCACCGGATAAGGAATATTTAAAAGTTAAGGTAGAAAATACACAATGTTAATATTTCAATTTATACATTGAGCATTTTATTTTGAACTTTTTACAAGTTACAATGATCATAGGAGTCGCAGGTGCTTGTCGATGCATTGAATTAACCTTTTTGGATATCACCCATGTCTGATCATTCTTTAAAGCTCAACAGTTCTAAGTCGTCCGTATTATTGATAGGTCAGCAAAATAAGGTTAACGAAGTCATAAATTTAATAAACATCCATATCAATAATGATCAACTTAAAGTTACTAGAGAGGCAAAAAATCTAGGTGTAACATTAGACTTCAACTTGAGATACAGGTTATTCGTAAATCATATGTTGAAGAAGTCTTACTGTAATTTAAAATTGTTATATAATAGTAGGCATATTCTAAATAAAGATACTAAAGTTATGCTTTGTGAAACTATGGTACTATCTCAATTTAACTATTGTGATGTTTTATATAATGGCTGTATAGATAGTGTTGATTGTAATAGAATTCAGAAAGTACAAAATGCCTGTGTTCGTTTCATATGTGGGATAAGAAAATTTAATCACATATCTAACGCTTTTAAAAATTTAAAATGGTTGTCTATGAAAATAAGAAGAGATTATCATGCTCTATGTTTTTATCAGAAGTTAATTTTACTAAGACTCTTACCTTTATAACAAATTAATTTTAGGACTGACGTGCACAACATTAATATACGTAGCAAAGGACTATTAACCATGCCTACTCACAAATCTGCTTTCTTTGAGCGATCATTTTCATACAATATTGTTAAATTGTTCAATAGGTTGAATCCTGAATTAAAATCATTGTCGCCATATACTTTTAAAATGTCTCTAAAAAACTTTTCTTGATGATTATTTGTAGATTGCTATTAATATTGATAATTTTGTTGCTCTTTCATATCTTCTGATCCACGCGCTTCTGGGATACGCGGAAGACCAGGAAACTACTTTGTGGTGTACTGAGCGTATTTCCTTTTGTCCTACTGCATGATTATATGTATGTATACTAAACATGTATAAAAATGTTATTTTTGGGCAAATAAACTTTATTATTATTATTATTATTATTATTATCTAAGACAAAAACGAAAACAAATATTGCAAGAAGTTTCACGATCATGAAAGAACCTTTTTCAATCAATGCTGTAGAAATGTGTAGGAAATTTTTCTTGCGATATGTGGCTGGAAAATGTACCTACTACACAACATCTAGGTATCAACACAATTTTGAAAACGTTTTCAAAAGTGGCTGCATTTCTTGGGCTCCCTGATCGAGAAAGTTTTACCGGATATGGAATCACATGTTCCTCGGCAACATTTCCGGCCGATACTGGGGGTGATATTACCACTGTGAATGGTCATAGTGGTTGGAAATCCACTACGGTAGTAGAAAGTTATACTGAAGATTCACTGTGCAGCAAGATGGCAATTGCTGAAAAAATCCAGATCCTACCTGGCGGAGTTGAGGGTTCGTGCAGTCCTTCAGAAACTCCTTATAGAGTGAATTTAAATAATTCCGGTCAAAATGACAAGATCGTTCTAGATATAAATTATAATCTTAATAATAATGATTCTAAATAAAATGATATAAACTCAAAGCGTGGTATTACGAATTTTAATCCACTAGTGTGTGAATAGGCCTTTAATACACGGAAAACAAACGTAATAAACCTTCTTAATATAGTGGTCGATGATAAAAGTATTTAAGTATCATACAATAATTTCCATTTAATATTTTAAGGGTAAAATTCACCCTTGCTTAGGAGAAAAAATTTGAAGAATGAGTACATTCAAAACAAATGCTGATAGGTCTGGGTGTATAGATTACATAATTTTACTCAGAATTAGTTTGAAACAGAAAACTTCACTGTAACATACATCAACTAATATCACATATTATGAAGGAGTTTTCCGTAAGAAATTTAAACAAACTATATGTTCTTAAAGCCACTCACAATATAAACTTCTCCACGGTGTAATTGGATCGATATTTGCGGAGAAAGAAAAGCTTCAGTGACCCTGAGATTGAGACGCAGAAAGATGTTTGTAAACAGCTTACTATAGGTATGCAAATGACGGCGAAAAGCGGGCGCATTTTCTCCACATTTTCGCCAGTCGGGAACCCCGGCAAGATTCTAATCCATATTACGAGTCACGTGTTTATTTATGAGGCGCATTATCGTTCATGAAAAGCAGTTTATAACTGAGCGAAAGCAGACTACTTAATTAAGTAAAAGGGCAAGACGTAATTTTTAAATCTAAGAGAAAGCAAGGGAATATGCAGGGTGTACTCAGGGTTGCCAACTCCGAGTGAAGGGTCACCCGGAGATATGTCAACGGAGGGGGTATGGGCTAAGATGTTTCAAACGTTGCAAGCAGGTACCACATATATAGGGTGTCATGTATTAACAAACTAAAAATGTAGGTGAACTTCCGTAACAATATTGAACAAATAACCATCTTCAGGGTCTAGCTCGCTTGAGGTCCATTTCTCGACATATGTTTATATGAAGTTTTCTTCTTATTTTTTGACGTCGAATCACCTCCTGAAATATTTGCTCATAGTTTCCGGACACCATTATTATCGGAGCCGAACCAAGAAAAATACATCTTCGTGACAACTTTTTAAAAAAATACTCTTATTGGAAAACTATCAGTTTTAATTTAAAAATAGATATAAACGGCATGAAACATAACCCATTCTTTTCAAATCATAAGTTTTCTTCGAAGTTTTGGCCATTATATCCCCAATGTAAAATTTATAACGTTTTATTAAGAATTTTGTATGTAGGTACTATATTTTCCAGAGCATTTCTATGAAGAACAGCACGATGATATAGGTTTGGGGAGTTTAAGTTACGGACCCTGTATATATCCAGATACTTATTATGATTAGAATTATTTTGAACCAGTTAAACTTACCTTATATTTATATAATTTGTATAATTCCATTGTTTATTTTTTTATCAAATATTTTGCGGTCTCAACATTACATTTAATTTTTTGCGTCCTGTGTTTTAAAAAATGATTAAGCAATTATACCGAAAAATAAATAATAGCGAAATCATTATTGAAAATTGTATAATTAATATACATATTAGATATATTAGACGGTTTTGTAATTTCCAGAATTTAGCATTATACTTTATAAAAAATTAAAACGTTTCACAAACATAGGTGCCTGCTGTAACTCCATCTCAGTCTTTACTTTAAATTTATTACTCCCAATACAATAACAGTACCGTCAAAGGTAATGAAGTATGCATTTCTACAGTAGCATGGCTTTCTAGTTTCGGCTTTGCCACTTTATTTTACACCACAGAATAGAATATTTTATTCATTATGCTCGAAACAGGATACGCAATGACGTACACTTCTACAGCATGAAAAGAATTCGAGATGTGTTGATTAGGAGAATGGGTTACGTTTACTACATATAGATATGTAAGTTATATATTTTTATATGTAACGTTAAGAACATGTTAGCGAGACTGATGTCAAAGTAAGAAAATAATTGGCAAACGTCAGAACTGTTGTGAAGGTCTATAAAAAACCATACGGGATTATTGTACAGGAATTTCAGATACGGGTGCTTTAAAGAAACTATTTTTAATACTTGGCTACTTTAAGAAATACCGGAAGTAGTATAAATGATACTGCAGGTAACTACCAATCCGCGGACTAATGCCCTGACCGGCATTGAATTACACCTGCAGCATCTGTGTGAACATCCAAAAATCCTTGTCGGATACACCACCAGACATAGACCGGTTTCAGACTTGTTAGCCCTCATCAGTATGCCATAGGAGAAATGACCGACAATTGAACTGGCTGTTCTTTTATATGTATGTTCACATATAAGCCAAGTGAAGGTGAGATATAAGTGGTCTGCTACTTCCTGCTCGGCCTAGGCGGCTCGACTTGCAGGAAGTGACCTTCATTACAGCAGGTACTTAAACGGTGTCCTCTCGTCGTAGGCGACATGACATTAAATCTATAAATGATACTGCAGGTAACAACTACTCCGCGGACTAATGCCCCGACCAGCATTGAATTACACCTGCAGTATCTGTGTGTAATGTAATTCAATATAATTCTATGCCGATAGAAGCAAACAATAGCCAGTTCAATTGTCGGTCATTTGAACTATGGCATACTGATGAGGGCTAACAAGCCCGAAACCGGAAATTTTTAGTTGAAATCATTATCACAAGAAATTTTGTATAACCCTTGACCCCATATACATATTAATTTCTCAATAACCAGTCGATGCACCCTCACCAAATTTGGTAGAATGGTGTGATTTTAAATGAAGAATATAGCTGTGGTATCGACATTGAGTGCCAGGCACTAGGAGATGCAACACAGCCCTTATTATTACCGAAATGTTAATTTCTTAATAGCTGGGCGACGTATCCTCGCAAAATTTGGTAAAAAGGTGTGATTTTAAGTGGTGTCAGCATGCAGGGGTCGCAACACGCTTCGTAATAATAAAAAGATCCATACATTTCGTATTTATGCCTAAATATTTTGAGAATAAAAAAGATGCTAATGCCGAATTAATTAAAAGGTGGCATTTGTGGAACACTCTATAATATAGAATATATTGACACAGTTCGATGCAACATATACAGGTTTATTGTAACTAGCATAAATATCGCAATGTAATTTGCATTAACAAAAGAAAGATTTTCTAAAATCATATATTTTTATCTTGTGATTTAATTTTACTGGAAATTTGTTTATTTGTTGCTCTTGACACGGAAGCCCTTGAGTAACATTTCAACATTGTATATCTACTGCGCAGGCGCAAAAGCTAAGCTGCGACATACGTTCTCTTGTTATAAGAAGGTGTGGATATCTTCACATAAATACACAGGATTACCTCAAAACAGGTCTGCAACAGCAAGTTTTGGCTTATTCTGACCATATACTATAATGTATGTAATAAAGCAAAAATACCTTAATAAGAATGAGATTTGAAGAAATTGTTACAGGTTGTTAACCTGCCTTCCTTTGAAATATCAATACCATAGGTGAACAGTAAGCTTATACAGTGACAGTTCCATGTGTAGACTATGTAATGACGAGGATAAAGCATGTAATCATCGAATGTGAAACATTAGTAACAAATTGCTAAAAGTTACTTTGAAATGAAAATTTAGTAAAAGGGCTTTTATGCTTGATGAAGGCAACATACAATACAATAAAGCTATATAGGCTTCAGTGTTTGGGTCTACGACCCAATATATAAATTTGATGACAATTGAAGATTATATTTAAAACTAGTTAAATATATCTACTTAAAAAAAAAGAAAGAAGATATATCCGTGGTTGCAGATGACTTACGTCATACGAACAAATGAATAATTCATTATATTTCATCAAAATATTTAAGAAACTGCAACTGAAAATAATAAAACTATTTACTACATAAAATATTTGAATTATATATTACATTGTATTTCATCAAAATATTTAAGAAACTGCAACTGAAAATAATAAAACTTTTTACTACATAAAATATTTGAATTATATATATATATAAAGCTGTTTACAGGCCTTTTAGGCCCAGAGCTGTGTTATTCTCCTCCACTCCATTCTGTCCTTCGCCTTTCTTTTCCAATCCGTTACATTTTTCTCCCTTAGATCTATTGCCACTGCCTCTCTCCATCGCTTCCTCGGTCTACCTCTTTTTTCTTGTAGTTAGGTTTACTCCTACTATTTTCTTAACTGCCCTTTCGTCCTCCATACGTTCTAGATGCCCTAGCCACTGCACTCTCCTGGCTTTTACAACTTCGTCTATTGTTGGTGCCTGGTACATTCCATATATTTCCTCATTATTTCTCCTTACATAGCCTTCCTCTGTCCTCTTACCACCTAGAATTCTTCTTAAGATCTTCCTTTCCCACCTTAAAAGGTTTTCTCTTGACTTCTTATTGAGAACCCAGGTTTCACTACCATACAGCGCTGTCGGTCTCAAAATTGTTTTATATATTCTAAATTTTACTCCTCTGGACAAATTTTTTGATTTCAATAAGTGGTTGACTGCTGCCGAACTTCTGTTTGCTTTTATTATTCTCCTATTTATTTCTTGTTCCTCATCACAGTTAGCTGTTATTAGCGCCCCCAAATACACATATTCTTGAACTTCTTCAAACTCCATCTCTCCATGCTCTGTTCTCAATTTAAAATTTGTATCCTATTTTGTTATCCTATTCTCAGCAGCTTACTTTTCTCTTGATTTATCTGCAATCCCACTTTACTTGCTTCCTCCACAAGTTTTCTCGTTACTTCTTCTAATTCCCTACTATCTCTAGCAATAATGGCCACATCATCTGCATAACTTACTATTTGGTGACTTTTAAACAATATGTGTCCTTCTCTGTTCAACTCACTATCTCTTATGACCTTTTCTAGTACTAAATTAAAAAGAAGCGTTGAGAGTGGGTCTCCTTGTCTCAGTCCTGTATCAATAGTAAAGCCTTCCGAACATTCACCTTTTATTCGTACTTTGGCTTTAGTATTTTCTAAGGTCATTTTCAATAGCCTAATCAGTTTAGTTGGTATCCCAAATTGTTCCAGAATTTTACTTAGTTTATTCCTTTTGATCGAATCATATGCTTTCCTGAAGTCCACAAATAAAACCATTGCTTTGATCCCATACTCATAGCATGTAGTCAGCATTTCCTTCACCATGAAGATTTGGTCCGTTGTTGACCTTCCCTTTCTAAAACCTGCTTGATACTCCCCTATTTGCCGTTCTGCTATAGGTTCTATTCTCTGCTTTATTAACGTTGCCATAATTTTATACCCTATATCTAACAATGATATACCCCTGTAGTTTCTGCAGTCCGTTGCATCTCCCTTTTAAGATTGGTATAATCATAGCATCTCTCAATCTTCAGGCATACATTCTCTTCTCCAGATCATTCGTATCATTTCGTATTTTCTTTGTCTTAAATCCTCTCCTGCGTATTTAATGTTCTCTGCTGTTATTCCGTTTTTCCCTGGACTTTTGTTATTTGAATTATATATTACATTAAATTACAAAAATGATTGTTTGTTGATAATGCGACAAACCATCAAAAATTATGTTGACAATAAAAACAATTAGTAACGTAACGTCAGCCTTGGCGTAAGACGTCTGAATTCTTGCCGCAACTGTATATGAATATGATTATTAATTTATAAAATGTAAGTACTGCTACAGGGTATACCACAACGAATATTAAAATACAGGTTTTTTTGAAATACTTGTTGTCAGCATAAAGTAAAAATGTTTAAAAATGTACTATAATTAATTCTTGTAATCTAACTTCTGAATATTACCAGATATATGATTTATGTTAAAAATTCCTCTTTGTATTTTAAACGATATTTCCTACATGAAGGTCTCTGTATTTTTCGCTGTAAAATAATCAAATTTGTGATGTATATGATAAATAAAATGTCTTATTTAACGTAATAATACTTTAAGTCAACATTAGTATTTCTATATTAAAGCATAACGTAAAGTAACAAATATTTGCAAAATATTCTTCTTAAAAGATATAACCAACATTAAGATCACCGTATTTCTTGCCGTAAGATGATCAAATAAAATTGTTAATGTTTTGTCTATCCTCTTTTAAAGAGTTAACGTATTATTCTGCTATTCTATAAACATTAACAATTATTTTCACATACATGTGTTAAACAAAAGTGAACAATCTTATATACAGAACTATGTAAGGTTATGTTATAACAATATTTACGTCTTCAGTTAAATTGAAAAAATACTTATTTTGAAGGATTTCTGTAACTAAAAATTTGTTAGTTATACTACGTTCTGTTGTTATATATTCGTGTTACTTCGGTATCTTTCAATATTTGCAGGTGGCATGAGAAAACATTCCTGTTATATACTAAGCTCTATATTATTCAGTTCTTAAATGTCTAACAATTATTTGTATTTGTAGGAAACACTCTTTCAAGAATATAACGACCTGACGTATATTTTGACCTAACGAGACATTTTATATAAAGTTGTAATAATATATTCATTAATCGATTAATACTTTGAAAATTATTACTTCACGATTGTGAACAGAAATGTTTTTAATAAGTAAAATGATTTTTCTTTAGTTTTTTGGGTTTTTGCCACACTTCTGAAAAAATAATAAAGATTAATTAAATAAGCCCTTGCGCCAAACGGAACAGTCAAGGGTTATTTTTGAAACTATGTTTGCCTAACCAAAAAATCTCACCCAAAAAAACTAAAGAAAAACTAAAACTATGCCACAAATAAATAGCTTTAGACAATAAAGTAAAATGATTATAAAATAAGAGAGAAGTAAACTTCCTTTCCTTGACGCCATGGCATCATTGACATTTAAGAACCAAGGTTTAAATTTCGATGGACTCCAGTCTCACAGACTGTCATATTTTTATTTGATTGATTCATTTGAATTAAACCACACTTTATCAGACTTCAAGCTGTGTGATTAATATATTTCTAAATTAATTGAAAATGCTGTTATACTCGCGTCAAGAATTCAGACGTCTCACAGCTGACGCTATACATTTGTTTTTATTGTCAACGTAATTTTCGATATTTGGTCGCGTTAAAAACAATAATTTTTTGCAGTTTAGTGCAATATATAATGCAAACTTTTAATGTAGTATATAGTTTTATTACTATCAGTTGCAGTTTCTTAAATATTTTGATGAAAATATAATGAATTATTCATTTGTTCGTATGACGTAAGTCGTCTGAATTCATAATTTCATAGCATATAGGTAAAAATGTTATTTTTCCAAAGTTTTTGAATTTTTTTTATAAATAAATAAATAACCGTTATAGCAACATTTGAACGTTGAAAGTAGGTAACATTTTGAAAATATACTCTAACCTATATGAACATTTTTTACTGTTTAAGAAAGGTATTTTAAGCTAATATGTATCAAATCTCCTACAATTCCTATCAATGAAGTCATATGTATGTTCTCTGATACCAAACATCTAGGTATGCTAATGAACATCCAGAGACAAAACTCTATTCAATAATTATCTAAAAAATTTAATATATTTACTAACCTCTGGTTAGTAAATATATTAAATTTTTTTTTAGATAATTATTGAATAGAGTTTTGTCTCTGGATGTTCATTAGCATACCTAGATGTTTGGTATCAGAGAACATACATATGACTTCATTGATATTAAAAAATGTTACAAAAGCTAATAATAAGGAATATATGGGTAGATATTGTGGGTGTAATTCAACGCAGGTTGGGGCTTTTGTCCACTGAGTAGTTAGTTTCACACAATATTGTTAATACCTGAAAATATAGGAAAAAACTATATGAACATTATAAAGATTAGTTTTTTTAGCTTTATATTTTTATTAAGCTAACTAAATTCAAAATAATTAAAAATATAACTGGAAGTAAACACTAAATTGGTGTCATTAATTTTAATGCTATTTAAAATCTGACCTGTAAAAACAGAAAGGCGATAAAATTTATTTTAGCTCGTAGCTATATTTTCGAAATTTTAAATTATTGCTTTCAAGTTTTTAATAGAATGATATTTTGGTGCATCTATTAAATAACAGAGAAAGTACAAGACCACTGCTAGACAGGTTCATTATATTATTATGTTGTAGACTTTATTATAATTGCGGTTAGTCTGTATATTTGCTCAAGCAGTAATAAAATCTCAGTTATACTGTGAAAATAACAATTTACTTATCAAATAAATTTGTCTGTTTATTTTAAAATAAGCTATTGACCCACAATGGTATGTTTTACGAGGAATGGCGGTTTGAGAGTACTATAAAAGTTATTTTGGAATAATGACATTTATGCAGGAAGCAAAATCTAGATTTAATGCTTAAGCATAGTTAGGTAAAAATCAGTGGCGGCTGATAAAAATTAAAGTGGTGATATTTTGAGGATGAACTGTAAAAATACTATTTTTAGGGGATAGTTTATATGTCCGCAAAAACAATTTTTATGATGAAAAAGTTTCGAGAGAAATTAGCGAAGTTAAAAATAAAAATAAAAGTGGCAAAATATTTGTTGCAGCATTGTGAAGTCGAAAAATGGAATATTATAATTAGCTATTACCACTAATAAAATTTACTTTCGTAGAAAATAACAATAGCAAAATAAAAGACCTTATTTTCATGCAGAAATGTAAACGAAGATCAGTGACTTACTTTTAAGGGCGCGGTTTTTATACGCAAATTTTCAACAAATTTCATAGCTGTTTGTTAAGACAATTTAAAAAAAATTAAGTAAGTTAGAATAAATATGTCATTACTATGTTAATTATACAAGTTTTATCCAGGATATAAAACATATCAGGCTGGCAAGTCATTTCACATATTACGTTTTATCATAAAATATCCTGAATTTTACAAGTCAACTGCACATTGAGAAAATTGTATACGGCATTATAAACATTGTCACATCCCACAGAATTCTTTTAAAAAACTAAAAACAATTTATGTAAATTTTCAAGAATTTTTCACGGTGTACAGAACATAGTGATAAGGTACAAACTCACGGTATCTCTTGCTATCTAGCACATTTTCCCTTTAAAAGTTAAAGGAACTGGTTTAATTTCAGCATTATATTGTAGTACTATGCTACTAATACCTTCCACCTACTGGATGTATGTTTTGTGCATCTTTAGATACGATTATTTGTCCTTGAAACGCCAGCCTTAAGAAAAATGCCGCCTGTTACTCACTGTTCAATTTTCTATTTGAATTATCTGGCCCAGTTGTTTTGTTCAATTAGAATTGATGCAGTGGTTTTTGCTTTCACGGCCAGTGCTGTAATTTGAAAATCACCATGTATCAGAATTGATGCAGACGATAGGATCGCTGCTTATTGCACCTGTAGACGAAATTTTTATTCACGCGACTTAGGTCATTTTAAGTTTATACCAATCGGATCTGCATTTTATTTCCAATTTATCTATAATTGTTGTTCTGTTGGTATTCTCCACACGTATTTATCTATAAAGATTTTATTCTAATAGTTGCATCTTCGGAGGTACAAACATAAAATATATGAATGTTAATAAGCAGTTCTAGTCGATTTAGGTCTTTCGGATTTTTTTGTTTATAGTCAGGGCCAAAATCTTCTCTCTCCCCTGCTAGTAAGAGAGAGAAAATTTTGGCTCCGACTATACAGAAAGCTATAGAAATTCTTAAAAATCCGAACAATTTCAACAGGGACGGTGGCGTGGATCTGCCCGGTATTTGAAAACGATTCAGCGGTGAAAGCAATCCACCGGAACATCATGGATCAGTAACCACCTCTGATATAAATAGTGCGACGATCAGTAGATCTCCAGTTTCAGAGTAACTTCTGAAGAAGAGAGTGATATGTCTCTCGAAACGTCAAGAGTTCTAAACCGACGACGTGGCAACCAGCCCGAAAACCACATGACCAAGTTTTATATAATATTACGTGGTTTAAAACGCAAAACACCTAACTTAAAAGTTGCAGAATAAAGGGTAAGCTGAAGTACTATCAACTGGCTCCCTCTACTTGTTAAATATTAATGAAATATGTTGTGCTATAAAAAATTTACATTCTAAATTTGATTTTCTAAAATGCCCTGTATCTCAAAAATGAGTGACTTCAGGATATATGTATATTAAGTAAACCACCTATTTTTCAATGTATTATCAGCTTTAGAAATGTCTTTTTAAAACACTCTGTATATGTATATTCTATATTTTTTCCTTTCATATTTTTGGTATGTATAATACACATACTTCGACTGTTGTAAATTGACCATACAATCTGAGTCTCCGGGGAAATAAATAAATAAAAAAGTTAGGTTGCCGGCAAAACAAAATAAAGAACTAGTGAAACTTTACACTATCGTTTCATATCAGAAATACTCTACAAATTTAATACTTATTAATATTCACATACCTACTAATTTAATTTTTCAAAAAAGGCAACTTGAACAAAGCTATTTGAAAGGCGACATAAATGTGCGAACTAATATTTGTCTGAAGTTCAAAAGCAAGAATGAGTGTTAATTTTGTTGAACATTAGATATTTAATAATATCACAGACATGAGTTTAATTTTGAATATGTAGGAAAATTTATAATCAATGGAAGGTAATATATTGGCTGCACTGTCATCAATTTGTGCAATGTAAACTTTTTAACGAATGTTTGAATTTTATTTACCTTATTTTTCTTTTTAAGTAGCAAAAACATCCCAAATATTTGTCTTCTTTTGCTTTGGACATGTTTGCTCACTGTTATGATTGTTCGTTTACTTTGAGCGTCTACGGGTATACTAACATTTCCCGAGAGTGCCTTTGTCCTAAATCTTAATAATGCCAAAATATCCCAGTTTTATTATATTTATTAGTGGATCTTATGGTACACAGTGAGAGACGGGCTGTGCAACTAATATTAATAGTTAATAAGGTATTTTCAACTATAAGGTGGCAATCACTTGGAAAGACCATAGCAAGATGAGTACATATACATGTACTACCCTCTCACGGATTTACTTCTATTTTTCTATAGAAGTCAGCAATAATGTAATCTTAGTAAGACTTTTAATGGGAGTTATGGGGGGTTTTATGAAAAATTAAAAATATTGTTTTCTATTGTTAGATTTTAGCCCAAAAAATACGTTATGGAATTTGATAGTTGTCTTTCCTATATAACATTCTCCATTTTTCTCTATGACACCCCATCGATCTACTTTAAAAAAATATATTTTATTTTCTAACTACTAACCTAAATTATTGGATAAGTTTGTATTGCATATGTATTATATACTTATATGCATATTATGTATGCATGTATTACAATGTATTTGAGAAAGGCTTACCAGTTGACTGTATTTATACAAACTTCTAAAAAGCTTTCGATGGGGTGCTTCATGGTTGCTTATAGCCAAAATTTTGTTTCTGGGTTTAGATAACAGTATTGTAAATTGGTTAAGATTTCTTATAGGTCGTCGCCAAAGAGTGAAAATTGGTATAGTGTCTCAAATGAAATTAATGTTTGTTCTTAGGTGCCACAAGGATCCCACTTTGGACTGTGTTGTTTAATCTCTTTGCTAATGACATTTCATCTGTAATTACAAATGTGAGTTTTTACTTTTTGCTGATGACTTAAAGTTGTACTGCTTCGTCGACAATGCTGTATATAGTAACATTTTACAGTCTGATCTAGACAATGTCCAAATAGTCTGTGTTCAATAGTTTTCATTTAAATATTGCTATGCTAACATTCTGAAGGAATATCAGGTTCTTAGCGTTATATCAAATAAAGTTGAAGAACTGAGGGATTTAGGTGGGGTTTTTGATACAAAAGTTATTTTTAAATCTCATTCACAGAAATTATCATCCTCTAAAATATACAGGGATGATGTTAGGGGCAGATTCTATGTTCAGAATTAAGAAAGAAGTTTATATAAACATGGGTCCGGAAATGCTCCGTTTTCGAGATATGGATTGTTTAAAAGTTTCTGTCTTAAATATTAGTCTCTTCATTTCTCGAAAACCGATCGAGATATTGAGATGAGACTTGGTACGCAACAGTGTATAGTGAAAGGCTACTTTTACGTGTAAATTAAGCAGCAGATGTGGCTGTCCTCAATCATACTTCTATAAATACCAGAACGAGTACGAGGCAACTCATCTGAATCCGGCTTTCGCCGACAAAAAATTCGCAAAATTTTGACACATACAAATTTTGCGAATTTATAAATTTCATCCATACAAAATTTACCTTGCAAGGAACTTAATGAGGTTGGCTTTGACCGCCGATTACAATTTTGTGAAGTAATGAGTGAACGAGATATTAACAATCCTGATTTTATTTTTAATAAAATGCTTCTGCTGCTTCTCGGATGCAGATGCTCTCTTTTATTGGTCCGTTTCCAACCCCAGTATATTTTGTGAGAGATATACACAACATCCGGAAAAATTAAATGTATGGGCTGGAATTTTTGTATCCTTATTGTTGGTCCTTTTTTCTTATCAGGTAATGTCACCGGGGAAATCTAACTGGATTTGTTGGAGAGCAACATTGAACCAGCGTTGACAAACATTATCGAGAATAATGAGAATTATCTCGAAGACCAGTTGATATTCCAACGAGCTCCCACCACACTACGTCCTGACAGTATCTTGATCGTAGGTTTGCGAATCAGTGGATTGGAAGAAGAGGCGTCATAGAATAGCCTGCGCAATTTCTGAATTTGTCTTTTTGTTGTGAAGTCACTCAAAATCCAAAATTTATTTCATTACACACACTTTACATCCAAATCTACGCCAACGCCTTGTCAACAAATACTGCCAATTTACTCCAAAAATGTTACAAAATGTACGTGAATGCTTTTCCCAAAACTTTTATTATTGTATGGGGGCTAGATGTCAAAAATTTGAACTCTTATTTGGCTGACATGCAGTAATTTGCAAATAAATTTGTAAAAGTTAGATTTTTTTATTAACAACTTATATCCCTCAAACTAATGTGTCAAATTCAAAATAAAACACGGTTGTGTAGAGAATTAGAATACCTCCTTTCCTATTAAGATTTTTGGGTAGTTGACCCCCCCCCCTTCTAGGAAGGTAAAAAAAAACAATAAAATTATGTGAAAAGATATCCCCTTCGAAACAAAATCATCATGGCGTTTTTTTGGAAAATTACCTAATTTTCCTGAGAATTATTAGCTGTGTTTCGTTTTCAAGACACCACCCTGTATGTGTCTACTTTTTATATTTTCTAGTATTATTCATTGTAAATGATTATTAACCGTAAATAAATAAATAAACTTCAGTCTCAATATTCTCAATTATCAAATTAATTTGACTTGAAGAAATATAACCCCAAATTCCTTTATGCAGTGTTTCATGTTTGGCAGAAAATCAGGACAGTCCAGCACGATCCAAGGTTACGTTCTTGCAAGTTCACACCAAGAATCGATTCCGAGCCGTCCAGAACTAGTTAGTCAGTTCAGTTGTTAATGTACTCTCGGCAAATGCGACATAAGACGGTGTTGGTCAAACATTTCTCATGGTTCTGAACCAATTCTCGACGGCTGCTGCAACAGACCTATTATAAGTTTGAAGTGTCCTAGCTCAACGTTCTGAACTCGCCCGAAAATTGTTCAGTGTTATAACAACGTTCAGTGTACAGTGGTAAGATATGCGCAAATGTAATGCAATGTAGGTAGCCAAGTTGTGTAGATTATGCAAGTTTTCAATTAAATGGCAGTATTTAAAAAATGGTACTTCTGTCGTATAACTTTTGCTTGTAATTCTAAGCCTCGGTCTATAAATAAAATATTGTTTAGGCTTTTGAGTTTTTTTGCTCTTTACTTTATCACCTGTTAAAATAATGACAGTCAAACCATTCCATACATCTCTATAACTTTACTTAAGCTACCATAAATACTGCATCAGTGATCATCAACTGTATCCATTATTTACTGAAAGCTTTGAAAAACTTTGTTTAGCAGTTATAAACTCAGAACTCAAATAAAAGGGTGTCTATATATTTAAACTGCTCCAAAAAGTTAAGGAATTGTTTGAAGCTATTTATTTGTGGCAAAAAAATCCAAAATTTGCGAACTCGCTTGGGAAAACGGTCATTTGATTCAATGGGGTTCGGCAAAATTTTAGAAAAGGAAGATAACGCAACAAAAGAAAATTAAAAGAGACCGCGATTATTTTGTTGAACGGAGATAAGTGTGTGTCTAACTGTTCAGTTAACATCGATCATTGTTGGCTACAGTTGTATCAAGAAGAAGTAAGTAACAATAAAATAAAAATCATTTAACATCTCTATGGAAGCAGGTTAACAAATTTTAAACTGTCAAACTTGACATACGTTTAAAAAAAATTTTACTACGATTTTGAGAACGAAAACAGAGAGGTTTTCGAAACGTCAATAACACGGAAGTGCGCGATAGTGATGTGATTTTTGTTATTTTTACTTATCTGCTTTTTTCAGTGTGAGATTTTTTGGTTAGGCAAACTTAGTTTCAAAAATAACCCTTGACTGTTCCGTTTGGCGCAAGGGCTTATTTAATTAATCTTTTTTATTTTTTCAGAAGTGTCGCAAAAACCCAATAAAACTAAAGAAAAAGTTAAGGAAGTTCACAAGTATCGAGATTTCTTTTAAAGGTTGAGGTTTTGTTACCCAAATGGTTTTAGATAATAAATAAAATGTTTACTTTCTTATCTGAGTGGTTTGCTCATCATTGAGTGACTTTTTAAATTGTCGGCTAGTTCTTATTTTTGGTCTTTAAGATTTTGGATCAGTTGTTGTTTCGAGTTTAAAAGTCAACTCTTATTCGAGGCCTAAAAATTTTGTTTTGCAATAATGCCTAGACATAAACTAAGTGCAGCTGAAGCCAACAGAGCCATTGGTATGATTGAGGCAGGACGCTCTCAGAGAGACGTTGCTAACTTCTTTCAGGTCAGTGAAAGCATAATTTTATGGCTTGTACATCGGTATAGGGAAACAGGAAATGTCATTGAAAGACCGAGAACTGTGCGTCCAAGATCTGCTACCCCTGCACAAGACCGGTTTCTAACAGTATCCACCCGTAGAGAGCCTCTGAGTACGTATCGGATCAAGCAACAGCGACTTTTAAACGTTTTTTGTGTTGCGGTTTGAACTGAAACAGTTCGTAGAAGACTGCGAGATGTTAATCTAGGTTTACGACGACTTTTGAAAAGGGTTCCACTGAAACAAAATCATATACGACTTCGGTTGCAATGACTAACAAACACGTGAATTGGAATGATCAATGGAGTATTGTTCACAGATTAGTCTAGATATGGATGGTTTTCGGATGGTCGGCGTGTTCGAGTATGGACCCTTCCTTTGATACCCATAAATCGTGAGCCACCCAGGAAGTTCAACCATTCAGGGTAGTTGGTTTCCGTTTGGGGAGTCATTTGTTTTAATGAGCGTACAGAGTTGTTGGTGCTTGGTGCTTTCTGGTGAAACATGAAAGCACAGATCTACGCTGAACAAGTCATCAACAATATCACCCATTTGTTTCCCTGCAATTGAGCCAAATTTTTTATTTTTCGACGATAATGCACGATCTCATCGTGCGAGAATTGTTGTCGGTGCCCTGACCTCAATCCAATTGAGCACACAAGGGACCAACTACAAAGAGCCTTAGATTCGCATCAACCACCCCCACATACATTACAGGAGCTCAGAGGGCTTTTACCACGCCTGTGGCGAGAAATTGATCAAAGCTAAATCAACAACCTGATAGACAGTATACAAAGGCGTGCCAGGCAGTCATTGAAGTGCGAGGAAGACATACGTTCTATTAAACTTTTTTTTGTAATTGTTTTAAGAATTTGATATTGTATTACAATTACCAAAAATAAAACTTTGCCAAAAACTGAAATTGCTTTTGAAAGAGGAACAAAAAAAGTTACTCGTATAAAAGAGTACAACATTCAAGAATATTTTTAAGCAAAAGTTGTCAACCTTTAAAAGAAACTCAAGATTTGTGAACTCCCTTAAAATTTGTTGAGTTTAAATAAAAAAGATATACAGCTATTACTCACCATTAAATCTGCTAGTTGGAAGTAGGCCGCTGTTCAGTATCGAGAGCATAATTGCATTAGGAATGGAAGCGAACGAAGTTGCGGCGCTCATGTTCCTCTTTTTGGGCTTCTCCAGGTCGTTGCGTCTCGGAGTCGATCTGGATCTGTGTTTGTTCTTCCGGACCGTCCCCGTTGAGTGTCCCATGTATTTGTGTGTCTCTGGTTCACTTGACATGGTAACAGATTATGCAGGCACTGCACTCCACTTTTTAAATTTTTATATTTTAAATGTTTGTATCTTGAAGCTCGATTGGGCGCGATTAATCAGAATGTTCATTCAGGCACATTTGGACGAGCACTAATAATTTTACAAAAAAAGAGCATTAATGAAAATAAAAGTTTTATTCTATGAAAAATTTTTGTATCAGATATAATACTGAATGAATGAGGTCGAATCAGTAACATTAACGGTAAAATTATTTTTAAACAGTTTATATTAATAATCAAAGATTGGAATTGTCGTGTCACTAAATTAAACTCAGGAAATATTCAAGGAAAGCTTAAAAAAAGTATAAGTCATTTAAAATACAACATGATATCGAATTGTTTCAAATAAAAATAATTAACTACTTAAAATTAAAACTTTACTTTAAATAAATTATTAATTGTATCAGTTAAAGTGGTAAAAATAATAGAGCATGCAGGGGCATATAGTTTTGTCCTATCTGAATTCATTGCGGATGTACATAATTTCTAAACCGTTGCCTTGACAACCTGAAAATTTTGGAAATAATAGTAACTCATAGTAATACAACTTTCACTATATAAATTGAAATTAGGCATGCTTCATTATACAGGTATTAATTTTTGTAATTTATACATTTTTGACGATGATGGCAAATTTCACATTTTGCATTCACAGTTCAATGTTCCTTATGAGGTTTGACAGCAACACTACTAAGTGTGTATGCGTTCGTAGGTAGTGATTGTGGTTGTGTGACGTCACCTAGTTTATCCAGAGGCAGAGCATAAAACTACCGAAAACAGATAAAACAATTCAGTTGTGATTTAATTTATGAAAATAATATTTTATAAAGTTACACCTTGTATAATATTAACATTAGGCACATGCATTAAGAAGTAAGAAATTATATCTCCTTAAAAACATTTTTAAAATTATTTCTTCTTGTTTTACCCGTATATTTTTACATTATTTGATGTATCCTTTAAATAAAAAATACTTGTTGGCTGATATCTTTCTTAGCTACAGTGAAAAATTGTAAATAAGTTAATTGAAATATATACCTACTATCTTTTTGAGAATACTTAATACTAAATCTTATTTTTCAGGAAAAGAGCACTTTCTGATATTTCCATGTATCAGTTGCTAATACAACAGAAGTTATGTTATAATATTTAAATAATTGTAAGTAATGAACAATGGAGTCAATTTAGTTTCAGTGTTGTATCTGATACAAAATACTGTTACAGCATATTTGAATTATTTCAAAAATAAAAATGTTTGTATTATATTCGGTTTTTGTGAAATTTGCTTGTCATTTGTCCTTAGTATGGAGAAAAATAAGAAAAAAACTTACATAAATACCTCTCTATCGAGATGTATTTTTAATTTCAACATCTTCTATTAAATATACAGAGTGTACTAGAATGATGCGTCAATTTTTTTTGTGAATTTCTTCTACTAACTTTTTTGTGAGTCAACCGATTTTTTAATAATTTTGTACACGTATCACTAGTGTTTTTTTGTATTCACGTTCTTAATTTGACACATATCCTCCAACGTTAAAAGGTCTAAGTTGTCCTCGGCCTTCAAATAATGAAACATTTACGTGCGTTAAATGAATAGCCTAGCTTACTCAAACTCATTTTAAAAATTAAAGAATGGCATATTCGCTCGGGTTTGTCTGATCTTCCGGCGGCGTAGCTTTAATGTACAGTCGTTTGCAATAATAATGACACTCGCTTAAAACAGTTTTTGAACTTCTGGCAGTTCTGAATAGAAATTTCATTAAATCTCTCTTGGTACGTGAAACAACTAATAACTAATGTTAAAAATTTAAAGCATATTTGAATATGAATATGTCAGATGTTTAAAATAAACCGCAAAATTCATTTTAGTGAGTGTCATTAATATTGCAAATGATAGTACGTATTGAAGTGGTAGGAGAGCACTTCGAACATTTTTTGTGAACTTAGATTATTAATACAATAACAAAAAAAAGTGTGTCATTATTTGAAGGCCAAGAACAGTTTACGCCCTTTAGCGTTGAAGGACATGCGTCAAATCAAGAACGTGGAAACAAAGAAACACTAGTGACACGTGTACAAAATTAGAAATATATCGGTAGACTCACAAAAAAGTTATTAGAAGGTATATTCATAAAAAAAAGTCGAAAAAATGATAGGACTTTGTGGCATTAATTTTTCATGTAGAATGACACCCCGGAATATTGACGCATCGTTTTTGGGTACCCTGTACAATTATAAATATAAAACCAGAATTTACACCGTAGTAATGATAGCTCCTCTCTGGTGGTAATGTTTAAAAATACTAAAACATTAAGATTATATACACCTTTTATAAATAAGTATCTACGTATTTTTACTTATGTTGCAACATTTTATTTAAAAACATATGTTATTCTGTTACTCTAATAGTATTTTTCACAAATTATCTAATAAAAACCACTGCTACTGTTCCAAATTTATACAGGGTGTTTCAAAAAGACATGAGAATATTACTAGGGCTGACAAAAGTTAGGTTTGCTTAACAAACGTATGTCCTAGAGCCACTCAATTCTGAGTATAGGGGTGTAAAATGATTTTAAAAATTTTTATTTTGGATGTAATTTTTTTAATGACCAACAGATTTGATTAATATTTGACATATTTACGTTTTTGGTGGTGCTGAACACGTTGATGTATTATCGCTGAAATTTTATTCTGTAACTTTTCTTAAGTTGGGTATTTTAATTCTAAGCCGTGTTATGTAAAATTTTATTTTACATTAAAAGTGTGCTCTTAGTAAATTTGTTAAAAATGCACTGTTTTTGAGGAAATGCAAATTCTAAGCCGTGTTATGTAAAACTTTATTTTACATTAAAAGTGTGCTCTTAGTAAATTTGTTAAAAATACACTGTTTTTGAGGAAAATGCAAACAACGGTGGTAAAGTCAACCAGCCGATCCCTGTAGTAGTACTTATATTTATCAAGTATGTATGTTTTTGATATATTTTTAGGTATTAGTCCGCAGAGTAGTTAGTTTCACACAATATTGTTAATACCTAAAAATATCTAAAAAACGATTATATAAAGGGTAAACATTATTTAAGTAGGTATTTGTTGTGTTTAATTTAAATATTCATTGACAGGTTAAAATCACTTTTGACATTGTTGATATTTAATTTCAAATAATTTTAATTTATTGGCACAATAATTTTCATAGTTAGATATTTGACTCAACTTAAAGGAGACCACCTGAAGAAGCAATCCTAAAAATGCAGAAATAGGTCAGGTCTCATCTATTGTGGTTGAATTTTGGATTTCCCACAGTTTTAAAAGTGAACTTAGATATTTATAGAATGTTTTCATTAAACCAAGTTAATAAATTTAGCCAGATTAATTTCTTTAGATAATTGTTGAATAGAGCTTTGTTTGTGGAATTGTTCATTAGCATACCTAGATGATTGGTATCAGAGAGCATACATATGACTTCATTGATAGAAATTGTAGGAGATTTGATATATATTAGCTCAAAATACCTTTCTAATACAGTAAAAAAAGTATGTATGTGTCAATCCCCGAACTCTGCCACTGATAGTACATATTTTGTATAACAAGAACAGTTAATACTTAGTACTAGTTACTAGTACTAGTAGTTAGTAAAAGTTAGTTATTTGAATAGTAATTTGTTCTTTTATTGATTATTATAATCTCGTTAAAATTTTATTCTGCTCTGCGTGTTACGCGCTACTACATAATAATAATGGAAACTTATAGCAGTAGTGTAGATGTAGACTTTTGGGGGAATGTTTTAATAATGCCACTGCACTGCTAATACTACGTAAACATTTTTTTACTTTTCTATAATGGTGTATCTCCACATGCTAAAAGATGTCGGTCTTATCTGTACAGAAATTTTTCTTACGGTAATGGTTGGATCTTCGGAGACCAAATCTAAAATATCTTAATCTTTTTGATAAGCTCTGCTACCAAAAATGTTTTTCTATTTGGCAACTGCTTCTCAGTAAATTTTCCGAAATAGCATCTAATTACTGCTACAGTACCCTTAAAATATTCGCCCAAAAATCAACATCTACATATCTGCACTGCTGGCATAAGTTTCCATTAGTATTATGTAGTAGGGCGTTACAAACACATAGATCAGAATATAATCTTAAGTTCAATATTCTCTAAAAAAAACAAATTAGGTACTATTCAAACTAGGGATTGAATTACTCCTGCAGTATCTGTGTGAACAGTCAAGAACCCTTGTCGGACACACCACCTATGGCATACTGATGAGGGCTAACAAGCCCGAAACCGGTCTATGTCTGGTGGTGTATCCCGCAAGGGTTCTTGGCTGTTCACACAGATACAGCAGGAGTAATTTAATGCCGGTCGGGGCATTAGTCCGCCGAGTAGTTGTTTCCTGCAGTATCATATACAGATTTAATGGCTGGTCGCCCAGGGCGAGAAGTCTGCGGCAATGTAGGTCGCTTCCTGTGAGTCGAGCCGCTTAGGCCAAGCAGGAAGTAAGCAGACCAGTTATATCTCACCTGCACTAAGTTTATATGTGAACATACATATGAAGGAATAGCCAGTTCAATTGTCGGTAATCTCACCTATGGCATACTGATGAGGGCTAACAAGCCCGAAACCGGTCTATGTCTGGTGGTGTGTCTGACAAGGGTTCTTGGCTGTTCACACAGATACTGCAGGAGTAATTCAATGCCGGTCGGGGCATTAGTCCGCGGAGTAGTTGTTTCCTGCAGTATCATTTACAGTATCAGAGTTTCTCTTATAGAAATTATGACATATAATTTGAAAAGTTCGGTGTTTGACATATACACACTTAATAATTAAGTACCGTTACAGGCATAGCCTGATTGACTGAACAAAAATCTATTAAATTTAATATATTAAGCCTTATAATTAAAAAAATCCAATTTAAAAAATAATAAAATGCCAGGGAAAATGCAACTTGAGCCCTCTATTTTGTACAAAGAAACTAATAACACCAACGTGTTCGGCACCACCAAAAACGTACCTACCTGTGTCAAATATAAATCAAATCGGTTGGTTATAAATAAAATTACATCCAAAATTCATTATTTAAAATTAACTTAAACGACCTGTATCTCAAAAATGAGTGGCTGTAAGACATACGTTTATTAAGCAAACCCCCCTTATTTTTCAATTTTCTATCAGCCCTAGTAATATTGTCATGATTTTTTGAAACACCCCATATTTACATAAAGTACTCTTGAATTTCGTAGGATAAATAATAAATTAAAAAGCTGTATCTAGTAATACTTTGAGTCTGCATTAGTATTTCTATATTAAAGCATAACGTAAAGAACAAATATTTGCAAAATATTCTTCTTAAAAGAAATAACCAATATATGTACATAATGCGGTACTACGTTAATATTAATAGAATAATACACCATGACATCATAACAAATCCTGCATTTATCTGTTTATTTAATGGGAGAACATATAAATCTGCCACCATGTCACCGATAACGGTGAGCATATGGTTGTGATATAAATTACATCGAAACGAGTTGGATATCCAGCATTTTTTATTGTCGATAGCGTGCAATATAAAAATTTCATGAATAATTAATTCTACGTTCCAAGGAGGGGTTGAAAACAATTAAAGACTTATTATCGTATTCAAAACCGTTTCACGATTTAATGCGTTTTAATTCGACGGTCTCTTTAACCCTTTAAATGGCTTGACTTTAAAATCAAAACAATTTATATAGCATTAACATTCACTTTTGAAATAGTGATAGAAAATTGGAAAATTAAATAAATGGTTAGTTGCAAATAAGTAGAATGAATACCGTACTTTGTGTCGATTTTTACTACTACTACTTTAAAACGCATTACCTAGCAAAGAATATTCAATATGTGTGCAAAACCTTTAAAAACAAAATTTGAACCATATAGTTGCTTTATCATTTTAATTTATTTTACACTAAAAGTTATCAAAAGTTACACAACCTGACATTTTCAATTGGGAGTATTTTGTGATTCCAAAGTTTCCCATGAAAATTCCGTTACCTAACAATTTGATCATGACAACTTGATCTGTAAGAAAGTAAAATTTATGTTGTGTTCGAAAAAGAGATTGTTAAAAAGTTTGAGTCACATGTTGTGAGCTGGACTCATTTAACTCATTAAAGAAAACAATTGGTTGGGTAATATTATTTCAATAGTGAAAATTATAAATTTTTTTGTAATACACAGAACTGCATAAGTGTATCTAAAAAATTCAGAAGGAATTTTCTTGGCAAATTTCATATATTTTTTTAATTGAGGAGTGAAATAAAATCTGTTTTGGCCGTAGTGTTGAACCAGGTCCTCATGGACGCAATTTGATAAAATTCTCGCGAATTTGGCAGATTTTGATTTAAATTATTAATGGTGGGACAGTGACAACTTTTCGCGAATTTCGAAAAACATGAGTATATCATCCCTATTTTCATCATTGTGTGGGATTAGTACGTTTTGATTGTGCTTCTGACGATCTACCCTGACAATCAATAACAGTTTTATGATAAAAATGATTTGCTAAAACTTGAGATTTTTCCTGCAATTAAATAATTCGCGGGGCGAATTTTTGTGAATTTTGCGTCTATGAGAACAAAGCTTAATACTTAAAAAAAATATATTTTGCTGTCATATTTTTGTTTTCCCAGCTTGCTATAAGGGAGTGAAAATAAACCACTCCGTACCTAGAATTTCACTTCGATTAAGACATTTAAAAGTATAAGAAGAAGTAATATAATACTGAATTTGGCAGTTACTTTCTAAAATTGTTATACTTAGTCATTTTCAAGTATAATAACCCAAGAGCAACGACAACAATTGAGATAATTTAATGACAAGCATGTTGCTATCTTAAAAGCAACATGCTTGTGAAATTTGTGATCTTAATTTATAAGATATTTAACCATGCCCAATTTGAAAATCTTTTGGAAGTAGGTAATATATGCAGACCCATTATATTTATACTAGTTATATATTTCAATTTCCGAAGTTATCTAAGTGAAGAATAATTAGATGAAGTATTTGTTTCAACCAGAGAAGACTTATTATTACTAATGCTTTTAAAAATTTTTTCCACCTATATTAATAATTAATATTTAATTGTAACTTTTCCATAAATTAGCCAATTTTGCATGTGCTATTAAAAATTTAAATGTCTTATTGAACAATAGTTCTAACGATTTAGTAAATTCATTTCAATTAGTTTTCATCTTTGTCTATTCCTTTTTTTCGAACAACTAATTTAGAAACTATAGTAACAAATTATTTTAATTTCCATGCAAGTTAATGAAAACTATTGAATGAACAAGGTGTTTCAAATTAAATGGACACTATTGATAACATCGTTACTGAAAACCGAAAATTGGTTAAATTATCTATGAAACCGAAAATTTTCTACTGATTAACAAAAAATGGCAATCCAAATAAACATTTTATCATATTTGAATATTCGGGATTACAATGATATATAACTTTGTATGATTTCTGACTGTAATTAATGCTAAGATAAGAAGACCATTCTATTAAGAAAGAATTTGGTTAGTGCCAATTTAATTTGAAATTCTCTATATAGGATGTCCCGATTTAGTTATGCCTAATTGCAGGTTATCTCGAAAACTGCAAGTGATAGAAGTGACGTGGCTTTCACAACACTGGGTTACTTTTTCAAAATAATTTTACTTATAGTTTAGTGGACTATTTGAAACTTCTCTACAGGGTGTCTGTTTTAAAATATAACCCAAACATACAATTCTTAAATGGCATTTCCTGTACATTTATATACAATTTAATTAAATTATTTTTCTTTCATAATGATTTATATAAGAGTTGCTAAATTATGTTTTGAAAAGTGCCGAAAACGCTAAACTAATAAAACTGATTTTGAGTGGTGCGTATAGTTAGCCATGCATTTTTATATAATTACATAAGTATACAAAATTGGTTACTTTAATAATTTAGACAATTGAATTATTAAAGTAAATTCAATTATATTAGTTAATTCTACATCTACAGTTAAATTTAAAAAAATACGTAGTTTGAAAGATTTCTGTAGGTACTTACCTAAAAATTTGTTGTTTAAACAGCTTTCTGGCGTTATATATTCGTTTTACTTTGGTACCTTTAAAAATTCGCAGGTGCTATGCGATAACATTGCTGTTATTTGCCAAGCTCTATATTATTCAGTTCTTAAATATTTAAAATTATATATATATTTGTAGAAAACGCTATTTCAAAAATACCGCCATTAAGTAATTTATAATTATCTTTAATTTGAATAAAATTTTGAAACAAACTAACAATAAACAGAAACAAACATAAAACAATAATTAATAAGAAGAAAATTAATAATGTTATTAAAAAAACTGTTGAAAATTATTTAATCTTGAAAAATATTTAGAAACTGTTTAAATTTTCCCTTTGGTGAAGATGTCAAATATAATCATGGAAATAGTCAGCAAATTATAAAATAGGGATAAATAGAAGTATGTATTTTGGGTTTCCATGTTTTCAATTTTTAATTAATACTGTTCATCATATGCATCGTATTAATAATTATGGCGCTCGAGAACCGCAAGATATAGGTAGCACAAAAATATCTACTAGTTATCATGTAACTTAATTGTTTAAGAAACTGTTTATGTTGTAGACATTTTTCTTTAAGTAGCTAAGGTATGAACCAATTGTGTATAATTATATAAAAAGCTTGGCCTTCTAATGACCACATGACCACGCAACATGAGTTTTATTATAATTTAACGTTTTTGATAACTTCCAAAATATAAAATAGCAACAATATTATTATAAAGGAAACAATAATGCAATTAAAATATATAAAAATATGCATGATGTTCCACTTAAAAATTGTTTGTTTGAGCTATACTTTAAAAGAGACACCCTGTAGAGAAATTACCAGTATGCTACTGATCATTATATAAACAAGTATGTCAGAAGCAATTTTCACCATTCTAATATCTCAGCTATTTTCTGAGATATAAGACTCCCTCAAATATGTTTATTTTTCAGTGTTGTGAAAACCTCTAACTTCTAACGAAATCGGACATCGTGTAGGTACATATGACAAGGCCTGTTAAGTAATTTTGTTTAGATCCCGAAATATGTAGGATATCTGCGTACCTTTATGTTTTATATTTTAGTTTAAATCTGCTTCAAAATTGCACTGCACTTTAAATCACTATACGTATACACTACTGTTGCCAGGTTCTTCTTTTCTACGCTGCTGAGCTAGTTGCCCAGGTTTCCGAATATCAGAGCGTCCATAAATTTTTCCGCGAGACACCTAAAAAGAAAAAAGAGATAAATAGTATTCCTACTACAGAAGGAAGTAACAATATATTTCATGAAAGCTACTGAATAAGTTTAAATTCCGAATCGTCTCGGCCTGCTCACTACTGCATTCTCTTTCTACACGTATAATCCAGTACGAAATTGGACACTAGCTATACATAAAATTTAATTTTAAGCTGCCGTTGGCAGAGCCCCGGGAAATAAGGTTACTGATGAGGTTGAAATTTTTAACTATATATTACATATAATGAATTGCCTACAATTGAAAAGAGTAGGATTTAGCATATTACCAAAATGTAATCATTAAGCACATTAATATGTGGTATATTAACTTTTTCATAGTTAACATATCTTTAACAACTTTTACTTTATAAAATTATGCAAGTTAAATAATAAAAGAAACAAGGCACTTGACTTTAATACATCTACAAGGTGTTAAGATACATCAATTTTAAGAAGAGATTTTTATTAAAATTAACGAAAAGCAAGAGCAATATTATTTTAAAAAGATTTCTATAGACGATTCTTCAAAAATGCAATGTGAAATAATATAATAATAATTTGTGAATATTATTATACATATAATCAATTTAAGCATATGTTAAAAAATCAGATTGAGATGAGACCCAGAAACAAAGAAGATATTAATGTCCAAAGTTTGCCCCGCCCTCGTGCAGTGTGTGACGTGACGTCACATGCTCTTATCATTCGCGCCATCCCGTCAGCGACGGTTATATAACCGTCGTCGAGACTTTGTGTGTGAAGTCGATTGTGTATATATACAATGGACTATGGTTTTGTTAAAGGAACTTTTTATGCAATAGGTACATGCTTCTTCAACAATAATGTCACTCCCTTAAAACAGTTTTTGAACGTCTATTAAGTTACGAATAGCGTCTTGAGGAATATTTTGCCATTCCTCCTGAAGGGCTAGACGGAGCTCATTTATCGCAGCGGGAAGTACTTTACGATCTCTGACTCGCCTACCTAGCATATCCCACACATGCTCTATGGGGTTCAAATCAGGCGCACATGCTGGCCAGTTCATTTTGTTGATTTCAACTTCCACCAGGTATTGTGTGACACATCTTGCTGTATGGGGCCGCTCATTCTGATGATAAAGTCATTACCGACAATATGGACCGCCGTATGCAGGCAGTTATTAGAGCCAAAGGTGGCAATACAAAATATTAGGTTAAGTTAAAAAAAATATTTCTTAAGGTTACTTAAGTTGAAGTTGAATTGGTTTGTTAAATAATAAACAAATTTCTTTTAAAATAGTGACATATATGTTTATTGTGCTCTTAAAAATGAACCAATACCAACCAACATAAAGACATGAACCAAAAAACAAATTGTAGGAAATGAATGGTTCTTAATGAATATTGACCTTTTAAAGAAATTTGGTAACGAAATTATTCCACAGGACGTTTTAAAATTTAGTTCATGAAGCAACCTTTCAATTAACCCTGTATAATGACTAAAAGGCCAACATTTATCAAACGACTAAATACGTGGATTAAAGTTGATCATTTTATCTAAAGTTTTATAAAAAATTATGAAAATCAGCCTAAAAACAAAAAAGTTGTGACTCTTCAAACTTTACCAAAAATTTGACTGTTGCGTTTTTTTTTGCACCTGAGTGTAAATATAGTTCAATAAAGTTTTGTATTATGCATGAACGTAGAAATATATAATTTAACCATTTAACGCCTTTATCCATATTTATAAAAGTGATCAAAAATGACCCCATTACAAAGGTTTAGAAATTAAAGGGTATTAAAATCATATGAAACTTTATAGTAACTCCCAAAGGAATTTATTGCTCTGAATCCAAATGTAGCTTCAGAATGGTACCATCACGTCAAGATACTGAGATATTTGAACTTAAAAGTGGTTCTTCTGGGACATGTTTGTAGTTTACTGCTAATTTTGGAGCTTTATAAGTAACATAAAGTCGTTTTTTGACCTTAAATTTAATTTTGCAGCGTCCAAATTCGATTCCTTTACAGAGATAAAACAAATTATAGTTTCTTATAATAAATTTGTTAAGCGATAATTTAGGTCCACTTGAAATACCTTTACTCTTTTGGCTACATCATTTTAAATTTAAAATTTCACGCAGAATATAACTATATATTTGTTCTATTTTTATGTTTTCAGATTTTGGATCGACATTTGCCATATTGAATTCGTCAACTTGAATTTCGGAAATCTGATTTGGATTCATGATCAGTAATATTCAGAACCTTTAAACTGCAAACTTTTTTACAGAATTGCTCATAATTACATGGATTAAGGTATTTTCTTAAGATCACTTTATTTCGCAGTGCAAACTTTAATCTACTGTATTTTAATGTAATAGAATCTTATTTGAACGCCTCAAGATCGAAATTGAAGAAGAAGTTTACCGTACATTAATTATATTTTGTCAGCAAAATACTTCGCAAGCAAGTGAACTCAAAAAATGCAATAAAACAGCTATTTTTGTACCTTTAGGTTAGGACGAGTATATCTCAAAGTCCTGACGTGTTGTTCCTATTCTGAGGTCAGACATCAATTCATTGCTCCAAATTCTTTTGAATAACCCATTTACTTGCGATAAAAATCTTGTAATTCTGTATTATTAATCAGCCACGTAATTTTAACTGTTAATGTACTACATATGTATCTGTGTGTGTGTTAACATTAATGGTATTCAACTATGATAGGATAATGCCCCATTTCCATCAGATGACGTTAATTCACATGTTGTTTTAAATTATTTTTGGTTGTTAAGTATGTCTATAAAACTCATATCATCGTAAAATGCAGTATTTTTAATATTCAAATTTAAAAATGTTAAAAAATGACGATGGGATGGAATGTATTAGGTATTTTAGGTAGATAATAAATTGAAACTGAAGTAGAGAAAGAAAAAATATATTTTTAAAATTTACAGAAAAGAGTAAACTAGAGGAAATGAGGAAACTAATTCAAAATCAACACAATTGGTTGTTAAAACGAATCCACACCCGATTGTGTTATAATAATAACACAATTCGTTGAGTAATGTTCGCTCAGTTATTTGTCACTTAAATAAATCTTTTATGATTAACATTAAATAACTTTTGAGTTAGTTTACTGAATTATGAAGTATGTGTTACTACTAACACAAAATTGTTTTTATTTTGTTTTTTTTTACAAATCGTTTCTCTGATCAAAAATTGTGTTAATAAGCTCATTTCTTTGTTAAAATGTTTAATTATTCAAAATTCAACAGCAAAATATTCAATGTAATGCAATTTAAAAGGATCAAGTATCAATACGAGTATCATGTCAATAGATAAATATGTCGTATGAGTAAGTAATGGCCCATTTGAAATATTAGAATAATAATAATAATAATATCTCTACCCCTCATTCTAATCACGAGGATTAGCCCAGAAGTCGAAGATTTGTGCGGGAGAGGGGGCGGCATATTATTATTAAGCAGGCCGCATTTGCGCCCAGGAACGACTTACGTTGGTAGGCCCTAACCACCATTCAGTGCAGGAATGAGGGAAACCTGGAAAACCTCATTAATTAGGGGGGTAGTCAAATGTCAACCGGTATCAATCTCTCACATTGACCCAAGCCAACATTCTTCCACCCTACCATACCCGCAGAGAGGGTGCCAATCTCTCCACGAATATAGCTTATATACGGTCTACCGGCTGCAGGGGTCGAACCCACAGCGATCCAGTCACCTCGATTCAAGTACTGACGCCTTAAACCGCGTGACTACTGACAGATATAAAGAATATTTTAAAAATTTACTAAAGCTTAAGAAACCCTTGTAATAATTGTTTAAGAAAAACGTCAAAGGAATGTCATGTCAAATTCTACGGTTTTATTCAGCGAAACTGCTGCACCACCTTTAGCATAGGTCAGTAAAAACTCAAATTTTACCCAGAGAACTCTGGAAAGGCTGCTGTTATCATAATGATCATCTGTCAGAAAAAAAAACATCACGTACCCCAACCTAACTGTAACTATTAATAGAGACTACAAAAATTCAAACATGAAAATACTTTTGGAGCTGTTCTTTGAATACCCAACAAAATAAAAAATAGTGACTTCTAGTGATTTTTAGTAAAAGAGGTTCAGAAGTGTCCAATGGCCAAACCAACAAGTTTCTTCCAGACGTGGAATAGAGAAACTGCTAGGTTGTTAATAGGCAATCATAAAAAATGACAGAAGTTATATTCTAAATCAGTTCGTGAATTGTGTTTACTAGTTCATATGTTTTTGTTGGCGGAGGCTGAAATATGGCAGGTCGTCGCTTGGTGTTGGTTGAGCATGGAATAGTGAGTGAGATGTAGCTACGTGCTACATAACGTGGATTTCATAAATTGCCCTTTATAATGCGTCAAATAATCCAGCAATAATTTGTTTTGAAGAAATGTTATCCAAAAAAGTAAAATATGCGCTAAAGTCGAACCATGTTTCTGAAAATATTTTAAATATCCACGCAATCCGTTCAAGTCTATAAATAGATAGATAAATAGATAGATGTATACATTTATTCACTTCCTAAAAACTACAGTAATAATTAATAAAAAACAAATAAACAATACAAAGTATAATATATAAAAAACAGTTGCTTACCAAAGTTAAGGTAATGTGAAGTAGGCTTAATTAAATGTATTTGATGTATAAAATTCGGATAATGTAGATAAGGAAAGTGTAAAGGAAAATTTGTAACTGTTTTTGATGAATTTTAAGGTGGAAGAATTTATGAACGCAGAAGATGATTATAAAGATTAATACCTTTAACATTTGTTTTTAGTAATACAGAAAATGTATTCTATTTTATACGAAAAATAAACCCTTATAACTATTTTAACTTGGGGATGCTGTCTTTTACATACTGTTAATAAACTGGGATGGTTTTGTCCAAGTTGTTTAGTGTCATATTATTAGATACTATTTAATTGGTCCTGCACATATTACAACAAATTGAAAACTGTACAAGTAGGTATTTAAAACTACACGGATTCCATTTTTCAATTCGATATATGTATAGAATGACGCGATTCTATATTTTTATTCTAAATGTAAATAAGAGTCACCAGACTCTCAAAATTATTCCATTCAAACGAATTGAGTAGTATTTGCACTTCCAGAATAATAATCACGGTAAATACTGAAATGGAAAAGGAATGGACTTTTAAAAATGGACTACAGGAAATTGTACTTGAAAAATAGGATCGTAGCGCGAACTTCTCTAATAAAAATAAGATATATAGGCGTAAATTTCTCTGGAGAGCGTAGGCAAGTATTAAATATTGCCTCGTTGTAGATATTGGAGATGTCATTCTAGAGAAATATAGACTAATTAATTTATGAAGCCGGGCATTTCGATTAATATGGTGCAGGTTCGCTGAATCGGAGAAACCGCAAAATAGATCCGAAGCTCCCAAATGGAAATTTGCCCTCGCTGCATAAGGAAAATTGGAGGTTTCTATAGATGAAAATTAATTGATTCAGAGTTGGAACTGTGTATTATTCTGCATATTAATCATAATTACATGCGTTCTATCTATGTAATAATTTATAAAATCATGCGCAATTTGTTCTTTCAAAATTGTGGAAAGTTATAATGGATATCATAGAAATAATATAGGTATAATGTATTAATTTTTTTATAAAAGAGAGAGGGGAGTTAAAATCATGTTTCATCTACTCTTGCTTTAGTGTTTGAATAGAAACCTAAGAAATTTTTAAGATATTGTGGAAGAATATCACTGCAACTCTTTAATTTTGCGATAAATCCAGTTAAATATAGCTAACATTACGACTGACTGACCAGATGTGTTTTTTAATGGGCAAAGTAATTTATTACTTATAGCAAACATTTTTTAATATTTCTCTAAAGACGTTCGCCGTAGAGTAACAATTTATTAGTTATTGTATTAAATAATTTATGACTAATGAGCTCGAAAATTAGAGAATTTTGAAAATTCAATTGATGTTTGCATTCCAAGTATTTTAACGTAAAAATATCGGTTTAATTTTTTCGAAACGACTTTAGATCATTTTCGAGTTATAAGTAGCTTTTTTAACTTGGGATAATGCATAAATAATTTCTGACGTATTCTTTTTATCAAAAATTGCTAAAACCATTTGTGCCGGTTATAAAGAGAACGCCTCTTGGAAAAGAACAGAACGAAAATTATTTTCTGCTTGGAGCGAGCTAAGTAAGATATACTGCAATCAGACAACTATAGTACAACTGTAGTACAATTTGTGTTAAGGGTAAAGTTAATAAATAGGTCCATCAACACGGCTTCTCATCATTTACTTTGCCAACCGTTTTTGGTCTAGATTATTATTGGTCTTCACGTCAATGCTAAAAATCGAAAAGAATGACTTACTTATCCTAACAGTTACTCTCAAAGCAAAAACTGCATAAACCGGTGTCCTTTACTATGAATTGGTCCCTAGGAATTTACAATGACGTCTGTTAAACTGCAGATCCCATGCTTTATCCGCAGGCGATGTGATTTAGCAGACGATTGATGGTACAATCAATGCTGAGATTTATCATCAACAACTTCTCCATTTTGAAACCACAATTATTAAAGCAGACCAAGAAGATCGGCGATTTTGCAACATGATAACTAGAGATGGGACCTTTAGTTCATTTTAGTGAATTAATTCTTTCAGTCTCATTCACCTAAGTGAATCATTCACTTGAGTGATTCATTTGATTCAGTATGGTCAGATAATTATACAGGGTGTTTCAAAACAAAGGCGAAAAGTTTCAGGGGGTGATTCCTTGTTGAAAATAAAAGGTAGTTTGTTATATAAACGTTGGGTCACAAGTCAACCATTAGGGAGATATCGCGTTGCAAAGATGGCGGTGTTTTTATTGTTTTTCTCGGAAACGAAAAGCGTGGGAATAGTAAAATTTTGTGGAAGTGTCACCATCATCAATAGACACCTGTGACATATTTTTTCACTTTTTAAAAATAATTGGAAAGGGTTGAAATAAACTATCCCTTTCAGTTTTTTTAACTATACTTTCAAAAAACTTCCTTAACGACGTTGCTTTGACATATAGCAAATGGTTTGTACTTCCCGGTGTCGGTCTGCATCAAAACTTCTTTTCTTCAATTTTCCGGATTCACATAGCCTTCGATGAAGCTTAGCAAATATACTGTGATGAGGAATTCTACGATTAGGATACGCTTCTGCATAAAGGCGACAAGCATGTAAGGAATTTCCATTTGCCCGGCCGTACATAAAGTGCATGTCTGTCATTTCTGCATTTGTGAAAATAACCATTTTTGTTGTATTAAGTATTGAATCCCAACGTACTCCGCAATCAAACACATCACACTACGAAAGGCAAATTATCCCGTAAATCACTCTCAAAATGTTAAAATAGTACAAACCATTTGCTATCTGTCAAAGAAACAATAGAAACATCCGGAAATTGACAGCAGCCAACTAGTTTTTCTTAATAATGGGTGTAGTAAGACTGCCTCTTCCCGACGTGCAATACTTTACATTTTATTTTTTAACGTTGAAACAGTTAATTTTATCAAAAAAATATAAGAGAGAAAAAAGTTTCTAAATGAATCGGCTTAACCTAATTTATTTTTTTCTACGTCGTTCAGGAAGTTTTTTGAAAGTATAATTAAAAAAAACTGAAAGGGGTAGTTTATATCAACCCTTTCCAATTATTTTCAAAAAGGGAAAAAATATGTCACAAGTGTCTTTTGATGATGGTAACACTTACAAAAATTTTTACCATTCCCACGCTTTTCGTTTCCGAGAAAAACAATAAAACCACTCTTTTTTCCGCCATCTTTGCAACGCGATATCTCCCTAATGGTTGACTTGTGACCCAACGTTTATATAACAAACTATCTTTTATTTTCAACAAGGAATCACCCACTGAAATTTTTCGCCTTTGTTTTGAAACACCCTGTATGTTTGTAATTGTGTTGTTGATCACCAATCGTTCAATTCAAGTTCGATATCGGAGTTTATTTACAATGGCACTGTTTTATGACTTCCGTTGTGTCGTAATTTAGGTGCATATACAGGGTGAGTCAGAAAAAATGGGTCAACAACACTAAGCTGGGGATATTAGATACCAAATATTATGTTTGAGCTCATGCATGGCATGCCTTATACGAAAGTCGCTGGTTTAAGAAATACAGGGTGTTCAAAGTTTAATTGAGAAATTTTTGACAATATATAACTGAAAATTGGTAGTGTTGGATTTGAGGGCGCTAGTTTCACTGTGCTGAAAAAGTTAAAATAAAAACGTTCAATTTTACATAAAATGTCCTCTTATTTAGGTCACCTAACTTTATCGGTTTCTGTGTTATTTGCATTTAAAAGTTTAATGTATATTGTAGTGATTTTTTTTTCAGGCGCTGGTATTGCTATTTCTTTTCTTAGTAGGCTTGTGTAAAATTCTCATGTCAATAAATACTATGGTGCAATTACTGAGAAATTTCAGAATAAAATTTAAATCTTAAACACCCTGTATACCTAAAACCAGCGACATTCATGGAAGGCATGGTGGGCTCAAACATACTATTTTGGTATCTAGTAACTCCAGCTTAGTATTGGCATTCTTTCTGACTCAAATTGTATAACATACAATGCTTTTGAGATTATAGACAGATCTAGATTTTATAGATAATAAGCATAGACGAACTGAATTTTACTCGCCTGAATTACGTTATTAAGTTTTTTTTTGGAGTACAACGTTGCTTTTAGTTCGCAGGGAATGATTCAGTCTGCCAAGAAGGAATGATTCATTTCATTCAATGAAGTGAATAGTTTGTTTGTACTAGTTCGTTCGCGAACTTCCCATCTCTAATGATAACGCCCGCCCTTATACTGCCAACATTACAAAAGCAGTTACCTTATTTTTCTGATCTTGTTCTATTTCAATTTCTTCTGTTCTATATCGAATAATTTTTGATAAATCTCCGTTAAACACGTCGTCGCGCTTCAGAATTGGCTTGGTGACTTTTTCACTTCTAAACCACTGAATATCTTCAGGTGTGGAGTATAAAAACTACCATATCTTTAATAGACAATAGTCTGCAATGGAGGATAATATATTCTTTATTAATTCGTATATTTTAACTTTAAAAATGCTACCAAATTATTATTGATCGATCAAATACATTACCGTTATCAAACTTTTCAATAAATCTATATTGTATAACTGGTGTATTACTTGCTTTTAAAAAAAGTACATAATATTTTGTACTAAAAATACAATCTAAATGTAAAATGTCTGAAAAAATTATTGCCGGCGTAGAAAATTTGAATTGATTTAAATCTATGCCTCCTCTTAACCAAATGTAATCTTTTCACGATAATAATAATTAACCTCAAAACTATAATAACATAATTTGTAATAGATAACACATACTTAAACTCAACAAACTACCCACCTTTTGACACATTTGGCAAATATGTAAATGAAAAATAACACTTTTTAAACCCACACTATAACTCGTTTGGCATTGTTTCTTAGATGGCTTGCAAGAGGACATTAATGCAATTCTTGTCCATGCCATCACACTATGATACCTCAGATACAGCATTTCGGAAAGAAATATATTTATGAAGCACATCTTTCATATTTTAAAACTGACTGGTAGTTATGACGATCCAAAATCATACATAATTCAATAAATAACTAAACAAACTTTCGTCAAATGCTGTAACGTGTAATCACTTAAAAGTTGAATTTGACGAGAATTAAACAAGCAAATTCTGATGCATATGACGTAAAAATTCAGTCAAGAAAAAAAATATTAATTTGATTATATTGTCACAGAGTTTGCCCCGCTCGCACCCAATTCGACGACTGTAGTATAGCAAGATTGCCCCGATCGCCCCTACGCGATCCTGGTAAACAAACAAATAATACCGAGAATTGAGGCGCGACTGGAAATATTGGGAATCGAAGAGAAGCTTTCGAGTCGTTCGAGAAAATGGATCTAGAGATGCTAGAAAATACCTGGAATATTCGTTTGGTCTATAAAAGAAGAATAAACGGCCGAGTCAGTCAGTCTTGTATTACAATCTTGAATTGGAGTGTTTAGTTGGAAATTTCCTGGAGTTTAAAAGTGAATAGTGTTTAATTGAGCTGTAATTATTATTCAGTCGTGTACAGAGTAGTTAATAGAGATAAGTGATTAATTAACGGATTGTTTTTATGGTAGTAGAAAAGTCGGATTCGGAAATCCGTGACAATATATAGTCTTTGCCGGCAATATGGCCAATGACTAGGTTGTCCGCGAAATTACGCCAAATAACTACAAGTTGACGATCCATTAGAACATTTCAGAGCCTACTCAACACCACCTAAAAGACTTTTAAAAGTCTTTTAGGTGGTGTTGGCCTGCTTTGATTTCAATTTTGAAAGTTTATGCTTTGAGGTTTTTGGGAGTACACTCTTTAAATAAAAAACATTCTTGTAGCACTTACGGAAGTCGCCATCTACTTGCCTATTTTAAATGAAACATCCTGTATATTTTTGCATATTTGGATTCTAATAATTTTAGGGGGACTTTTATCAAACTTCCTTATAATGTCTGTCTCTAATGATCTTCGAGATATTTCAATTCTATCAAAAAAGTGATAGTTTACATCATGCAAGACGAAGTATTGATATTTAAAAGAGTAATAGGGGGATGATTATCATTTGTTACAAATATTTAAAAAACTGTTTAATTATACAGTGTGGTGAAAATCTATTGTCGAATTTGCATTTAAAATAAGCGAGTAGATGGTGACTTCCCGTATAACAGGAAGTGCTACAAGAATGACATTACTTTATTTAAGCGCATTTAGAATTCACAGAGTGCACCCCCAAACCTTAAAGCATATGTTTTCAAAATTAATAACGAAGTAGTCTCTGAAATATTCTAATGGATCGTCACACGAAGACAGCATGTATACATCACGACTTTAAAGTGTATTGCTTTTGCAGCTAGTTTTAGGAAAGGCCCGCCCAGGTACTGTCAATTCCTTATCTAGTGCATCTAAGATGGACCTATTCGTGAGCCAAAATACTCGGAAGAACAAATGTATTTCGCTGCTGCCTCATTATCTGTTTATCTGACAAACTTTTGCTAATTAAGCTATTGTTGACAATGGGGAAATTGCATGATTTTTTCAAATACGTGGAGATGAAAGAATGTACTATTTTAATCGAAATGGCGTTTGTCCCAGCCAACTTCGTGGAAAAATAAGCCCAAAAACGGTATTTAAAGTTTTAGTCTGGCCACGCCCCTATAAAACGGTGGCCGCCATATTGAAAACCTGTGACGTCAACCGCCAGTTGCGCGTTCCTGTATAATCTGTTGTTATGTGCTTTTGAACAACGCAGTCGCAGTACGAGGTACGAGTACATACATTTAAATTAATAGTTCAGTAATTTGTGTTTTAAACAGAAGAGTTCATGAAGTTAGTTTGTGACATTGTGACATTTATTAAGAGTTATTGTGTTAAACAGGGACTGGTGTTGAAAATTATAAAATGAGTACATTAATACCTGGGAAATGGATGAAATATTGCATTGTGCCCTTATGTACAAATACTTCCCATACAGTGTCTAATAAAAATTTTTCCCGAAACGTAAAGCTCTCCAGCATTTCTATGTTGTATGTTTGTGAAGACCATTTTAATGTAAGGTTAAGTAATTGTAAATAAGTATGAATAAATAATGAAAAAGCGGTCTATCCAACAAATTTTTAGATACAGAAATCTTTGAAAATCTTACATTTAACTGTAGGTATATGTAAATATATATAATATGCACAGCACACAAACAGGGAACCTTGTTTAAAGCACTACCTTACGCAGTATTTAGGTACAATACATATGACTCAAAAGAAATGTCACGAAAAAAGAAACAAATGCCTATTTACGTCACGATCGCCGTAACATAAGCAAGATGGCGTACTGGCATTTGACGTCACACCAATGACACTGCGTTTTCGATCACGTGGTTTTTATTATGGCAATTTATTAATGTTAATATTGTAATTATTATGTGATTATTGCCGTCAGACACATGTGCTGACCTTTCAATATGTTTGAAAGATTATTCTATAATAGATTTCAGATCAATATAAAATTCATGCATTCATTCTGTAGAAAAATACTTACTTTACCTTTAGTTGGTAGATATGTGATAACTAAACAAAATAGAATTGCATTTTGAACTATGTATTATTTCGTTAAAGTCATGGGATAATTACTAAAACAAAACATTGCCTGTAACAATCTGACCTTACTTAATACTTATTTTGTTTGCAACTTTATCTGTTTACCAAGGTTTATATTTTCGTTACAATATATATGAACAAGTGAGAGTTTTTTTTATCGATGCATTTTTTGCTCTGGCCAAAATTCCGTTGTGTATTTTTAGATTTCTGTTAGTTACATGATATAAATTATTTTTGTACGGTCTGGCACTGAATGAGAAACATTTCATAAATTTAGAATAACGTTAAGGTGAATGAAAATATAATGATTATTAGAAAATATGCTGTTGAAATTAACAAAATTTCTATCATCAATTTAAACTGTAAGTGAGCCATTTCATTAGAACCTTGGAAACTAGAATATCAAGGTTCGAATCAGTAGACTAGAAAAATGAGTCGATGTCTGAATACAAATTATAATAAGAACTGTGTCAGTGCATTTCTCAAATATGTAAGTTTATTAGATTCACTTAAATTTACAACAAATATGACAATAAGTTTTTATGTAACTTTCATTAATTGTAATTAATATTAATAGACGACAAAACAATAATTAAATCAAAGTTACTTTGTAATAGTTATTCATCATTAATTTTAATGATACTCGATTGCATCAAATTCAGATTAATTTGTGTTTGTGTGATTGGTCATTAGGTTCTATTGATGTTAACAAAATATATGATGAAATATTAAATAATTGTGATAGAGTTGTTAATGAAATTTCTCCCTTTCAAAGTTATAGATGTAATCCTAATACACCATGGATCGATGATGAAGTTCTAAATAATATGAGAAAAGAGATTTAGCTTATAAGATGTTTTTGAAATCAGTGGCACAGGATAAACAATTATATTGGAATAATTTTAAATTATTGAGGAATAAAGTTGTTAACTTAACCAAATCCAAAAACTAAAGTATTATAGTAATGAAATTGATAAATACGTAAATAATTCAAAATTAATGTGGAAAACCTTAAAATTAGTATATTCTAATAGTGGACCAATCGATCATGTTGAATTCCAAATTAATGGCTGTAATACTGTCTTATGTAAGAGCATTGATATAGCTGATAATTTCAACATATATTTTGTGAATAGTATTAAGG
The DNA here is from genome assembly GCA_025584915.1 of Monochamus saltuarius. Lineage (NCBI taxonomy): Eukaryota > Metazoa > Arthropoda > Insecta > Coleoptera > Cerambycidae > Monochamus > Monochamus saltuarius. The sequence continues at coordinate 29,872,318 of CM046722.1, forward strand.
ATGTTATAGCTAGTATTGGTGATGTGGTTATATCTGATAGGTATATTATGAATTGTAATCTTTACCGGCCTTTTAACGAGTTTAAATCAATTACTTTACATGAACTAATTGACATTGTTAAATCTTTAGACAATAAATGTAGTACTCATGTGGTACTAAATGCAAAGATACTTAAACAAATTATGAAATCCATTGGTCACGTCTTCTTAAATCTTGTCAACACATCTTTACAAAAAGGTTGTTTTCCTGATAAATTAAAAATTAGTACAATTACTCCTATTCAAAAGTTACCTAACACTGTTAAGGCTTGTGATTATCGTCCTATTAATACGCTACCGCCAATTGAAAAGATCTTAGAACTTGTAGTTTATCACCAACTTTTGAATCATATTACTATTAATGATATTTTATTTACCAATCAGTCAGGTTTTCGTCAAAAACATTCTTGTGAAACAGCACTTCAATTATGTGTAACCAAATTTAGATATGATATTGACAAGAATAAATATGTTTTAGCTGTATTTTTGGATTTAAGGCGAGCTTTTGAGACGCTTGATCGTTCTGTCTTATTAAGAAAATTAGAATTATATGGTGTTGGAGGTGTTGTTTTACAGTGGGTGAAGGATTACTTGACTGATAGGATGCAAAGAGTTCGAATTGGAGAACATATTTCAGAAAATGTTATTAATAATTTTGGTGTGCCTCAAGGCAGTGGTTTGGGGCCTCTTTTGTTTCTTTTGTATTTGAACGATATGCCATTGTTTGTTGACTGTGAATTTATAAATTTGTTTGCGGATGATACTTTATTAGCTTGCAGTGGATCGAGTTTGGCTGAGTGTGTGAATTCAATGAATGTCGTATTGACTAGTGTCAGCCAATATCTTAAAATTAATAAATTAAAGCTTAATGTTGACAAAACAAAAGCCATTATATTTGCAACTAAACATAAATCTAGTAAAATAAATATTGATAATATCAATTTAAGTATCGATAACGAAAGAGTTGCTATTGTCACCGAAATTAAATATCTTGGCTTTTTACTAGATAATACACTTGCATTTAATAGTCACATTAAATATATTGTTAATAAAGTATCTAAAAAATTGTTTGTTTTTTTTTCAAGAATTGCGACTCATTTACTATAATTCGACCACATTTTGAGTATTGCGCTTCGTTGATGTATATGTTCAATCTTAATCAGCTGGCTCAATTGCAGAGGTTGCAGAATAGAGGCATGAGGGTCATATTGAGGTGCAATAGATACACACCGATTAGCTTTATGCTTTCCGCACTCCAATGGATCTCTATTAGAAATAGATTGTTTTATTGTGGCATAATATTTATTTAAACAACTTGTTACCTGATTATTTCAATCAATATATTGCATTCAATTACGACATTCATCATCATTTTACTAGAAATGCAAGTTGCATGCATATTACAAGAGTCAACTTTTCTCGTACGCAAAATCTTTTACTGTATAAGGCTATTGTTGCCTATAATAAATTGCCTAATAATATTAAGTCCTTGGGTTCCTTAAGTGTATTTAAGAAAAATCTGTTCCAGTATATTTTCAATAATTTTACTTAGTCTGCTGTTCATATTGTGGTTGTTGTTATTCCAAATGTTTGTTATTCTAAACAACAAATGTAGTTTATATTTGTATTATTAGGATGTTCCTATTTTCAAATAAAGTTATTATTATTATTATCTTAAGAATATAAGTAGTCATAGTAGAATTGAGTCGGTCGGTGGTCGAGCGGTTTAAGGCGTCAGTATTTGAATCGATGTGGCCAGACCACTGGGATCAAATCTCGCGGCAGGTAGAACGTATATCAGCTATATTCGTGAAGAGGATCGATCGCGGGCATGGTAGGATAGAAGAATGTTGTCTTGGGTCAATGTTAGAGATTGATACCGGGCCACGTTTGACGATCCCTCTAATTAATGAGGTTGTTATATATCCTCAAATAAAAATTGAGATTAAGCTGTCAATTTCAAATATATATATTACATTTTCATTAATGACTCTCGACTGCTTTGAGTTAAATTCGTGAAATTTTGTATGCAGAAGTTTCTTGGGATGAGAAATTCAAATTATATGCACAATTGTCTGTATCTCCAAGAGGGCGCCACAAGCGGCCATTAGGATCTTTTAAAATTCAACTTTTTTGTGCCACATTGTATGTTCATTTTCGAATAGAAAAACATTTTTCCCTACCTTTTCTACTTAAAAAATGTACTCCTTATTAAGTCTCTAGGAGCAGCCGTTTCCGTTAAAATCTCATCCAAAGATGGTGATGCATGCAAATCATGTATAAGAGTGCAACCTTACTTTTACATAAAAACAATGCACAACGCTTTAAAGAATAAGACCTATTAGATTTTAATAAAAGACTGAGAATTGCAAAATAAAATCTCTAAACAAAATGTACAAAACCTGACAATAACTTTCGATTCACTCTAATACATAATTTGCATGCATCACCATCTTTAGATGAGTTTTTAACGGAAACGGCTGCTCCTAGAAGGTTCAATAAGCTGTACATTAAGTAGAAAATGTAGGGGAAAATGTGTTTCTATTCCCAAATGACATAGACTCTGACACAAAAGAGTTTAATCGATTTAAAGGGAATCTAATAGCCGCTTGTGGAGCCCTCTTGGAGATACAGGCAATTGTGCGTAAAATCTGAATTTCCCATCCTAAGAAACCAAATTTGAATTTCTTGCCCTCAAAATCCACCGATCTCCAAAATTTATTCAAATATTTAGATTTTAAAAAATATTATTTACAAATACCGAAAATAAAATTTTTACTTTGACACCCTGTACCTTTTTAACCATCAAATTTTAACTAAAGTATGTTTAGCTATATCGCATTATTTTGTCGTTTAGAAATCTACTCTGGGCCTATGGTGTATTAATTTAGGAGTCCTGTATCATTCAAGCATAATAAGTCTCATCACGTACAAGCTATGAAATGGAGAGAAATTTTTAAAGAACGATTACCTAAATATGATGCATTTAAAAGAAAATTTTAGAGATTAATTATTTGTTCAAAATAATCCAAATCTTACGTTGTTATTATAATTAAGACAGTGTCGTACTATTTTTATTGTAAATAAGAGTGGCACACGGTTTCTAGGCCACTGGTGATAATGGAAATATTTAAATATACTGAATAATTAGACTAAAGGTATCTCTTTACAACCTAAAACTATTGCTGTTTTATCAAGCACTGTTTGAAAGTAAATAAAAGTATAATAAAAATTTCTAAATCTTTGACACCCTGTATATTGAGGTATATGTAGTGCTTCACGTTGTATATTAGATATGCACATACTCGTATGTAAGACTATATTAGATATTCAATAAAAAATTTTTTTGAAAGAGTTTATAACCACGTTTACTGTTAGAGAAATAGCATATATACAGTTCTAATCAGTGAATTCAATCTACTGAAAAAGGATCCATAATCAATCAGCGGCACTTGATTAATTTATTCTAAATACGTTTTCCGGAATATTACTCTAATAGCGGCATTTGCGATTAATCAATTACGGGGCACCAAATGGTCCTACATTAAGTCGCGTAGATATGGTTCGGATGTTCTCTGTAATTGAGAAGTGATATTTCCCGTTAGTAACGTTAGTTATCATCTCATCCTATCCCATCTGCGACAGCCAGTGTTAAGTGAAACCGTCTTCCCTTGGCTCTAATTACACTACGCGTTATTAAGGGAACAGGTAGCCCGCTGGGTGTAATTAAATGAGGAAGTTTAAGTTTCGCAGAAATTCGAATTATGGTTCGTTTTAAGGAACGTTTGGATGTTAGAGGATTGCTGGTGCAAAGGGATGAATAGTTGATGTGTGGGAAAGTTTGTCTGAAAATTTATAAGGGTCAGTCGAAAATCTTTAAATAGAATTACAGAGTATTTCAGAAATACATAGCAGTATTACTAGAGCTGATAAAATAGTGAAAATGAAAAATAAGTTGGTTTTGCTTAATAAACATTTTGCACGATCCGTCAATTTAACGTATTTACTGGTATAAAAAGTAAGTGTTTATTGCACGCGACGTGAAATTGTCCAACGAGGCCGTCAGGCCGAGTAGGACAATTGCCTAAAGCAATAAATAAATCAATGCCAATAAAACCATAAAAGTACCCTCTGACCTGAGCCCAATTATAATCAAATAAAAAGATGGTCAGAAATTAGCCAGCATCCCGAGACCTTCCTCGAGAGGTCCGGTGAAAAACCACGGCAGTTACTAGTCGCTCGTCTTCCGCGTAACATCCGTCCAGACTTCTGTATTGGTGGAACATTCTTTCCCAGTTGTTATATCTTTATTAATATATTTAACGTGTTACAAACCGTGGACTTGTTATTTCTAATCTAACAACCCCACAGATATATTACCTTAATCATTAAGTATTCTTTATCGGAAGTCCCAGTCAAAAATTCTTCAATATGTGCTCGTTTCAATACTGCAGCTTTTTTGCTTTGTATTCTCTCGATTCACTTTAAGGGTTAATCATTAAGTATTCTTTATCGGAAGTCCCAGTCAAAAATTCTTCAATATGAGCTCTTTTCAATACTGCAGCTTTTATGCTTTGTATCCCCTCGATTCACTCTTCAAATAAGCAGTAAGTTTGTTATATTTTCCAATATGTATATGTTTGTAAACCTTTACAGTAGCATTCAACATCGCATACTTCAACCACATAGATGAAATTGCATATTTTTTCTTTAAAGTTAAACAATAATATAACATGACGCCTTCATTACTCTCCGATTTTCCCTCTTTTCATTTAATTTGGCGAACACTGGTTCGTAATGTTCCCTGGATTTGGCTGGCAATAAATAGAAAATTGCTTCTTGAGCCGCTTCGAAAACAGCTACAGGAACACAATTACTTTCTTGCATTTTTACCAAATTCGTAGCATCGCATCAATTGCATCAAATGCTCAAAACTGCCTTATTTTTTAAATTTTGGTCTAAATTTGACAAAACCATTTTTTATTGCACATTCAGTTGAACTCAATGAATTACAAAAATTCACGAACTTTTATTAGATAACATGCTTCGGTATTCTCAAAATATTCCCCTAAAGTTAACAACATTTTTATATATTCACTACGTTTCCATTATTATGTAGTAGCGTGTAACAAATACGGCATAATAAAATAATAAGTTTACAACGTTATGGCGTCCCTAGGGAAATCCATTTAGTCAAATTTCAAATTATGTTGCATTATGGCTCAATTTATTTTGTGGTTACTTGTAAAACCATACCAAACCGGAAAAAGGGAAACTGGTGAATCTATTGCTTACATAGGATCCCAAAGGGATCTTAATTAAGAAAGAAGCAGAGTGGTGTAATTGACAAGACCATTTTCATCCAGATAACAAAATAATTTGCAGCAGGGATTTTGATACAGAAGAATTTAAAGATATATGTTGTAGGAAGAAAATGACTAGCTAGCTTCAACGAAATTGTAACCTAGGTACAGGTATAAATCCGTGTCACGTGCTGTGTACTATTACATTAGATTAATCATTTTAGCAATTTTTTGCTATAAGATCTACATCGTGAAATTTCTCTGTGAAGACCGTTCCATCATGTAGGTACTAGCACCACTACGCAGTCTCTCCAAAACACCACGCAAAAACAATAAAAGAATATACTTAGTAGGTGACTTACTGAGTAGAAAGCCACAATAAGACAATGGTGACCGGTCCAGTTACCAATGTAATTTTAAATTATTTAATCAAATAAGATAAATATAGACATAAAATCGTACAGATAAGTACCTACAGTTAACTGAACAGTAACTGAGATTACGTTGTACCACTCTACTACTTATTTGTGACAATTAGTATACCTATTTTCACATTGCATGTCTGTTATATATTGCTTAAGCAAAGACATAATAATTAGAAGCCTTGAATTTTCAAAACCTAGCGTAATGTATATGTAAAAATTTGTTACGAAAGAGTTGTTTAAATATTTTTTCCCTCATCAAAATTTCGATTTAGATAAAATTAAAATTGGCAAAAGCGTGCAACCATCGTACTACTATAACATTTTTAATTATCAATTTGAGGGCAAAAATGTATAGTATTTTACTATATCCGCTTAGTTATGCACCATATTCCAGGTATACATACTTGTATATATAGGTAATGCTAATTGTGCATCTTAATGAACTTGTAATTTTTTTAAAGGTACCTATACAATATGCTGCTTTCTTGTACCTACATGGTGCTTCTCTTAGTGAAAATAATTTACCCATATTGAAAGCAAGTCATCAAGTTATGATTTGTAAGATAAACGCATCTGAATCGAAATCTTGAATCATATTTTGTAGCAGCATCAAAAACACTAACCACTTAATTATAGGTTACAGGATAAACTGTCAGTTTGAGATTCTTTGTTATATGTTCTAAACTGTTAATAATTTTGTAGCAATACTGTTCAGCAATATATCCACACAGAAATTATTAAAACGACTGAAAATTCTAATATAACTAACACTGAGTTGAATGGCGAAAATTAAATTAAATACCATCGACGTCATACTATCTAAAAAATGCTGCAATGGTATTGGATGAAAGTTTGTAGGCAACTTCATCTGTTTAGGGATCCTGACCAATACCATCATCTTTATTGACGACTGGGAAAACACCAGCCAGTGTGATTTTCTTCACGCAATTACGCCTACTAGCAGATCATATTATGAACCAACCATAACACAAGGAAAACTTCGAAAGACTGAGGAAACTTCGAAAATTCAAAAAATATATAGGTAAGTATAAGTGGATCGGTTCCATCTCTACAGTCTATTGTGAGAATTCGAACGCGAGAGACATAAACGTCAAAATAAAGCTTAATTTGACAGTTGCGAAATCATTGGAAATCCATTTATTGTGTATGGGTACCTAATCAAGGAGTGACAATCAAGTTTGTTTTGTCGCGTGAATTATTTAAATATTAATACAATGTAGAGGTTACAATATTTTACGTACCTAATATAGAAAAAATATATAGACCAGAGTATCAAACTGAGTTTGATGTAAAATTTAAATCTTAGCTGTTAATTAACACAACATTAAATGTGGTGTAAACTTAGCCTTGGTTTTGAAATAAATTAGTGCTATTGGCATCCTCCCAAGTTATGTGCATATCTTACGCTTACATATGCATATAGCAACATCTATATAGGTAATACGGAAAACTAAGTTTCTTTAAAGCACGATTAAAAAGGAATGTTGCCTTTCTACAACAAAAAAGTTTTCAAATATCATGAAACCGAAAAAAATATTTTAAACTTAATACAACATCGAGCGTTATCCAACTTGGGCAATTTGTAATTTAACAATTTCTTGTGTATATTGTTGATTGTTACATTTTTCACTTCATGGTAATATGTTTTAAATAAGATTGATTAACTATAATTTTTTTTTCAGGGCTTCTAGAGTCCATTTTGATCTTGATGAAATCTTAAGTTATACGGCTAAGGTTACCCGCCTTAATTGCATACCACGTCAAGCACTGCTGAACACGCGATTTTCCATTTAAACCTCTATAAATAAAAAAGTACTTAGATGTTATCCCTACCTTTAACGCAAACTTTTTCATTCGAATATCTGTGTTTAACATAAAGGTGTAAATCTAACTTAAATTGCAGACTTTAAATTACAATTTAATATAATCTACGTTCGCATAAAATGTTAAATGAAGAGAAACTCTTAAATTTGCTAAAAATAACAATAAAAATTTAAAGCATCTTACGCTAAATTTACTTTTATTCACATTTTACGTTTGAATTTTGTGACATAAATTAAAATATTGCTTCTAGTCGAACCTCTTTGGCTCTTAAGATGCGATAAATCTTGTCTACAAGGTTAAACATATCGATTAGTCTTCCTGAAAAGTATACGCTTAGGGATAAGGGTATCCCTAGTTTAATATTGGGCAATAAATATGTCAGTAGGCAGAAATCCAAACACAGCACGTACCATAGAGAGAAGATTTGTTCAGTTTAAAGAGAACAGGCGGATATTTTAGGGAATAAAATTGTCAACTTTAATGCTTGAATGTGGGAAATAATGGTATGAAACACATAAAATATTAGTATAAGGTCTTTCAGTAAATAAGACTATTTTCGTCTGTGCCTAATCATCATACTTGAAGTGATCTGGTACGATATTTGACATGTATTTACTGTTAGCACAGAATATATAGCTAACGCTTATATTTTCTGTGCTCTTAGTTGCATGATTCCATAGCGTACAATTTATTAACGTGTATTATAAAAATGCTCTAACTGTTAATGGTGAAAGATATTGGACAATGATAACTGCTTATTTGTGACACAGATTGGATGAAATTATAACTTTGTTAAGGTGTTGTTAGCTAGTCACTAAGGTTCTGCGACTTAACAATCTTAGATTTTTTTTATGGGATGATTATCTGAAAATTGAGATGTAGTAATGCAGCTCAAATCCTTGTAGATTTCATGAACACTATTATTAAGAGTTATTGATGAAATTCTACTTGCTATATGTGAGAGTCTTATCGAGAACTAGACATTTCTGCTTGACCCTATTAGTGGAAGCCGTGTCAACCATTTGCCCGATATCCTTTTTCATAGATAATGGCATCGACTGAAGTTTTACGGCATTATTGAAGAACTCTTTTAAGTTCTTAACGTCTAAGTGAATAGGTTTTAAAGCAAATCGATGCAGAGATTGTGTAAATTATTGCGAAGAATGGCGTGTCAAGTAGAAAAAACGAGTTTTTTCGTATGAGTTCAATAGAAGGTATTAAGATAACTGATGCCACTAGAACCATTTATTTTATTTTCGAAGAGAACGGTATTGGGCAAAGTAAGCACGAATACGGTTTGCTCGTTGCGCAGAAGGACATTTTGATATAAACAATTCTCCACATACAGGAAGACGATCCGATTTAGATGATAATTATTTGAACTTAAATCACGTTGATCCACGTCAACCAGAAAATTGGCCGATGTGACACATGGGTAAAGTTCAAAAGTTAAATGTATGGGTGCCGAATACTTTGAACGATAGTGACAAAAATCCGCATGTCAATATTTGTGTACCCTTGTGTCTGTGTTATCATTTAGTTTATCAACAACATCGATACACTCTTTGTCTCAGATTGGTAGTCATAACGAAACATGGTACCGTTACTTCACATTTCACGACAGGAATAGAAAAGAATGGCTAAACTCTAGAAGGGCAATTTCTTGAGCAAAATCATATCAATACATACTTATCCGTGTAAGGTGACGTATGTATCTGTGGGAGTAAATAGCAGTCTACTATGAATTTATTCAATTCAAGAAGCAAGATCGAAAATACATATCAATAATTAATTTCCAACATGACACGATCCAACTTCATACTGCTAACACCACGAATGAAACGAGATGAATATTTCAGGAGTTCTGTTCGATCTTGCTTCATCAAATTTCCATCTCCTCGCTTCTCTATTGAACAACCTTGAAGGAATTTGCTCATTAAGGTACCGTACCGTGGTATGAAGACTATCAATTGTCAAAGTAAATTAATGCTCCAAACATTGTCACAATTGGTGGACTTTAATCCACAAACAAAGATGTGTAAACATTTTGATTTGAACTGGTTTTTGTAAAAAGATATTTTCTATAGCAAAAAGAAACTTTTTATTTAGCAGTCTACGTCGATAGGATACCTTCAAATGCGGGGGTAAGGGGTTATTGAATGTGACGCAGTTGGTCGCAGCACTAATATTGTGAACCGTTGTGCATCCCGTTAGTTGTCAAGTTTAAAACTCTTGCTATAGACAGAGATTAGGACTAGTTCTACTGAAGTCTCTCTCATGAGGGAAAATAAACGACGATTTGTATGGAATCATCGTCTACTGCACAATTATTATTGCTCAATTCAATAATATTGGTGCTTTTGCTAACCATATTATGGTTTCGATTTGAGTTAGTCCATAGAAACCTGACCTATTACAAGCCAGGTTCTCTTAGTTTTTATCCGGTTCCTAAAGCAATTGTAAAATATATTGTAATGATTATTTTTGATTCTACTAAGTGACTACTAGAGCTTTGTGCGGCAAATAGTGTAACTACTTAAATAATCAGGTTCCTGACTATCTATGCAGATTTCAATATGCTGGTTCATGCATTCCGTTTTCTTGTCTATAAGCAGATGCAGCGAATACTAGAAAATAATGACCAGCTCTCCTAGAGTACCGGTACTTTTACTTTGAAGTTCCGTTGAAATGTATATATATATGGTAACAGACTGCTTTCATCTTATTCCCTTTTACTAATTCCTTGAAAATTACCATCACAACATCATCGAAAATTTTGCTTTACCATATCCCCTAGTGTTTCAGTTGGTAAAACAGCCCTCTTGCCTTTATTTTGACAGTAAGATGTAGGTACTTTCGGTATGTATTGTCCACAATGTTTTTGTTGTGCACATACCAGTCTCTATAATTTTAGCGCTGACTAATAGTCACCCACAAACAGCAGACCACTACCATAGCTATATAAATGAAGCACACAGCAGTGGACATTACAAAATATCTTTAGAATTAAGCAGGATTAAGCCTCCACACTTTTCCAAAAAAACCACACTTGAATCTAAAACTACGCAGTGACGGTTTGTAATTACTTGCCACTGTGGTATACTCAGTTAAATTATTATCTCAAAAAAACCTGTCCTCTGACTAGCTTTGTTGAAGATAATCGGCTTCGTTGTTAGTTATTGATAAAATTAACATGAATGCGCAACGGGTAAACTGACCAAACATTGTACTTTACATCTTTAAATGGTTATATTGCGACGAAAAGAACCAGTCCTGATATTTGTATTGGTGGGACACCTTATAAAAGCCAGATAATATATGAATAACAATTCTTTCCAAAGTCAATCACAATGAAGGTAACGAAGGGTCGACCTGTATCTCTACAAAATACATTTATTCCTCAACATCACAGTGTTAAAGGAAGTGAGATAAAAGGTGAGCCATGAAATCTTAATTAAGCTAGTGTGACGCACTCTACCCTGGGTGTAAGCCAGGGGGCGTCGCTTTTGGAGGTGAGATTGTATTCTCTCTCGAATCTTAAAGCGCCAAGGAGCGTTCAACGATCGGTAGTGATCTCTGGAAGTAATTCTGCTTGTGAGATCAATATGGCGAATAAATGAAGGTCAAATAGCTGCAATGACGTTAGTTAACTGAGCACAGTGTTTATTTCAGTTTTTAGGTTTCCTTAACTTATTAGGTTAAGGCTCAACAAAAACTTTAAGAACTGCCTAAAATACAGTGATTTGAATAAATAATGATATTTTATTTAATTATACCTTTACTAAAGTAGATAATAATAATAATAATAATAATAATATTTATATACCATTTGTTATAAGTAAAATGAACATTAATAATTAACATTAATTAATATAGAAAGAAAAAAATAATTGCAATTGACAAATACAACAATTATTACATTCAGGTAAATAAACACGATTAATAAAGCATGCAGACAAAAGTAAAATTGTTGAGATTGACCAAAAAAAAAGTTTTACTAAGATAATCTTTATTATAATTGGAATTTTCCAAATTATTTTTTTAGAGAAGTTTTACTATCTTCGGAAATTGCTAAAGCAGTAGGTAGGTAGCACCATCTTACGTTGAATAGGTATACGAGTATATTCTTTTATTACATTTTCTACTACTGGTAACTAGATCACTTACTTATTGTAGAAGGTAACTGATTTTAGTTGGAGTTATTAATGATAAAAATAATTTACCTGTGGTTACAAGGCTTGAAACTGTGCCAAGTAAAAATTATACAGTAGTAGCTAGATAGTTTGCTAACGCGTGTACTATCGTGACTAATATACGCCGACTCACAAGTTACATAGTTATTTTATGCCAAACAGTTAAAGAAGAAGGTTATGCTGCCCATTTTTTGTATATATTATACAAAAGGATTATAAGTACTACAGAGTGTCTCTATGTTTTCAAACAAATAAAAAATTTTCGTTCAATCTTAGTATGTAGCAATCATAAACTACAAAAATTACAAAGATCATATGGTCGGTCAGTGGTCGTACGGTTTCAAGTGTCAGTACTTGAATCGATATGTCTAAATCGGTGTGGGTTCGAACCCCGCAGCAGGTAGACCGTACATCAGCTATATTCATGGAGAGGATTGGCACCCTCTCTACGAGTATGGTAGGGTGGAAAAATGTTAGCTTGGGTCAGTGTGAGAGATTGATACCGGACGACATTTGACTACCCCCGTAATTAATAACATTTTTCAGGTTTCCCTCATTCCTGCACTGAATGGTGGTTAGGGCCTACCTACGTAAGTCCTACCTGGGGGCATGCTTAATAATAATATGTCGCCCCCACTCCCGCACAAGTATTCGAATTCTGGGCTAATCTTCGTGATTAGAATTAGGGGTAGAGATATGATATTATTATATATTATTATATAAAAAATATACGATTAAGTTGGCATTGATTGTTTCTAAATGTATAACAAGAGTATTGACATACCGTTGATTTTAGATGTTTCATAAATGATTGACTGCAATTTTTAAAATTTTACTTTATAACTATAACTAGAAAGTCAAAATATCTGAAAAACAAAGCTGCTTAGTGAATTTCCTCAATAGAAATTTTTCAGAAAATAGAATATGGTTTTAATATTTGTACTGATAAAATACTTTTAACTCTATTACCTTAGAAGTTTTGGGGGTTCAAGGGTGAAGAAGACCCAATACCTACGCCACTGGCTTTAGTTCAAAAGTTATTTACGTCAAATTAATAACCATTTACTACGATTACTACATACCAAGTTTGAAGGAAAAGTATTTATTTGTTTAGTAGATAAAAAAGCAAATAAAATATTTTGTACGCTCTGTATCAGGAAACGAAGTGTCATAGAGAAAAATGTTGTAGGGAAAAACCTCTATTATTTTTTTATGCTCTTTTCCCAAAGTTAAGAATGAAAATTCGGGGACAATAAAGTAATGTTTCGATATATACGAGTATACATTATGTGAAATAAGAAAATGTTATAATATAGTCAATGACATTTACTTATGAAAGTTTAAATTCAAAGTTGATATTTAAGCCAAGCTACGACACGTAGTAATTACAAAAAAATATTTATTAGTGGTTATAAAATCACTTATTTGAAGTCAAATGAAATATATGCTGGTATTGCTATAGATCTAGTTGTCTAGGATGAAAGCCTGGTAGTCTTAATACAAATTTTTATGAAGCCAAACAAATACAAAATATACAATAATAAGAAGGTGGAAGTGATTGTAGAAATAAATCAAAAATTAAGAAATAACTACTATTATGTTCTATTACTAAAATTGTTTTTGTTGTGACAGCAATGTATTCTTTCAGAAACCTATTTAACACAAATATTTTGCTGAGGATAATTTAATCAATTTCTCTTAATGGCTTAAAGATATTTTCAGTATTATTTTGATGTCTGAATGAGGCATTCTTCAACCGTTAATAGTTCTATATAGTTAATAAGTGAAGTCGCGTTAAGTTTTCTGTACGAGCACATGGGATCAAAATACAAACTGTGAAAATAATTTGAACTCTGCTCAGTTCTAAAAATATTTACCGACAGTTATTGTTTCCTGTTTGGCGCAACTTGATAATTTCATTTGCAAATTACACCAACATGTCATTTATCTCTGATGTAGGATGCAAAATGAGAATAGTTTTTGTAATAGTTTTTATTATAGTTCAGGTCCGCAAAATATAATATCCTAACATAAAAATTAAAATTGATGAATGAAAATAAATAAATAAATATATTTGACAATTACTAGCAATAGAAAGATGCATTTTGTGTATACACATGTGCTATCAACTTTTGTTTTGGTCTGTAAATAAAAATAGGGTCCTTGGTTCAGAGCACATCTAAAAATAAAACTAGTAGACGAATAAGTGCGAGTGTACCTAACACATACTCATGTGTGCCAAAGTATACATAACTTCTATTATTCTTCTAATGATTCAGATTATGCTTATTTGACATTATGTAGACAATAACACTCACAAAGCAGATTTCATTACAATTAGAAAAAATATTTAGATTGTTACGAAAAACTTAATTGCTTCTAGTATTGCTTATTCAAATAATGATTCGAAAATAGTCTTGAGTATAATTAAAATTTGTAACAGATTATGTTCTACATACAACCACCGTGTCTATGTATGTAGTAGTTAATAAAATTAAACAATAATGTATCATATTTACATAACAGATAATCAGTTTATTGAATACTGGGGATGACAATCTGTGCGCCTCAAGGATCTATTCTGAACCTTCTCTTATTTATTATATTCATTAATGATATTACTTTGAATGTTAAATGTGTACATTGTTGCTGTGTGGAGATAAGCCTACCTACTAAATTCTAAATCTGACTGTCAGATTCTTTATTACTTCCTACTATTGTTTTCCGTCTTCTTCTTGTGTTTTCAACTGTTATCCAATCATTTTTGTTAATATTAGTGTCACTGTTTCTTGCTGAGTTATCATTGTCATTTTCATTTACTAAATTAATATATTTATTCAATTTATTCTCAGTTTCCACGCGCATTACTCCCATGGCAACATCTTGTTTTGTAAACAACGGATTCTTCTGTTTACCTTTTTTAATAGAAGTAGCGTCATTGGTTTTATTAGTCCGGCTATCGACCTCCTTTTTATTTGTAAGTGAAAACTGTTTTTCAGTAACTGTACTTTTTATTTTGTCTGATATCTGACCTTCGATAACTTTAGATTGATTTACAGTATTTAATATCTGTATATGTTTATTCAACAATTCCCTTCTCTTCTCCCGTAATTCCTGGATAATTATATCCTTTGTTTGATAACGTAACTAAAAATATGAACGTCCACCTTCTTCGTAGAGTTTGAGACTTCCTCTAAAGCATCAAAGAAGCCCATGTCACTTTCACATATACCCACAGCTTCACAACAAAGTATCTCATTGTTTGTAACAAACTTTACATTATTGCTTAGTTTCGCACAACTTAAGTGGTAGCTGTTGTCACAATTTTTGCACTTTATGCCACTTATTACATTTGATTTGCAGCGTTTACAACTAGTAGTGCCAGAAGAACAACCTTGTGCGTTCGCCATGACTACACAATATTCTGGGGTATCAAATATTTGCTAGTTATAATACTATACTATAATAGTATATAATACTATTTTACTATTACTATGTTGGAAGATTCAATTTAGCTGTTTTTCGTGGCAACTGTAAATTAAATTCATTATGCATCAGGTATGATACATATAATTTTATTCCTCATCTAAAAGTATAACAATCCAACAATTATTTATTTGGTCAGTGGCTGAGCGGTTTAGGGCATCAGTACTTGAATCATGTTTGCCAACCACCCGGGTTACAATCCCTCGGCCGATATCCCTCTGTAGGTATGATATGGTGGAAGAACGTTGATTATTGATTGAACGTCAATGTGAGAGATTGATACTGGTCTACATTTTACCACCTTCCTAATTAATGGGGTTTTCCAGGTCCTCCTCATTCCTGCACTGAATGGTGGTTAGGGTATACCAAAGTCGTTCCTGGGCGCAATTGCTGTTTGCTTAATGATAATATTCCGACCCCTCTCTCGCATATGACCCGATAACTGGGCTAATCCTCGTGATTAGAAATTATTATTATCCAATACACAAGAAAACAAAACAGGAAAACACCCAATACATCATATCCACAATTATGTAAATCGTAAATTTACAACTTATATTTAAGTATGTATATAAAAAAATTAACAGTAGTTAAAAAATAACATTATAAGTACACAATATAGTGACATGAAAAAACATATGAGTCTTAAATAACCAATTGGAGAAATACAGTAAAATAAAATAATATAAATAACCATAAGTTAAGATACCATTTCGATCTTTTTCTTAAATACCGATATGCCAAAACAGAAAATGCCGGTGTGATTAAATTTTGAATTGTATGTGTTGACCATTCTGGAAATTAGTGTACTTTGTCTTGAGTTAGTTCTATAAAACTAGCTACTAGCTGGCAAATACATAGTTATTTTTAAGGAAAGAGGTGGAACGTGTAATGGAATTAATGATAATAACAATAAATAAGATTGATTGTCCTTATTGAAAATTGATAATAGAACATCAGCGTCTGATGTTCCATCTTCAAAAGAAATTAATATAAATTGTATTAATTTGAAGTATAACATATTTACTGACTTTAAAGTTAAGATATTTTATAAAGTTATTTTAGATATTTTTAGATTTGTTAATTTGAAATTGATAATATGGAGATGTTATTATAAAAAAAACCTGGAGTTAGCTACAAAAATATAAGCATCTACTAGGCATGGGAATTATATTAGTTTATACTCATGCATGTACTAAATTTCATTTTAATAATAAAAAAGATATGGTACATAAGAAAAATAAACATTTTCTGATATTTTTAGGATATTTTACCAATACCTACTTATTTCTTCTAGTTGCACTTTAAAAGTAAAGATTTTTCGATATTTGATTTACTTAAATTTACTTAATACATTTAACGAGAGTTTATATCAACTTATTATGATCTCTCTCTTGATCTTATTTGATATTCAACTTTAGATACCTTAAAATTAGATTAATCTGCAAATCATTATTTAAATGAACAATCGGTGTAATATTTCACGGTAGAAGTAGGTGTTTTAATAGAACTTTATAAATTAACCTGGAAATTAAAATTTATAGCTTACGAACTTGGAAAGTATTTAGGAACATTTTTTAATTCAGAAAATTAACACTTCTCTTCTCTCGCAAATAATATGAAAATGAATAGACCTACTGTTCAGAAGAAGATTATCAAAGTTTATATCAACGTTAAAGTAAACCCATGTTTACCTAACAGAACAGAAGTTTTGCATATTTTCCATTCTCTGCTAAACTTCTGTAGAACACATTTCTCCATATACTGTTTTTGACCACTTCATTTGAAAGCTTTCGTTTCACCAATCAATCCTAACATCATGTTGGTATAAATAGAATTTTAAATGACAATCCAACAAAAAGTGAAACTAAGAGGCGTCCTATATTTTACAAACTCTATAAAATAAGCACTAGGAAAGTTAATGATAATAGTTCAATTTATTAAGAACCTATTTTAACGGAACAGCCCAATACATTGACAGATTTACAGCTCAAGGCATTCGCTTACTCACATAAACAGAATATTTTATGTGACATTTGCGACTTTGCTTCCATATATTTTGTTTAATTGTGGTATTTAATTCGTTACGACATTAATTTCGTATCTCCAGTTCCTTCCATATAATTTTATACATATTTTGCAAGAACAAGACAAATTATATTTTCCCGCCTTACATTCGTCGTGTGCTTAACATGCATTTCTTGTGTCGTGTTTTATTGCTTCCTTTTATCTTCTTTGAGCTTTACCTTTCTTACTGCGTCTGAGAAAATATCGCAATTTTGCTGAATATTTATTTCTCTTGTTAAATATAGTAAACTGATTAAATGGTATTTGTTATTTTACGTTGGGATATACTAATACATTGAATTTAAATCGTTTTGAAAAAAAGTGGATAATAGATTACTTAGTTTTTAATGACATTTCAACTTGTTATTTAAGTCTCTTATTTTCACATACCAGAGTTGATTGATTATGTTATTATGAAAAATAATTAAAAGCTGAGGGATGTCTCCAGGACCAAAATATTTCAGTTTTTTTAGTAATATTTCGTGTTCCAATGTATCAAAGGCCTTGCTCAAATCTAAAAGAACCAAGCAAGTACTAAGATTTTTGTCATTTGAACGCAGTATACAGGGTTAACTATGACTTAGTACAAATATTTTAAGAGGGGATAGGGAAAAATAAGAATTAACGGAATCACCCTTCAAAAAATTCCAAACTTATTTATAAAGCCAAAAAATTTTTTCGAAACTATATTAAATCCCTATTTATCGCCGTCACTGACCTGTCAGACGCGAGGTTAAGTATAATCTGCCAGAGGCTAGGTTAGGTATAATATGCCAAAGTTAAAGGTGTCAAACATAGTGACAGGTCACCGCATTGACACGCTTCCAAAGAAAAAAAAACTACAAAATGTAGATTATTATTTAATGAGAAATACGACAGAGAGGCAGCCTTTATCTTACTAATATTTATTTCCAGGATTGATACTTGGAGAGATTTGAAGAATGTTTAATCATCTGTTTTCTTGCTTGTTTAAATTAAAACTTGCAAAGATTTTTGTACTTGCTGTGGACCTCTCCTTCCCTCGATCGTTCTTTTTGTGTAAATCGAGGTAACTACTTGGTTTGGCGGTCTTGACCAAGTCCTATTACTTACGTCGGGAAAAAGCACAGATGATAACATAATACACGCAAATGTACACAAATACATAAAAACACTGCCACACGTTTACTACCACGGCATAAAACAGCTGTTCGATGTGGTTCAAAAGTATTCAGCATAATATTTTGTATACTCGGAAACGTCTTTGACGCTGTTGCACGATAATATGCATTTGTCACACTCCCATAAATCAGCACCTTATCCGTCATCTAGGCATTTGAATACAACATGTTTGTAAATACACAAAAAATACGCAAATTAAATTTTCGAAAAACAAGTACTGAAAAATTATTTCAAACTATCAGACTGTAACCGTATACTATACATCTACAAACGACATCTGTAGGTCACTAATGCCAGGTGCACTCTTCTTCTTTTTATGGCCTACTCACGACACATAAACAAGGAGAAGAAGAAGAAGAATTTTAATTTTCATGTGTTAATACTAATAGTAGCAACAATATTAACAGTAATCGACGATGTTTGCATAAAATAATTAGTAATACTTTAAACTATAACATCCCAAGATGTTCACAGTGTTCTGTAAAAATGACCCTTAGATTATAGCTAACTTCGCGTTTCTGCATTGTTTGGAGCATGGAAAGTAGGCAACTAGCAATGCAATATTCATAACCTAGAACTTACTGTTACTTTAAATCAGCTAAGTGACTAATTTTAAGCGTGTTATAGTAATTAAATAAAGTATTTTATGTCGGATATGTTAATTATGATGAATCTGCAAGGAATGAAAATGTGCAGTGTGCAACGAAAGAACCAAGATCCAATACAATATACTGCAGCTAAGCGGATTAGCTGGTATCTATCAGGTACTTAGACATTATTATTTTAATAAATATGTTTATTTTCGTCGTTTCTACACTTGACAATGTTGATAAAAACGACCGCATGGTTGTTGACATATCTAGCCATGTCGGATGATGATTAATTGTCATAGGCGCCGACTTTCCGTAGGAAAAGAGGGTTTTGCCCCAATTTTTAAACATTGAGCTTGAATTCCAAAATATATTTTTTATTGTCTTTTAGACCTCCCTGAGCACGTGGTTAAAATTTTTGTACTTAGTCATAGTTAACCCTGTATTATCTGTGTCATCTAAAAGAGCTGTAGTTGTGCTATGATTAGCCTTAAAGCCCGACTGGTGCAATGGAATAATTTGATTTGCAATAAAATAAAACTTAAGTTGCTCACGCATTATTTTCTCTAACACCTTAGAAAGTGAAGATAATATAGTAATGGGTCTAAAATGAGACAGATATGTGGGATTTGAGTTTTTAGGAATAGGACATATTATATAAGGGGAAACTATCCTGAAATGAAACATTTATTAATATTAAATCTACTAAGAACAAGTCATATGAAAATGTAAGATTTCTTAACTGAATTCTTACACATGAAATTGGAGTTTGGTTAATTTTTTTCTCGAAATTGGTTGGGTTTGGGACCCTGTTAAATTTGTGACAATCAAACCTTGAACAACCCCGCACTTTCCACATGTAAGTATTGAGTTGTAAGTATTTTTAAGCAAGAATAATACATCTTTAGCACAAGGTTCTGGTACATTTTTTGAAGAGGAGTTCTTATCTCATATTTTCTTAACTTCCTCTATGTTAACAGTTTGTTTAAACACCCTGTTCACTTATTGCGCTATAGAAAAGAATCTATCGAATGAATATTTCGCAGATTCAAATATAAAAGCATATTTTTAATACAAAGAGTATAAATCAAGTTCATAAACAAAAATATAATATTGAACATGAATTGCAGCGCTTTCCACCGCAAACAGAAAATTGAGTTATGATCGAAAACATACATCGTAATTGCTGGGTCCATTTTAGATTAAAATACATTTCAATCATACGTACAACATATCGTCACTCGGTCTGCGCTTTCAAATTCGATCTGGCAAAATAAAGACAGGATTCATATTTGAAATAGTTTGGCAGGGGGCTCATCTACGTAAACCTGACAGTGAAAAACATTCAGTGGCGTACTACGCTTGTTTCTATTTAGGTATTTCAAACAGATTTAGAACTTGATGTTGTGAATGAAAAACTATCATACCGCTAGATTTTCTCAAAATAATTTACTGAATGTGTTAACGGTGAACCAGTTGTTTAAACAACTATCGGTCTAAAGGACACTTCAAACTCTTAGTCTTTTAATTCATTTTACGTTTATGCATTGCGTACAGTCAATAGTTTGTCCACAAAAAAATAATATTGATTTCTATTGTTGTAATATTTTAACCCCCTGTAGAATTTATCTTATTACATGTCTTGTACATTTTCCATTTCTATATCCTATGAAGAATTTGGAATGCTCAATTGATGACGTATGAAGAGAGAAATAATTTCAAAACATTTAGACAAGATTGACTCCTTTTATGTTCCCGTTAGTAAATTCTCTTCTCACGTTCGACTTCGCGTTGGGAACCACTATCAATGTATATCCTCCCATATCTTTTATATATTCAAGCTGAAGGAATATTAGTTTTTCACGACGGTATACTCAACTAAGTATTAGCGATAATCAGTAATATCTAAAATAAGAAACAATTTTAATATTTGGGGAAAAGTGTGAAAATTACACTACATCAAGTAGGTTTCATCATCTGCTTCTTTCAAAAATTTCTCAACTTCTGGTTGTCTTGAAACACTAGACTTCGTGGATCTATGTCCTATCAATTTACGTTTATGGAAATCAATTACTCTTATGTAAATATTTTTTTTCACTGACAATTTTGTTCTTACCATTTGAGAAAGACTCCACAGCGTAGAACTCTGGTATACTCTGGATTTTTGTTCAAAATAGGCTAGTAGAACTGCCTCAGTTATAGCAGCAGTTACTCCCCCTTGATGACTCCAATCTTTAAATAAGTGGAAACTCTTCATATTTTTTATCTAGATTTTATCAGCAATAATGGCTGAATCGCGATTTTTGATAATTCTTCTATATTATCTTCCATGTTATCATTGTATCGTTTTAATAAATCACTGACACTAATATTAACAAAAACCTAATAAACAAATTCGTTTCCATATCAACATTTTTTGAGGATTCTTGATTCACAATTTCGAAATTCACAATTTTCAATAAAACGTTATATAAACTATAGTTATTTGACTTATTTTCAAAACACTATTAAAAAAATCATATGACGCTACAATAATTAAATAATTCCATAATTAAAATTGCATTTTTTTATTATAAAGAATACAAAACTATATTTGAATTTATTGTATGCAGCAATTTAAGCAATTAATGAAATTTATTTGCTAATTCCTGCAGTTAAAACTCTGTCTGTGAATACCGCTGTTATAATTTACAAAATTGCAGTAGCAATTTTGTTACATTCAATGTATACACTTAAGATATTATATTTTCTTGTATAAAATATATCTTGCTTGAAAACTCGCTAAACATTAGCTGACAATTTATTAGCGGTCAAGAATATATGTTTTATTATTGATGGCCATCTAGGATGTTAGATAAATGTTGTCTATTCGCGAAATTCACGAACCACTAGATGGCACTGTAAAATTCAAGATGTCGGATGTAGATAATGCGGCTAATTATAAAGGTTTAATTGTCAGGGATGTTGTGTTTTATGGTGTAATTCTTTGTATTCATGTAAGCGTTTAGGTGAAAGGGTATTTTAGCACTTATTAAAAGTGCTAATAGTAAAAATTTTAAATCTAATGTAAGACAAATTCATAAAGTGATATATATTGTGAATTTGCAGCTCGTAACCGTTCAGATTCAGATATAATAGTTCGGTTCCAGATGTCTATACCAGATATCTTGGACTACTTGGGGGATCGTGTGTGACTTCTAAAAGAAGGTGAGGTTGTTTTTAAGGTGGGATACATAATTTTGAGCTCAGTAGGTAGGTAGGTAGAACATGAATAGCCCCAAGTTATCACAAGCCTGTGTTTACAGACGCCTGTTTTAGTTCAACCCCATGAAATATTTATTTTATTAAAAAATTGGCGGTGTGTCATACAAATTTAAAAACATTCTTAAATAATTCACAAGATAACTTTGTTATAATTACTTGACAAAATCTTAAGAAGATGTTTGCTACATACTTTGATGTATTTTGTTATCGGTTTTCCGATTCTCGATTTAATTTTCCACTGCTTACAAAGCTTCGGGTCTACTGAAATTTATGCAGGGCAATACTAGATGTAGGTACAGTAAGAGGATCATTGGGCAGCAGCACTGATTTTCCTAAATTTTGTGCAAATATTCTTACGTATATTTTGCATTTTTATATACTTTTTATAATTAAATATCATTCGATCTCATTAAAATTTGTAAAATTACTAAAAATACAGAAACTTTCCACTACACATACAAAACCGATTTGTTGGATTATTGTTCACCTCACACTTAATTTATTATAAATTATTTTATGCAGGTTATGCATTCGAGATAAAATTATACTTTTAAAAGTATTTTCAAAGTTTTGGTACTATTTATACAGACAAACTTATAGAAAATATTAAAAAACATGCCAAACTTCACATTGCTATTATGCAAGTAATTTGTTATTCACCTCTACAGCAATTCCAAAATCTATCAACAGATGTCAGCCACTTGGTGGTTTTCGCCAATTGCACTATTCAAATTATGAAGTTATTTAATCATCATGAATATCTTGCAAACAGTAAAAGAAAACCCATTACGTGTTTATACCATTACAATTAGGTAACAGTAGAGAATATAAAATTTATTAATACACATCAATTTTATTATTAAAAAATTTCCTTGTGAGAAAATAGCCAATGAATGCATTTTTACAGTCGAATCTAACGTATATGCGTGATCTCCTGTACATACATACAGATTTAAGGATTTACAGCGGCAATTAGACGCGTCAACGGAAATTATAACCCAATTAATCAGTCGCGTACCCCTTTTCACATATAAAATAATGTGTTAATTTTCTCTCCACTTCACTTAATAGCACGTTATACTGAAAGTGTTATAAGGGATCTATGAGAAAATAATTTGTAATTATTTCAAACTGTTAATTACTTACATAATTATAAGTAAACAGTGGTAACTCAATGAAAATAATTAGTAATTAAATTATTATCAAATTGATTATATGAATAGCAATCAACATAGAATGTGGTAGTTAATAATCACTTGCTTCAATTAATTTAATTTATTATGTTTTGATGAATAGAAATGTATCAGCAATAAATAATTAAGAATCATAATATTAGAGA
This sequence comes from Monochamus saltuarius, assembly GCA_025584915.1. NCBI lineage: Eukaryota > Metazoa > Arthropoda > Insecta > Coleoptera > Cerambycidae > Monochamus > Monochamus saltuarius. Next base: position 29,896,029 of record CM046722.1, read on the forward strand.
TATTGAGTTTGAAAAATTTGAATTATTTTATAAGCTTTGTAAACAAATATTTTAAAAAATGACGATTAATATCAGAGGGATGATGTAATAATATTAATTAAAATAGTTAATTATATTAATAGTAATGGTTAAAAATTTTATGAAGAAAGAGTTATTGATTTGAAATAATAATTTTGATATTAAAAAGTAAATTGACTAAAAATTTCACTAAACATCAACCAACTATTAATAGAAAATACACAACGTTTTTGCAAAAAAAGGGGCTAAAACATAAAACATTCCATATCTCTTCAACCTTTACTTTGCGGATCCATGTTTATTGAGACTTTTCTGCTTATTTTGGTTCATACTATTACCTCCTTAAATATTTTACACTCTTTTTTTAACACCCTGTATAGGCGAAGGAGATGACAAAGACGGGCTGAATAAGTGAAAAGGATGTATCACAACGAAAAAGCCTATAAGGTATATTTAAATAATAAGTAGGGTAATATTGCGTAGGCTATAAATAAGAAAAATAGTGTAACCAATAAAACGAAAGACTTGTCTATCTAAAATAATCAATAAAAATTTCATTTATTTATTGAACAAAACCAATTGTTAATTAAAAAAAATATTTTCAGAATTGCCCTGCAATTATTCAATTCAGACTAACCAGAACATTTCTGATCCAGTATTTTGCATTTGTTTTTCATTATTTCGTTACAAACTGGCAAAACTACATTTTCACTCATTACAACCATTAACTACCGATAAGACACATTTCCCGTAGGCACAGTTAGATAAAATGACTAGGTATTTATTATAAGAGAATGAAACGAAATGAATGTGATAATAGAAAACTTTTAATGCACTCGGGGCAGTCTTGTCCCATAACCTAGAAAAACAAACCGACAAACTATATTGTGGGAAAATATCTGTACCCGACACATATTCCTTTATTTAATACCAACTATAAAACGTTTTAAATTAAAATAAGACACTAAAAACTGAAGAAGAACACACAACGTAAACACAGGAATTGAATTACGACATGACAGCGACAGCGACCGTTGCTTGCTGGTTGTCTACTCTGATTCTCGCATTGGCGGCGATAAATAAGTTTGGAATTTTTTTGAAAGGCGATTCCGTTAATCCTTAATTTTCTCTATTATATCCCTACTTAAAATATTTGTACTTAGTCATTGTTAACCCTGTATAATATTGTTTAATTGATTAAAATGTAAGAAATGTATAAAAATATCACTCAAAATTTTGTTATGGAGATTCTTTCAAGCATGTTGCTTTAAGGTAATTTCTATCAAGTTTTTCAGCAATTTCAATGACAAAACTATCTCAGTGTTACAGACTCTTGGTGTACAAAACGTCATAGCTTTGGCATTTCTTGATTTGTGGTTATGACAGATGCCAGATATTTTCAAACATATCCATAACAACACAAGCTCCATTAATTTCGGGTTCTTATGACAGCAGGCATTATAAATGTCCAGGATGATATGAGTATGTGTATATCTCGTAAATTATAAGTGAAATATAATATTATTTTTACGAACCAAAAACACTCAATATCATGGTATTAAGTTGTCCACAAATTTTACAATTACAGATGCACACAACACAAATCGCATCATTAGGTCGCTAAAGCATGACATATTGATTTGTCCTAGGTTGTCAAGTAAAAAACGATGCTATTACATTAAACATATCAAAAAATGTTTACCATCTAAAGCAATTTTTGAATATTTAGCTATTTATTATCTTACCCGATCGTCATTTTACTCGTCCCTCCATCTATCCCTACGTAAAAAAATCAATAATAAAGATCAGCGTAACTCTCGGCAGCTTTTCGAGGAGAAGAAATGGTATTAAGGCTTATGGCGAGCGCTCTATAAAACGCTATAAAGTTTTCGCTCAGTAACTCCTCAAGAGATAAAGATAAAAATATGCGTTTTTTCTAATAGACTACAAATATTATTTTACATCGACGCTGTGTTTTGAAATTTCAGAAAAGAGCAAAATTCATTAAAAAAAAAATTAGACTCAAAATTTCAAAACACAGAGTCGATGTAAAATAATATTTGTGGTCTATTAAAGAAACTGCATATTTTTATCTTTATCCCTTGAGGAGTTACTGAGCGAAAACTTTCATAGCGTTTTATAGAGCGTAAGCCTTAAGTTATCAAGCCTTGTCTGAGGAATTCGTTCAGATCTTGAGTATGGAATATTTATAAATCGAATAAACAGGATGCTAATGTGTGACTAATATGCATTCGTTTTAATTTACCGTGTGCTTCTTTCTATAAATATCAAATTTAGAACAGATAAATGCACTTGACCACAAAATAGCAGACTTGACCCAAATCATTTAAATATTTCTCCAACACGCGTCCACTTGTGAGTAAATAATTCTGTTAAATACATTTCTGTTGAATGTTTATTTTTCGCAAACATTCATTATTGAAATGTATTAAAAAATGGTAAGCACATAATAATATAGACGTTGCTTAAAATTTCCAGGTGAATATTAGCTAGAATTTTTCTTACATTCAAATATTTTTTCGTTTTTTTTACTGTATTGTAAAGGTATTTAAACTAATATACATTAGTTTTCTGCACAATTATTGTGTATGATTTTGAAACCAAATATCTAGGTATACTAGGATCACTTCTATAGACAAGGCTAGATTCAAAAATTATAATAATCTAGGCACGGGCACTTAAGGGCACTTAAGCAGCTTCTACATCACTAAAAGAGATAGAACCATCAGATTTTTTGACTATAGCAGTTTGAACAGTAGTCTGCAGTTGACCTCTAGTATACTTGTACAACGCTTTAGAACCCTCCTTGACAAGGTTACTCTCAAAGAATCGCCTGGCAGCCCGAATGTCTTGGGTTAATTTATGTACTTATTTATTAATATAATATATTTAGTATTTGCACATTAACTTTCAGTTTATCATATTCTAATATATGTTTCTTTTATTAGTACCCTATTTTGCTTATTTATAGCACGCCTCAGCGTTATTAATTCCATCTTTTAAAAACGCGCGTGTCTTAAAGTTACCATGGCAAAATCAACTAACCGAGAAACGTGAAGTCTAAATGTCATCTTTTTAATTATCGATCTGACAGGAGTACCTTGTAGCGTCAAATGAAATATTACTAACAAATGTTTCGGAGGGAATGCTGTTGAAATTAATACTGTTATCATTCTTAGAAGTCAATGAGTCACTTCCATTAATGTCCCCCTCAATAATGTTTGAAACATTCTTCTTATTGCTAATACTTTCTTCAACGTAACCAGTCGCGACAGCTGCCGATTTTCATCCATGTCGTTGGATTTGATCTATTGTCATGTCACCATAATGGTAGCGGACGCAAGTCGAAACGCATGTTCAGTGTATTTCTCAGGATCGTGCAATTTGCAAGGGACATGATCCAAATGTATTAACACCAATCACTTGATTGGTGCACTTCCCCTTATCATCTTAAAAAACATTGTCTGTACTTACATTTTGGGGACGCAATGATAAATAATGCTTCACTAAACACACATAACTAAATCCATCACTGTCGGTAACAGTAAAACGTCTAGCCTTCACTGTCTTAGATGGTCGGATAGAAATAAGCAATACGCTTTCTTCTTCCTTGATGTCATGTAAACGTAAGTCGCACAATTCACATCGACAAGACACCGCAAATGGCTATCACCTTCCAAAATTAATGCGTGCATCTGTGAAAAACCGCAAATCATCTTCCTTGAATATATATGTCTTCTTGACTACATCGTTCTAGTTAATTATCTTCACGAATGCATGCATTTTTACAAATGATTTTAAATCAACCCATTTGTGTATCCTCAACATACTTTGCAATTTCGAATGCCCACATAGTCGACGCCTTGTACTGTTTTCTAAAGGTAATCATGCAGAACTCGTTCATCTGTATCTGTTACCTTTTGCTCTTCCATCTGTTTAATGAACTTGTACTCTTTTCTATCTATAAGTGTTTTCTGATTCTTGCGATATTAATCGCGATTCTGTTTTACTATTTAAGTAATCAATGTCAGAACTCATTTTTAAGCAATACTTATACAATCAGTAACAACTGTCGTGACAAGAATTATTCTTATGTGACAGATACAAAGTTATATTATCTATGTACAAATCAATTTTTGTTTTTCTCTTTTCATGGCAACAAATGGTATACTGATGTCACATCACGAATTCAACAATTTTACATTATTAGTTCTATTTACATTTTTTGTAGTATAATACCAGTATTTATGATTTCAAATCGTACCAATAATAAAAAATAGCGTAAAACACTCTTGTTCTTTTTCAAACACTCCGGCTTCGCGTTTTAAATATTCTTAATATCCACTTATACTTTAATATACCATTTTGTTTAAATTATTGCACACATTACAATACTCCAATGTTATATCCAATTTGGACCAATCAAAGTTATGGCTGGCTTTTATTTTAGAAAAACCTTTTATCGTCGTATTTACTTTTTGCCTTCCGGTCTTTCCGATCCATCCCACGTTTCCGACATAAAAAAGTTTTCCGATCTAAAATACCGTGAAGGGCTTAAGTGGAAAATATAAAATCACTAACGGAAAGTGGTACGAGATACGGTCTGCCGACTAGAAGTATGGGAAACACTAAAACTATATTAAGCGACTTCCATCGGTCTGGAATGTATCAAAACTCGCTGAGCTGAGGTATTTTTCCATTAATAAACTCAAGGCAGTTAGTGTTTGCTCCAAACACATCGTTGCAACTATCATGGACAATACGAGTGAATTTAAGTGCAAATAATGGTTTTGATTATCGAAAGTAATCTAAAATAGGGAGGTGAAGCACATCAAATAATAAGTGAATTTATTGGTGCCTTGGACAGTTTAGCTTTATTCTTTAATACAGTGTGTTACTTAATGTTGGAGTCGAAAAGTTAATATAAATCTGTCCTAAAAAGCACTGGTTCCGATATACAGGATGCTGAAGTTTTTATTCTTATTTTAGGTTTGTCAAAAATATCGACAACCGTTTGAACCTACCAGTATTATGGTATAAAAACACACTTTTTAACCAAAACAGTTTTATTTATTTAACTAATGGCGTAGGCATAACTACGTAATGATACAATTTTATCTAAAAAATTGATACACCACAAGTCACGGAACATAGGGCAACATTTTAAAAAACATTTTAAAAAACATACAACAAAAATTTTCAATTTTTTTTATTTGTTTTTTTTTTATATACTGCAGATACTATCACCACGTTATACCACAAAAATGTTTGATTTATCTAGTATAATCTGTCTAATTGTCAAAATGATTGAAAGGGTAAGTTGAAACGCAAATACAGAGTCCCCGGTTTTTCATTCTTAACTTTGGGAAAAATAGAACATAAGAAATAATGGTAGCCTATCCTATAACATTTTTCTCTCTGACACTCCTGATACTTTACTTTTTCAAGTATTATTTCAGAAAATCCCCATAACTCCCATACAAAAAATTATTTAAGACATAACTTTCTAGAAAATTTAAACTTACGTTGTTGCTGATTTCTATAGAAAATTTGAAGTAAATCCATAAGGGGGCAGCACATGCATCCTGCTAAGCCCTTTGCTTCAATTTAGAACTTTATATTCTTCATTGCAATCGATTGTACATAACATTAAGTAACATAACAAAATCTGAACATTGCGGTTGTGTTGGCTTAACTTTACGAGCATTAAAAGCTTACATAATTGTATTCTAATAATTTGAATAATAAGTTTTATTAAATTTAATTAAAGTAGGTATATATATCTACGTTTAAATATTTAAATTTTGACATACGCCCACTTAAGGAAAAGTCATTTATTTTATGAAAGCCTTTTTCTACATATACATTAGAAAATGTGGCCTGAATGATAAAAACCAGACCTTAAAAAATTAAGCCTTAATGTAATAGTAATGCAGAACTAGCGTCCTCTATGAAATATGCAAGAAACAATTAGACCAGCATATTTGGCGTCCTTAAAAACTCTGGAATACCAAATTTCATAAACAAATTTGGAAATTTTTGGAAAAAATTTATTTTAAAAATTTTACTTTGTCACCGTATCTCGAAAACAAGAGGAGATAGGCAGATAGTTCATATGAAAAAAAATCATGATTTTTGACGTCCCTGTATTTAGGGAAGGTCTTTCGGAAACACCCTGTGTATTCTCATCATATTGATTCTGTTTCACATTTCTAATTTAAAATGCATAGTTCACTTCAACAACTAACTAAATATTTAAAAAATGTTATAAATGGCGCTTGTTAATATTCTATTCTTGCAAACATTTTTATCATAATTGTAATTAATATTATCGCATTCCTAACGGCATCTACAAAAAATATCAGTTTGTTTGTGTAGCAAGAATTGTGGAACGAAAACAATTTTGTGGCAGCAGAACAAAGCAATTCTTCCAGTTCATATAAAACGACAATGAAACAAACGGACAACAGCTTTACATAACAGATTCGAAAGATACACAATGTAGACAAAAGCCTTCGAGCTTTGAAAAAAATTGTGAATTGAAAAGTTCACTGGCCTGGTACGATGTCACGTTATCCAATGTAAGAGACTGGAAATTGTTTTAGTGTTCTGTTAGTAATATGAATCTACTGCAGATATTCTCTTTCCTAAATTCGTTCTTTCAAAAGCAACAATATATAGATTCCAATGATCTTATCTTCATTAATTTATTTTGCCGCTTGAGAAAAACAATGAAAATTAATTAAATAAATGGTTGTTTTATTAAATTATTTTTGCCGAAGAATCTCACGTTGAGAACGCTGACAGAATAATTTGCATCACTATATCATCAGCATCATATATTATATACTAATTAATCAGATTCTCAACTGTCGCACTTATTTGAGTAAATAACGTCAACTAATTTTGGAAGAGATATATTTCTGGATTTAAAAAAACGTGAAATTTGAAGTCGTTCCATAATCTAGTAATATAGGGTGTCTGGAAACTCCGCACAGAAATTTAGAGGTGATACTACTTGAAAAATGATCTATCAAGTTCATGTAACATTTTGTTGAAATGTCAATATTAACGGAGCTATGTAACCTCAAAGTTATTTTTGGCTTTAACTTGTAAAATTTGGCACACTGTTGTTCTCAACTTTGACGTGCTGTTAGATTGAAAAACAGCGACATTTCATTCGACCAATCAAACGTATATGTGTTTATATCCATGTAGGTACAACTTTTGAATGAACTAGCGAAAAATTTGCTTTGAAAATAACATATTTGCTCCACCAATAGCAGTTGAAATTCACACGTATTAACTTTCTATTCGAAGTAGTTTTACCTCCAAATATGGTTTTTAATTTAAATATCCCTCCTATGCCTTTCACAGATATGCAGATATCCAAATTATGCGATTAATATAAACGGAAAGGTGCAGAGCGCACCTTCAATACATAACTAGTTTGGTGGTGGGCAAAAAATCCAACATCCCTTGATTTATTTCACGCTGCGCCAAGCTGGTCTTAAATATATCTCAGAGCCGTTCTCAGTTCTCTTTCTGATTTTCATTTCGGCTTCGGCATTTGTGTATGTTTTTTTTTGAGATGGCTATGGATTTGAATGTGTGTATGAACTAAGGTCCCTAAACAGAGGATATAGGTTGTCTACAAACTTTCGTCCAATAGCAATGCAGTAATTTTGAGAATCGTCGTCGTTGGTTGGCAGTGTTAGTTATATTTGAATTTTCAGTGGTTTTAATAATTTCTGTATAATGTGTAATAATTAAGTAGTTAGATATGTCAAATTTTTTCCATATTGCTATAAAGTATGTCTCAATATTTCGGTTCAGATCCGTTTACCCTACAAACTCTAACTGTATGACTTATTTCCAGCATGGATTAGTAGTTATTCTAGGGGAGCACCATGCAAGTACGAGAAGTAACATATTTTATACAGCTAAAAAAATTACAACATCGAATGCATATACAGCAGCACGATTAGCATTACCAAATATGGAAGTAAGTATATTAATTGTTACAAACAAATTATAATCACAAATGATACAACACAATCTCAGTTACTGTTCAGTTAATGGTACGATTTTGTGTCTACACTTATTTGATTATATAATTAGAATTACATTAATACCTGGAATTTTTGGTACCATACCAGCTTTTTCTATTAAGACAAAAATAGCTAAAATGATGATTTTAATCCAACTAAGAAGTTTTGCTCTCAAATAATGCAAAACACGCAACAGAATTTGCGTATTTGACATAATAATAAAAGTATGTCTTCTCAATATCAGTTAAATAACAACCAAAAGGCAACGATAACAAATACCAGAGCAACAATTATTACGCCAAAACACAGAAATAATTACAGTACCAAAAAATACTACAGGGTACACGGATAATTCTAAGAAAGACATTTTATAGATGTACTCAATCCCCAAATTTATAACTCTAAATGGAAGTGACCTTCACTTTTAAAGGTGGTAAAGGTTTTTATCTTTTCAACGTCATCGAGTTTTTTAATTTTGGATGATTAGTTTATGAGATATCAAAACTAAACAGTGTGATATGGATAAGAAGAAAAATAACGCTTACTGGTCGATCAGGCCTCAGAAGTTGAACAATGTATGAAAACGTTTTTATTTACGGTTGTAGGATGCAGCCAGACGTTCATTTAACCTATTTGGAACATCTGCCATGTTGAGATTAAGTTTTTAATTTGTTGTAGCAAATTTTGTCAACCAAATTACTTTATTTTCTTAGGTACTGTTTATTATTGCAATACATTTTAAAACCGAAACATTTTGGAATACTACATTCAATTTAAATAATTCAGTTGCAACTTTGATTTTATTCCATTTGCTGAATTATTGCCTCAACGAACTTTGTCCGATAAGTGTTTTCACTTTTACATATTCTCCTTACTTTTAGATTTTAGCGATACTATTATAATTAATACGATTATGCGATTATATTATATTCATGGTACTTTAAGATCACTTGGAATAGCAAGACAATGATTAAACGGTGTTTTGCTGTTTGGATGGACTCCAAATAACAGCATCATATTCTAGGCGAATGTGAACAAAAGTATTATATAAATAAGTAATTTAAGCTATCAATGTTTTTAAAATCATAGATTACACGCTTAATAAGACCTAACAGCTTATATGCATCAGCAGTGATAGTTTGAATGTCATTATTAAACTTTAAATTATTTTGATTATACCTAAATCTATTATAATTAAACATCGAGCTATATAAGTGTCACTATTCAGAATGGATACATTTAAAAGGTTCATTGACAACGTCTAGGAAAAGAAGAGGCCCAAGATTGGACCCCTGCGGCACTCGAGACTTCAGACCCTTATATGATACAAACTGATACCTACTATCAAGATAAAATGACAAAAGTATTATTAAATTAAGTATCACTAAGTTCAAAATGTATTAATTTAGGCGAATATCTTAACTCGAAAGCAAACAAGTGTTTACATTAGTGATGTTAAGAACTGCGAATTTCCGGTCTTTATATCAATATTCAATTGTCCGCCATCCTTCATGAATCTTTCTTTATTATAGATGGTTAAAATTTTCCTTTTGAAATAAATTTACCGATAAAGCAGTCTTTTAATCTTGCAGACATAATGGCATGCACGAAAAGAAAACTTTTGTGAAAGTTATATAGGCACATCTTTTACTCGCTTCTTTATTAAAAACAAATGGCGGTTTCTCAGATTATTAATAAAGCGCTTGTAGCTTTCCTCCACCAAAATTAAAACAAAACTTTGTTAGAAGTTATCTTTCTATTTCATTAAGTAAGCTTCGTAAGATCTTTCACGTAAAGAGATATTAAAGGCTGCTGGTTTAAAGTTCCAGTAAATCGGAATTTTTAGTTATGTATCACGAATTTTAGTACAATTTATTTTACTTCTTTGCAGTACTATTTTTTTTTAGGTTTATTCTTCCTATAACTAAGCCTATACAGTGAATTTTCCTTACCAAGCCAGTAAATAAGTTTTTGTTTATTGTATAAGAAACAACAACAGGATTTACCCAATACAATGTTCCCTTATAAGAACAAAATAATAATACATACAGTAGTAGTGAATATAAGAAAAAGGTAATAATACCAACTAAATAGTAATAAATATAGTAGTAATAAAAGTACCACTAAATGAATGAATGACTTGTACATAAAGTACATTCAAACAGTAAACAAAAAATAAAAATTACAATAAATACAAATAATTCAAACAAAATTACGGAAATATTTTTTGAGAGTCTTTTCTAAAGAATACATTGAGATAGAAAAATATCAATAGCCATATCTTGGAAGATTTTATTGCAACTAGATAAACACCTATTTAAGGGTGAATTCAAATAATAATTGGTATTAGCATGTTCACAATGGAATATATTTTTATTTCTAATTGCATACGATTTAACTATAAAGTTTATTAAATTATTAATTTTGGATGAATTAATTAAATTGTTAATAATTTTATAAATAAATTTAATGTCTGTTATACGTCTCCTATCCTCGAGAGATATTAAGTTTCATTTCCTTTTTATTATAGAACTATCTAAAATGCCAGGGTAGAGCTTATGATTTACATATTTTATAAATTTATTTTGGACTCTTTCAAGCTGATGAATGTATATAGAATATTGAGGATTCCAAATTACTGAGCCATAGCTTACTTTACTATTAACATAAGCCATAAACAAATTACGGAAAATATCCGGGTTTTGAAAATCAACACAATTTCTGCATAAGAAACCGAACATTTTATTAGCTTTGCAGAGATCTAATTAATGTGACGATCAAATATCATCCTGCTATCAAAATAATACCCAAGTCTGAAATTTGTGTAACTTTTTGCAATTTATAATTTGACAACAAAAGTTTGTTACAATCTGATTCCTATTTCTAGTAAATGTTATATGATGACATTTCTTAAAGTTTATATATAAGCTGCTTTCATCACAGTAATTTTTAAAAGTATTTAAGTCTTGTTGTATTAATTCAATATCATGAGCATTACTTACAGAATGAAAGACTTTAAGATCATCTGCATACATTAAAAATTTTGAAAACTGAAAACAATTGGCTATATCATTAATGTATATATTAAATAACAGAGGTCCTAAATGCGACCCTTGAGGACACCCAGAAGTTACTAATGAAAAATCAGAAGTGTTTTGATCAGTTCTAACAGCCTGATATCTATTTGAGAGATACGACTGAAACCAACGAAGTAAACACCCGCTCACACCAATTTCAGAAAGTTTATTGAACATGATTCGATTACTTAGCTTATCAAAAGCCTTACTAAAATCTGTATAGACAGCATCTACTTGCAATTTATGATTCATACTACTAAGAATATAGTCTGCATATAGAAACAGATTACTGTCTACTGATCTTTTTTCATAAACCCATGCTGTTCTATATTAAGCAAATTTACAAAATCATAGTACAAAAATCCCGGATAATGGATTCAAACAGCTTGGCTACAATACATAGTTTTGATATAGGACGGTAGTTTTCAATAAAATGTCTAAGTTTGAACAAAATATAGTCAGGCATCAAGCTGCGGAAGTTTGAGGTGTAATCAACTATCAAAACAAAGTTATTTAGCCTCAGGAAAACATACTTTTACATATTTGGTTATAGGTAATTGGTTAATTCAGTGTCAAATTCTGTGAAGGTTTGTATAATTTTTACAGGACAACACCACCATCTTGTCTTTTCCTTATTTCGACGAATGGAATCAGCTCTAAGAATATACAGTGTGTTAAAAAAAACTTTGGGATATAGTGTAAGAGGTTAAGATATGAAAATATAATTTAGAAACTTTTGTAAGTTGTAAGTGCTAAAAATTTTATTGGGTTGTGTGTGTTACCATCTAGTTTTGATGGTAATATGTACATGTTATCTGACTTGTTAGAAGACAATTCTTTAGTCACAATTTGATGAATGTGGTTACACACAATAGGACTTCAGTATAGCAGAGCAGATAATACTACAATTGAGTTTAGGTAATGATAATTAAAAGTGTTGTATTAATACAATCTATAAATATTGTTCTTTTGCACTATAGGTACATTTTAAATTCTACAATATGACATTTATTACAAAATATAGTAAAATCATATTAATATTTTATTTATTTATTTATATTAAAATTTATAACAACGCAATAACTATACCCAATACTTTTGCATTTACCACAGCAACGAATTTATACCGAATGGGCATATGTAAGTTTAAGTAACGTTTTTAAAATGTTATACTGGTTGATTAAACGTTTCGCGTTCGAGTTGTCAACGTTTATTTTCAGATAACAACTTAAACGAATAAAATATATCATTTAAAATACGTTTTTTATAATGTTTATTCAACTAACGCATACAAACGTATAATATAAGTTTATATTTTAATAGTATTAAACCGCACGTTAAGTGCAACGTTTGTAAAACGTCGAATTAAACGTTTTATATACATATATGAATGCCTATCTATTATAATAAAATCGAACGAAAGGAATGGGTAGGTACTAATAGATAATAGAAAACTTTTAGTGCACCCGCGGCAGTCTTGTTCCATAACCTAGAAAAACAAACCGACGAACTATATTGTGAGAGAATATCTGTATCCGACACATATTGCTTTATTTAATAACAACTATAAAACGTTTTAAATTAAAATAAGACGCTAAAAACTGAAGAAAAACACACAACTATAACGTAAACACAGGAATTCAATTATGACATGAAGTGAATTTTTACCGTTGTTTGTTGATTGCATACTCTGACTCTGTAAGCGTGCGGTGGAAAAGTCGCATAGGCGGCGTTAAATAACAATGTAATATAATACCAAAAAACATTTTTTTCTATTTATAAATAAGTTTGGAATTTTTTGAAAGACGATTTCGTTAATTTTTAATTTTCTCTATCCCCTCTTAAAATATTTGTACCTATCATAGTTAACCCTGTATACATTCTAGAACTTTAATGGTACAAGTAAAAGTAAAAGTTACGTATATTTATTAACACAGTGAATTATGTTGAACCTTTAACACACTGCTACATACAGCGAATGACATGGTGTTTTTGTGTTAAAATGTATTGTCTGAAGCTATTTATTTGTGGCATAATTTTAGTTTTTCTTTAGTTTTTCTTTAGTTTTATTGGGTTTTTGCCACACTTCTGAAAAATAATAAAGATTAATTAAATAAGCCCTTGCGCCAAACGGATCAGTCAAGGGTTATTTTTTAAAAAACTAAGTTTGCCTAACCAAAAAATCTCACACTGAAAAAAGCAGATAAGTAAAAAATAACAAAAATCACATCACTATCGCGCACTTTCGTATTATGACGTTTCGAAAAACTCTCTGTTTTCGTTATCAAAATCGTAGTAAAATATTAAACGTTTGTGAGATTTTTTGGTTAGGCAAACTTAGTTTTTTAAAAAATAACCCTTGACTGTTCCGTTTGGCGCAAGGGCTTATTTAATTAATCTTTATTATTTTTCAGAAGTGTGGCAAAAACCCAATAAAACTAAAGAAAAATTAAAATGTATTATTCTTTTACAGCGTAAAAACCCAATAAAACTAAAGAAAAATTAAAATGTATTATTCTTTTACAGCGTTTTTCATGAAATTGTTTAAATTTTACAAGTTAGACATTTAGCTACACTGATAAAAACTCTCCTATTTCTAAACCTTCAACTTTGAACAAGTTATACATATAATATCCATAACTTTTTAATAAGTACGTACTTATTTCCTAATGTTCTGCCAGTAATGTATTTAACTTTTGATAATTTCTTTTGGTTGCCCATATTTAGACACTTAAGTTTTTGGACAAGAGATTTTACTTCAAACGAATAATAGGTAATTCATCAATATTTCCTCTGTGGCATCTGTTCAGTATTTAACTCTCTTTTGTGACGTTTATTCGCTATGGAAATATACCATTATAAAACGATTTCCTTTGATCGGACAAATATTGCACTCGTCCTGCCGTTAAAAATATCCGCCCGCAACACCATCACAGAAATATTTCATTTCATGACTGTTTGTTTATACGATTTATTTACAAACTCTTAGGGAATGGAATCGTTATAAATCCACTAAACTATAATTCGGCTAAGCGGATGTTGTTAAGAGATTTGGGTAGTTATTTTTGAATATCTTTCAGGTTGAGGCAATTTCATAGAAATATACAGATTAGTAACTGAGAAAATATTTCGCTAGTGCAAATATTTGTACTTGTATAACGGTTATAGCCAATAAATTTCTCGTTCGGATAGAAAGAAGCCTTTATCTAAATTAAGGAACGGCGTCAACAGGACCACGCAGTTATACTTTATTGCTGAAAGGTTAAGATGTTCCGATTTATCTTCCCAGGAAATTATCCATCAAATTATATGTGTATGCCAAATCAAAATGGGGTTTTTGTAAGATGTAGATAGCGTTCAGTAATGAACGGTATATTATTTAAAATATTTAGGATTTAAAATTAACTTCAAATATTTTAATATATGTACAAAGTGAACCCAGATTGGTGAAGCGATTTTCGTAAGAGATAAAAAGATATCTAGATTAATTAATATTTTATTTTAGGCAATTAGCATACCTAGATATTTGTATCAAGGAACATACATATGACTTTATTGATAGGAATTGTAGGAAAATTGATTTATATTTGCTGAAATACCTTTACAATATAGTTAAAAAAAATAATGTTAATTATGTTTTGGTCTTATGGGATTCAGCTCTGCTAGGTTGTGTAACAAATTGTGCTATGACTTTAAATCCATTTAGTATAAGATCCGAATTAAGGCCGTCCTTCACCTATTTGCTTACCATATGAACATACATAATAGGTAAACACATATACAGTATGCGCCAAAAGTATGGAATAAATTCAATAAAAACGAAACAATTATTTTTGGGGAAAAATCCTCGAACAGGAATATTCGAATTGCCATCCACCAACTTCTTGACAATGCGCAAGTCTGTGAAGAAATTCTTCTTGCACATTATGAATGATTTCTGGGGTAACTCTGTGTATTTCGTCCCGAATGCGATTTTGAAGTTCTTCTAAATTACGTGGTTTATTAATGTACACTTTTGACAATTCGAACATTTAATTTAAGTATAAAATTTAATCAATTGTATTTTATTTTACATACCTCAGAATTGTTACTTTTTTATGGATAAAATTTACGTTTTCTAACATTCAATCGTCATTTACTCGAAAACTTTCCTATGGAAGAGGGCAACATTTTAGTACTGTCTGATAGAGAATTAAACGATCTCTCAGAATCAAGGAAAAAAATATGGTGTTGCCATTTAAAAAAAATCGATGACGTCATTACTCAAAAACAAATGACATTTGAAAATCGCATTTTACGCTAAAATATGTATTTTTTAAATTAAAAATCGACCTGTTTTTTTCCCTAAAAATAATTGTTTCGTTTTTATTGAATTTATTCCATACTTTTGGCGCATACTGTATATCGCAAATGGGTTGTCTAATGAAATATATTCATGGCTACCTACCCATAATTAAAAATATTGTAATATATATATTCTTAAATATTTCACTGGCTTCTCAAATAAATTTAATGCCAATCGAATGTACAAAGCTTAAGGAAGATGCAAAAGTTAGGTTGCCTACCTTCTCTGTTTCCTAACACCGGATTGTTAGTTATAAACAGGTGCGTTGATACCAGCAATTTGTACTCATCTGGTTTTTCATTGAAATATATATTAAAATAAAGATAACTTTATCGTGAACATGGTAATGTAATATTTTTAATAAAGGTAGCGACTTACATATTTCATTAGACAACATATTTTTCATTTTCATTTTTATTTGTTTACATAAATTATGTTTGATAAAAAATACTTTTCATCCTGTAAGCAGTTGGGTAAAGGACAACCTTAGTTCACATCTTAGACTATTAAAATCAAATAAGTCTTGGAAATTCAAAATATCTTTTTCAACATTTACCACAAGAAGTTAATGCACGCCCATAACCATATGAATTGAATGAGTAATTGCCAAATAGTAGAGGAAAATAAAGCTGACCACGCCGCTTGTTGTTTATTTTGTTAATGGACTGCAGTTTTTTGTGAAATTAGAAATACAAAATTTTTAAATGCGGTAAAAAAAAAATAGCTTGATCAAAATTCGGAGAAAACTTCACTCATTCCAGCGATGGATGAAGTTCTGGCTTGAGAAAAAACAATTTTCGAATTTCAGCGCATCGGAAAAAACACTCGAAGAATGATAATTATTGTTGCGATCACGTGTCAACGGTTCAGCGGTAGATTTCAGTCTTCGTACTTCGACTCATGCTACTCGAATGTGTAGTGGGGTAGTTATTCTTATTTTTCGCGCGAAATAATAATAATTGGTAAAAACGCGGAACTTCCTAATTTTCCAAAATTTTAATAAAAAAATATAAGCAAGCGTAAACACCGCTCACTGGATCTAACATCGTTAGATAATTTTCTATGAGGATCTAAAATCCATGATATACTAGGTACATCTGTAAATATTTAGTCAGCTTCGGCGTTCATGAA
Organism: Monochamus saltuarius; assembly: GCA_025584915.1. NCBI lineage: Eukaryota > Metazoa > Arthropoda > Insecta > Coleoptera > Cerambycidae > Monochamus > Monochamus saltuarius. The sequence continues at coordinate 29,912,672 of CM046722.1, forward strand.
AACAAAGGTTATTTTGAACAATTACTTTAAATACCTAATTTGAATTAACTTCCTCCAGTTTTTTTATTGTTTTTGATCCATTACCTACTACATTCTTGTATATTTTTGTATCTATTGGCCTTAACATTTTTTATTGTTGTTGACTCGTTCGTCTCTAAACCCACCTCAAAATTTTAGATTCTTTTAGTATTTAAATCCAGATATTTCTAAAACGGTTAACATTTATTTTTAGACCAAAAGGCGGAGAATAAGAATATCTCAAAAACTAACAAAATTGCGACTAAGATAACATGGATTGGGTCATCATAAAATATGAGAAAAATAGGACGGATAAAAATAAGGACATAGTTTCACAATTTTTTCTAATAAAATTTACGTTTTGAGTTAAGTTTAGCACATCAGTGTTTGGCAAGTAAATAAATTTGTGACAAGAGAAGATTTCTGTACAAATCTATAATTTCTACATAAAGTACATAATTACACAATTTTTCCCAATAAAATTTGCGTTTTGAGTTAGAGTTTAGCACATCAGTGTTTGGTAAGTAAATAAATTTGTAACAAGAGAAGATTTCTGTACAAGACTATAATTTCGGTAAACATCACTTGAAAAACATAGTAAACTATGGATATCTTATACCTATAATAATTATGATACATTCCCTAAGTACTTAGGCTGATTAAGAAAACTGAAACTGTTACTATACTTTAATGTTTACATGATTTTTTGAAAGCACATTTATTGTACTGAACATACTTCTTATTTTCGTTTCGCCAGTTCTCGAGCGTATAGTGCAGAGGATTTAGAGAATCACATCACATTTCTTAGTTCTTAAATCGAATGCAGCTTTTTCTTTAGTGACGGAAATATAAAAAATTACAATGAGCTATATTACTTTATAAAACGTTTGTAGTATATAGGTTATGATGGATTTACCCAAAATCGCATAACTTCATTATAAGTACAGTCTCCAGCATAAGGTAAAGAAATTTTGGGGTTTTAAAATATGCTAGAGGAAAGATAACTGAAAAGGCGTACACTTTTCATGCATGACTTGCAGTCCTCAGGAGTTTTAAAAACTACAAAGAAGCGATGTTATTTGCTCATACGTTTAGTGCTTCTGCTTTTTTTGACAAAGGAAAAATGCAGACGATTGACGAGTAACAACAGAAAGACTATGGAAGGCGCCGAACATACCTTCAATAACTCCAAATCAACAAAAGGTAATGGGGAAATTGCATGATTTTTTCAATTACGTGCAAAAGAATGAATGTATTATTTGAAGCGGAATGGCATTTGTTGTAGACAATTTTGTGGAAAAAATAAACGGTATTTAAAAATTTAGTATGGCCCCACAAAACGGTCGCCACCATAGTGTAGACCCATGACGTCGGACGTTGTTCGCAGGTGTATATCAAAATACAGAAGCGTGCTTTAATTCTTACCTGTATACGATTTCTATACTTTCGAACGACGCAGGACATACGTTTAGAAGAGTTAATGTCATTTGTGATATTATTATGCGGTATTGTGTTAAATAGACATTGAATAAAGTAAATACAGCATATAGCGCCTAATAAAAAATATTTCACCGTGCCAAAAATTGAAAAGAAAAATGTGGTGTAGAGCGATGAAGCTGGACAAAAGAAAGCATCGCAACATTGCTTGTTTATGGAGACCATTTTAATGCAAGTTTAATAGGAAATATAGGTAGGTTTAAGTTCATAGAAAAAATTAAAATGTAAAGTGGTAAAGAATAAATTAAACTGTTTTATTAAGCCACCAGAATGTATACAGGGCGTTTAGAAAATCAATGGTAAAGTAAAGTTACATTTATCTCATTTATTGCATTCAGCGCTGCTAAATGTCATGTTGCATTCCAAATAACATGTTCTGTAATTGCTCATACCATTTACGTGATTTATAAAGTTTTACTATGACTTCACTACACTAAATTATGTTTTATTCTGAAAACATAATAAACAAAAGTAATAAATAAGGATTTTTTAAAAATGTTTAAGAAGAAATGATGTCAGTAGTAAATAGTAATAAAAATTCGTAAATTAACTTTAAAAAAGTTAATGTTAAATATCGTTATTCATTACTTTTGGCATAATTTTATAAATATCTCAAGTAAAACCATCTATCTGGTACTTACCCAGCAGCATTGTCGCCTTAATTGTCACGAGCGGATCTATATTGTAAACAAAAGAACAAGTCTCGTTTAACAATACCGTGAGTTTAATTTGGTAATGTGGCTTTGTTTACATCCTATGGCAATTTATTAATGTTAATATTTTAATTATTATGTGATTATTGCCTCCAGACGCATGTTCTGAACTTTCAATATGTTTGAAAGATTACCCAGTAATGCAAACCAGTATAAAATTCATGCAACTTGCCCATTGCTGACAAATTACGCTCGCACTGTACAAAGCTCTACGAAACCATCAAAGATGCAGTTAGTTTAACAAATTGGTCGGAAAAACGCTGTAATTTTACCAGGACTTAAAAATTTTCACCAAAATAAATTCGTTAAATGACTGTTTACTGTTGCAATCAGATTTAAATAATTTAGTTGATTTTTCTGAAAATAATTCATTGTATCTGAATTTGTCTAAGTGCTCTGCCATTACATTTGGTTGTTGCATTAATCCAGTTGTTTTCTAGTATCATGTCTCTGATTCAATTTTAAACATAGTATCCGTGATAAAAGATCTTGGAGTAACTTTTGATTCCAAATTAACTTTTAATGATCACATTAATTCAATTATTCTAAGTGCATCCAGGATGTTGGGGTTTATTCTTCGTAAGTGTAAAGATTTTCATAATATTAAGCCAATTAAACAATTATATTATGCTTACGTGTTTAGTAAACTAAATTTTGCGTCTTCGGTTTGGAATCCACAATACAACATTTATGTAAGTCGCTTAGAAGCTGTTCAGAATAAATTTATTAGATTTATATCTTTTAAAACTCATTTCATAATTGAAAATAGTAATTACAATGCAGCTAGGAAACAATTTAGGCTTATGTCATTGGAGAAACGTCGCATCTTGAATGACATACTAATTTTATATAAAGTATTGAATAATAAACTGAACTGTCCAGATCTTTTATCTTCAATACATTTAATGTGCCCACCCATGATACGCGGCATTATGATTTTTTCTACTTACCATTTAGAAGAACAAATTATACTGGTAATTTCCCTATATGTAGAATAATGCATTCTTCCAACAGATTTTGTTCTGATATTGATTTGTTTGCGGTTTCTGATAAATCACTGAAATCTTTGTTGACTGATTTATTTTTAAGCTTACAATTTGTTGTTTTGTTTTCTGCAATTTGTAATTGTAATTGTGCTTTTTATCACTATGGTGTTTGAGTTTGTTAAGGGCGCCGTATTCCTGAAAAAGTGTTTTCTACAAATATAAATAATTTTAGACATTTAAGAACTGAATAATATAGAGTTTAGCAAATAACAAGGATGTTATTTCATGCCACCTGCAAATATTCAAAGGTACCGAAGTAAAATCAATATTTAACATCAGAAAGCGATCTATCCAATAAATTTTTAGGTACTGAAATCTTTCAACATACGTATTTTTTTAAATTCAACTATAGATGTAAACGTTGTTATAACATAAACTTACATAGTTCTGCATATAAGATTGTTCACTTTTGTTTATAAGTATGTGAAAATAATTGTTAAAATGTGGGGTTAGAATAGCGAAATTATGTGTGCCATATAAATGCATTTTAAAAGTTGTGACAATAGAAGATTATTTGAGGAAAGTTTAAATAGTAAAAGTGGATAAACAATACATCAATAATTCTATTTTTGATATTACTTTTGCTCTACGAGTTTTATTTTTGGAGATTTCAGTACCTAAAAAACACCACAAATTTGATCATTTTACGGCGAGAGATACGGGCACCTTAATGTTAGTTGTGGATACTGTTCATGGGGTTAATCCCGTTTGTGTCCCTAAAGTTTTAAATAAATAAATAAATAAATAAGTAAATAAATAAATAAATAAAAAGACTGCCACTTATAGCATTACATTCATATAGAACATTTCACCAAATTCAGTCTTTGCGAGTGTAGAACATGGATCCTACAGAGTGGGATTGGAAAAGGAACATATTATCGCGAATTTTCACCATCGAGACACCGACTTCTATTTCCATTTTTCAGCTAATGTTTTCCAACTGCCTGAACGTTTACGGAAAACGATGTGATTGTGCCAATATTGGATTGTGTTACTCAACTATGTGCTCCAACTTGCATGAGCAACAATATGTTGAAGATGAATTCATTGATGAACACGTTAATGATTTAAAATTGGTAGAATTACAGTGGAATAGATCTACAAGGCTACTTACACTCCCACAGCCGAAAAATTAATGAACATCACTTGTACAGTTCAATGTAGTTAACACATATTCTAGAAGAGATTCTGCTCTATAAATTCATTCAGAAGCATTTTTCTCGGTAAAGTAACCAGTTTCGATATAGGTATAGCCCTCGTATGAAATTTTTATGTGCGCGCTCAAAACTACCCCCTATTTTGAAAGCTGTTTGTGAGATTTGGTTCAGGAAAGAGGGGATGTTTCACCCTCGTAAGAGATGGAAACTCACCGGGTCATTATTCTTAATACTTTAAAAAATTTGCAATGCAAGAATCATCTCTGTATAATTTATTTCTTCTATTCGTGATATTTTAGGCTAATTTACGTGGAATAGGTATGACAATGCCTCACTTTTTCAAATATGCAAGACAGGAACATAAAACAATCAAAGAAGCTATTGAAAAAGGTCCGTCTTTTGAACAAACGGCGTATAATTTATAAAATTGCATGTGGGTCTTTCATATTTAAAAGGTTGCCAGTAAAACGTCTGGATGCTCTTACATTCCGATAAATCTGTTTAAAAATATACACAAAGTGCAAATAATTGGGTGAAAATTATGCAAAATACTTTTTTGAACAATAAACCTGATTATTTGTATTTCATAGAAATAATTTAATACAATCATTCTAATTTACTTTACTGGCGATTCATATAAATATTTACTGTTCGCAGTATTCGAGGTATTTACAAATTTACATTGACCTTGTGAAAGTAGAAAAGAATCTGATGTGCTTACACATCTATTTACATTTAAACATATTTGAAACTTAATTTCTTTGTTCTCATTGTCAGCAAAGTAATGTTTCTTCTCCAAAATCATTTTGTTACATATTTATGAATATATATTCCCGAAATGAATAACATCGATTTTTTATAATTGCTGTGTATATATGTACTATATGAATCTATTTAAACTATTACCAACTAAATAGAGCCAATCATTAGTAGTCATATTTGCAGTTCTATTCTCTGTAGTACAAAACCTACCCTATTTTACTTATTTAAGGAAACTATGTAAAGGATTACCTCAACTCATTCATTATGACGTCAGAGAGTGGAACAGAGTCCCTTGCTGAAAATTTAATTCAGGTATTTATACATATTTTATAAACTACACCCATCCTCAAAGGCCCTCATTCAGAAAAATATTCTGTTCCTTTCTTTCCTTTTGCGATTATAAATTTTTTATTTATTCAGTAATATACATGCATTATTTCGTTGAACAGGAAAAGATTATACATATATGTATAAAGAACTGGAAATCTTGAAATGTTTAAATAAATTAAACTATTACAAGTAAATGTATAGATGTATTAAATCAACAACCCTGAATATACATGAGAAAATCGTCGACCATGAACAACTTAGTAAAGCGATAATAACCGATTACAACAAGAACACGTCTCAAACTTTACTGCATTCAGCAACTACGTGAATTCGGTACGTAATTACATTTCCACGTCCTAAATTTCATTATTAGTGCTGATGCAGACATCTAGCTTAATCTGACCGATGAAGGCTTCTCAATTCGTATTTACAGCTTGCGAACTATAAACGTTTACATATCATCTATAAGTTATAGAGACATGACACGCTTATATGCTTTCTGTCCACCAAAAGTTTGCGATATAACAACATTGAACAGACACAATGACCTACAATAATAAATCGCGTTTCGTGAGAGTACCTAAATTTCTAAATTTTACTAGATTTTAAAAAGAGGTACTGATGTACTACAATTGTACTGAATCCAGTTAATAGTACTAGATTCTAGTACGACTGTACTAAAAATCACATCTCTATGAGGGTGTGTGTGAATTGGAGTTTGGTGCTGGCTAACATACAAACCCCCACCTTATAGCTTACACCTTCACAGATGAATTCCTTGCATCGTCCCGCCTTTATCTGAAATCGGGCCGATTTTGCATATACAAGGCCTTCATAAATGATTAAAAACCACGTGACCAGTAATTTTGTTTGAAACGGTTATTTTATTTCCTTGGTGTTAGCGATTAAATTGTTTCAAATTTATTAGTTCCAAACGAATAAGACCAAGGTTACATTAAAACACAATATTACGCGGCTGTGATTTCAACGGCTGTGATTGGTGCAATTTATTCTTGACATTTTATTCAACCAATCGGCGATCGCACCATCTCGCGCATGACACAAACGTTTCTCATTATTCATTGTAAACGAATCTTTATGACGTGTGACGTAAAATTGGCATTTCTGTATCTTTCAGTAGCATTCGTCTTCCCGCCCGTTATTGATTTATTATATCCTTGCGATTTTCTAGTGTCTTATTCTTTTCCTTTGCATCATTAATAAATCATACATATTTCAAACTAATCAGTTGTTTTCATAGCTAAACTTTTGGTACTTCGTCGTATTACTGGTAAGTTGTAACAGAAAAAAATTTTTAAGGTTAATAATATTCTTATTTCAGTTCAGAATAGTATGCCTTTTACTGTTGAGCAAGATGCCTTTATTTTAATGGCTCATTTTCGAAGTGGGACTAGAAATGAAGACGGGATGTGGACATACTCCATACAATCTTGCATTGATCAATTTACGGCCGAGTTCCCAATCGCAAATATTGACTATGACACATTCTCATACCGAAAGTGTACTATCGTCAAACGATTTGAAAATAAGCAATGCATTTGCAAAGGAAAATCTACAGGCAGACCAACTGTACTGACAGAAGATGTCGTTGATAATATACAGCAACGAATAACTCAAAATCCTACAAAATCCATATCAAAATTGTCTGCTCAGAAGTTGATATAAATATTCACAAATTCATTTAGATTGCATCTCTAAAATATATCAATTTTGAAATTTTTATTTGAAACCGATATCGAATAGTTAATAACCAAAAAATTTTTATTTTTAGGACTTTCAGTTGGAACATGCCACAAGGCTTTAAAAACGGTTGCATTTACACCCATACAAGGTAACTGTTGTGCAAGAATTACTTCCCGTTGACTATGGAAGACGATTACATTATTGTGAATGGTTTCAAGAAAACATGAATCGTAACTTATTGAACTTATCATTTTTCACTGACGAAGCATGGTTTCATTTATCTGGTTATGTAAATAGCCAAAATTATAGAACCTGGGCTGCAGAAAATCCTCATACATTTGTAGAAACCAGTTTACATCCCGTAAAAGTTGGTGTTTGGACAGCGATATCAAGAAGACGTATAGTAGGGCCCATATTCTTCTATGAAACTATAAATGCAGAAAGGTATCGAACCCTTATTTTAGAGCCATTTTTAGAACAGTTACATGATGACGAGCTGCAAGTAGGTTACTTTCAGCAAGATGGAGCAACTGCACACACTGCAAGGGCAACATTCAATTTTTAGAGCAATTTTATGGCAATCGACTGATTAGTGCAGGTTTGTGGCCAGCCAGGTCTCCGGATTTAACTCCGTTGGATTATTTTTTGTTTGGACATTTGAAAAACACTATATTTAAGATAGCGATACACACTATCGAAGAATTAGAAGCGGCAATTATTCGAGAAATCAACAACATCACAGAAGAACAGCTACAAAATGTATTTGAAAATATGCACAGGAGGGTAAATTTATGCATAGCAAGTGAAGGGCACCATTTTGAACACAACATGTAATTATTTTAATTTGTTAATTTTTATTCAAGTGGCAAAATACCCAAGCAAAGATAGAAAACTAAGAAATGCACAAATAATTTATTTTTAACACTACAATATGTAATGCTTTTATCCCAAATATTGTAAATAAATCTTTATACAGTAAAATACGTTTCTTTTACCCTGGAATACAATAAAAAAATCAGTTGTGTTCATATTATACACTCTTTGTTTTCATAAAAATTTCAATTTGTTCATTAACAAGAGAAGATTAGTAGTTTTCTCTCTCTAATAAAGTTAAAAATATTTCAAACGAAACAAATAAACATTCTTTACGTCAGTAACTATGTAATATTAAATTTAATGTATTAAATTTCAGTAGTCGAACAATTTATTAGGTTATGTACTCAATTTCAAAAACAAATTTATTTAAATCAGTAATCCCTTCATCCACACCACTGACATCCACTGATTTTTAGAGATTCTTATGCATCTTCTTTAAACTGTGCAATGTTGGTTGCATATGCGCGTAGATCACGTGGTTTTTAATCATTTATGAAGGCTCTGTACAATATATTGCAATAATAATTGCACTCCTTCAAATCCCAATGGGCACACGTACATGGTTTTGCAATAATAATGACACTCTTCCAAAACAGTTTTTGAACTTCTGGAAGTTCTGAGTAGAAATTTCATTAAATCTCTATTGGTGAGTGAAACAACTAAGAATTAATGTCAAAAGTTGAAAGTAGATTTCATTATAAATACGTCAGAAGTCCAAAATTAATTACAAAATTTGTTTTAAAGAGTGCCATTTATTATTGTACGTTTATATAACGTTTTCAAAATGTTGTAGTGGCTGATTATACGTTTTATGTTGAAATGTTCAACGTTTATTTTTTTTTTAAATTTAAACATTAAAATAAAAGGTTTAAACATGCTAATATTGTCATTTTATGTAGAGGTTAAAGTGAACACCAGAAATGTATGTCTTTTATAGTCTGTACTATCTGTATTGTATTAGTCTGTACACAAATGTATTATATACATTTATATGTTAATAATATAAAACGTATAATTAATCGTTTTAAATACATATGTGAATTGAATGTATTAAACTTATTATCCAATTATTGTCAATAACACATTTTAGTAACATAAAAATAAAACGTATAAAATTTGTTGAAACTACACATGTCATTTGAAAGGAGAAATGAACACCGAAGTAGAATGTTTTCTGGAAACGTTTTCTTCATGATATATACAGTGCGACGATTAAGCCTACTTCAACTTTTGGTTTTCAACCAACTAAATGTTTTTTAAGTGTATACGTGCTCATTGCGAATAGTTTTTGAACGACTGGAAGTTATGATTAGAAATTTAATTGGATCTATATTGGCGAGAGGATAAAAATTAATGTTGAAAGCAGATCTCGTTACGAATGCGTCAGTAGTCGCAATAGATTGTACTTCTTTAAAATGTTGCTGCGCTATCATTTCCCCAGTCATTGTAATTAGCGATGAACAGAAGCTAGTTTTTCTTGATAAAAACACACAGCAAGGGCAACTAAAAAATAGAACAACTAGAATATGAGTGAATAGTAACGAATTGTGAAAGCATGGGAAACAACATGTTGAAAGGGCTACTACGGAAGGTTCCACTGTTTTGTGACCGTAACAACCGTAGTACCAACAATACAAACCAAAATCAATATATTCGTGGGATCAGTGGTTTTAATATTAATTGCGCTTCCACAGAACATATCCCGAGAACAATAAAAGTAGGTTAAGAATCCACATTAATTATAGGTGTGATTGATGCAGTTACCTAGGCTATAGCCTAACAATGCGGAAAAATATTATTGAAATAACTACAGGGGCCGTGAAATCCTTGAAACTACTACGTTTGTGAAATACCCAGAAACCATAACAATGATAGAATTTTTTTTAGCAAAGGAGCATAGAGTAAATATCACTGTTGGTAAAAACTCTTCCACAATTTTCTATATCCTAACATCGTCATAACTTTTATTCGTAAAACATGGAGCAAAATTATTTTAAGAAGAAAAAGTTTTTATTAGAAATCGGGAGGTATAAATAAGTAAATTAAGGTAAATTATGACAGCTGAAAACCCTCAAATTACTTCTCCATTAGTTTTTGCTACATGTAGATATTCAGTATGTAAGAGTGTAACGGTTTACAATTTATGGAATATTAAGTCTATGTCTGCAATGATTATTAAGTGATATATCAAAAGATAACTTACCTTCAACTTTTAAAGGATCACAGAGACTTTAGAAAATGTATTTGGAAAAAAGGGATACTTCTTTTTTAGTACAAAGTACAAGTAAGAGTACAAATTTGGAAAACCAATCACAACGGTGCTGTTATACTACGTATCAAAATATTTAGTGTGTCAACTCATCCTAAACTATGTTTAAATAAAACACAACAATTATCTTTTAATTTTCTTACCGCATTCAGTTTTTCACATCAATGTTTTTATTTTCAATTACTTGGAAACACTGAGTAATTTAAGCTATTCTAAAAGCATATCAACGCAAAATGTTTCTTTTCAGTGCCTTCGACCTAATCTTGAAAGACATTTCAGAATACCGCAAAAAATGAACCCTTCGGGAGACAATATCTCGGTGGTATATTAAATTCATTTTCTCACTGCCATATCGTAAGTAGGTAACTTGTATATTTAATGAAACTTGGGCTTCTGAAACTTTTTACCGCTTTTTGTGCCTCAAATATTTGACAAAATGGTACTACCTTTTTTCAGACTATCGAACTATACCACATTTTGTTTAATACGGCAACTAAAGAAAACAAAAATTGGAAATAATAAAATGTATGTGAATAAATCCAGATGCAATTAATTATCATTTTTATTTTTGTAAGATACTACACGAGACACTTCATTAAATACCGCTTATAAAGCGGTACTATATTTTACTATAAAATTAAACTTAATAAAACACAGCAGTAAAAAGCGATACCAGAAAAAATTCATACACAAACTCGCATGATTGTGTACTTTATTCAAAAGCTTTCTGGACAACATGGAAAACTAAAACATTAAAATGAAACAGTGCCATATTCGGCTATTCTTAACAAATACTTTTTATTAAAAACTTATTAATTATTTTAGAAAATAGCTCATATTTATCAGATTAGTAAATATATTTTTTATTAGTTCTACGTACATTTTATAAAACAGAGCGAAATTAATGTACCGACGTATTCATATGAAATCGACTTTCAACTTTTAACATTACCTACTTCTTAGTTGTTTCACTCACCAATGGAGATTTAATAAAATTTCTAAGAATATCCAGCAGTTCTAAAACTGTTTTGAGGGAGTGTCATTATTATTGCAAAAGCATGTACATTAAAAAAATGCTATGTCAAATAAAAGTTATATCTTTTGTTTTTTATTATCCAACGTTGCTAGTGGTAAGTATATATTTTGATCCCTTGTGGAGTTTAAAAATTAAGATCCAATAATTTATTTTTTCAATGATGAACTTTTAACTCCGATAAAATTTTCTGCAAGTCGGATATGCTACATTCTTTTCAAATCGATGCCGTTTTTTCTTGATATTTTATATGTGAAATTTATGCTATGTAGCCTATATTGCTAATTTTTTTTATTAACTTTCAATGAACTGTTTTGTTAACTCTCTAAACCAATTTACTAAGTAAACTTCTAAAAGTTTTTTTATGCCTTTTCATACACTTTTTTAAATTAAATATGACACTTTGACAACAACAAAACTTATAGACAAAATTCTTCCATAATGCTGACTTTATAGCAACGAATTTATTTAAATGCTATGGTATAGGTGAAATTGTATATCAACAATATCAACATGCTATTGAATTTCATTCCAACGCATTGCGTTCCTCAATTAATAAGAAAGTTTAATAATACAATAGATATAAAAGATATGAAGAAACTAAAACGAAATCATGTTCAATCTGAATAAAACCACAAATAAAAATTTTCATATACAATCTTCAAAGGTCATATCTATTGGCATTAGACATTTTTTTCTATAACATTTTCTTCAAATACTCTTTCAGAAAAATTAATTATTTTATACAGAGTGCCCCTTAAAGGTGTGTTTTTTTGTTGTTAACCTAAACCTGCTTCAAGCATTTTTTGGACCTTTTTTAAGCATTTTATAAATTGTGAAGGAGGAGTTTCAGTAGTTAAATTAAATTAGAAACTGCTGCTCGAAGCAAATAAAAAACCGTTTATAGGCTTATGTCAGAAAAAAGTGGTGGGATAAAATAACCCCTTCCCTCCGTTTCTACGTTTGTTTTGTAGGCGTCGTTTAGAATAATACTCTTGAGGATTTGGTTAATAACAAGAAGTATTTCTATAAAATTTCAAAGTGATACGTGAAAATCTGAAGAAATTCTTGCGGAAAAAACGTCAACATTACCACTGTATTTTTTAAGGGAGGCATTTTGTATATAGATCAATAAAGCTAAATAGTCATTTTTTCTCGTCAAAAATACGCAGATGGTCTGTTTTTTTGTTACACACTGTATAACAAATAATTCCTATGTATAGGTTTTATTTATGAAGTGACTTACATGGAATTTATTCAACTGCAGTAATAATTCTTATTTAGGAAAAATATTATTGTTTTTTCAACTAAAAGAGAATATATTCGATTTTTTAAAAATGTTATGAAAATTAAATATACCTAGGTACTCTGCGATGTCTCTGCTTGTGGTATCAAAATATATGTGTTCATTACTCCAAGTTTTTTGTTCACGTGAAATATTTTTTAAAATATTAGAAAACAATTTATGATGTACCTACATCATGAAAACGTTAAATATTTGTAAATGAAGTTGCTATGAAAAACACTAAGTTAATTAATTATTTGTAGAATATGTACTTATATGTGAACGTTTCCTCCAGGCTAGTGCAAATAAGTAATTCTGGAAATTTATGTCCTATATATGCCCCGACTGATAAAATATTATTTTTAATAATACATGTTCTCTTTGTTTTAACCTGTTGTAAGATAAGCGCGATAAGCATTATGATTATCTTTGCTAATAACTTTTTACATTAATATTTGCCACATTGTATTTTAACTGAAATCTCGTTATATTTTATCTTTTATTCCGTTGAACCCATTTACTATTTATGAAGAAAAAAAAATATTGAAATCCGATTATTTTTTGTAGATACCAACGTTGTTGTGAGTGAATCTTTGTATTACTTTTAATTTAAGGCGATGTAAAAATGTTTTAGCAGAACAATTTCCCAATAAACATGTGTCAAATGCAACTACTTTTACCGCGGTGTGCATTGAGTCCAAGTGTAGTGCAACACGAGGGAAAGAAACCGAGTCGTGGAATGGATGGAGACCAGAATGTCCACGGCATATTGCAGCAGTGTGGCGTATCATACACGATATTCGTACTTAATATCAAGGGACAGGACGAAGAAGGTACCATGGTCGCCACGGTCTCCTGACTTTAAATTAATTTTTTCAGGTTTTCAGTTGATGAGTTTCCAGTGCCGTGCATACGTGTATTTATAATCGCCCTGTAGAAATAACAAAGGAAACAAAACTGTACATTACACTTCACCCAAAAAAGTTGCCCTCAAACGTCTTTTACTGAGAGTCCTGTACGGGTATAATGTGGAAATAGGCTTTCATCGATTCTTATGGCGTAGGTGTATATTCACTAATTTTGATTGTATTTTTTACAATTTGCATTGTAGCAAAACACGCAAAAATGAAAATAAAAATAATGTGTAATACATTTTTCTTTAAGCCTAGAAAAAAGTATAGACCCGAGAGTTAAACATGCAACTAAAAATATTCAACAACTACTGAAGGGCTTCTTTTTCAACGAACTCCCTGGGCGTATAAAGTGCTAGGGTGTTTTTATTTCCCATAAAATGCTTGGCTTGTTGCTTTTCGAGTAATAACTTTGAGACACGAGAAAACTTTCAATTTGTTCGTCGCTCTATGTTGTTAGAGCCCGTCATACACATGGTATCTGTATATAATCAACCTTGACAGAAAATATTTTGGACGACTAAATAATATTTCACAAAATTATATACCTACAGAGTGTTCCATTTTGAGTAGTACCAACTTATTTACGTATTTAAATCGCATGAGTTGATTTCCTTTATTTAAGTATGGAGTATCTTGAACCAAAACGTATTAACCTACTGTGCTAAGAAATCACAAAATTATATTACATTTTCTTAAGAAAAAATTGGTAACTAAATTATTGAATTTCTTGTGTTGCTGTTTACTTGCTCCAAAAATTTATTTAGACAGATCATATACTGTGTTGACATTACTACAATTCCTAGCTTAAACACATTTACAATATAATAAAAAATCTTTAGTCCGCTGAGTAGTTAGTTTCACACAATATTGTTAATACCTAATAAAAATGTATATAAAAAGACGATGTCAAATAATCTTAATTTATATAATAATTGTTATAGCTAGGAGGATCAACTTAAAGGAGACCACCTGAAGAACCAATCCTAGAAATTCAGAAATAGGTCAGATTTAATCTATTGAGCTCAATTTTCAAAAGTAAACTTAAGTATTGAATGTTGTAAAATGTTTTCATTCAACCAAGTATAACTTATTTTGTAGCAAATTTAGTTAAATAAATTTTTATTTTAGATAATAATTATTGAATGGCTTTGTCTATGGAATTGGTCATTAGCATATTTAGATATGTGGTATCATACATATGATTCCATTGACAGGAAAACTGATTTATATTAGTTTAAGTACCTTTACAATACAGTAAAATATTAACTGTTTTGCTAAAATGCTACCTCTGTTACTTACTTTTAGTTAGAATAATTTATTTTTCAATCAATAAAATTTGATAAAGTTTAATAATAATGTTGCGCAATCTGACAACAGCGAAAATGAATCTCGCTTGAATACACGATTAAGAAAGAAAATCTATTAGTAAAAGTAAGTAAGAGAGGTAGTAAACAGTGCAATTTATGATATTCTTTGCAGAACATAAGGAAGCGATTCCTAAATTAACTAAACTTTAACACATCAAACCCACGATATTTTGATATTTTTTCCTCAAAAACGGTTCCGATTAGGATTTTTGTTTACTTAGATGTATACTATCGCCTCTAAAAATTATTTCAGTCAAACTTTTAACATAATTTACATCCCTTATGATTTTTTTGTTTATCCACTAGTACTAGTGTATCCAACTAGTGTTCATAGTTTTGCATTATATATATATTGTTATGTTATGAAATTTTTGTTGGGCGCCAATTAATATTTGTGTTGAAATTGTATTTGTGTTTCTGTAATGTTTTGTGTTTGTGTGTTTTGTGTATAAAAGAAAATTGTATTTATTGGATTACAAACCTGTATCTTATATATTTTTTATGCTTATTCAATTACCCTGGCTGCTTGGAGAACATAGACTCTGGTAGTCGGTTCGCTCGTCAAGTCAAATCTTTTTAACACACTGTATCTTACTTTCAAATAAATATCAATTTAAAATGGACAATTTTTATTTCATGAGATATTTGTTTACTACTTATTCAAGAATATTTAACGTTTTATGAACATTTAATTAATAGGTAACATATAAATTTTATTTTAAAGGCAGTTGTGTATTAAAAGTTGCCTATCTTTAGTATTTTAAATTTCTTAATAGGATACAACATTCTTAAAATCCGTGATTCTATGGTATTCTGCTAGTGTATGTTTATTGATGGTAATGTATTATATTTACAAAACATAACCTCTTGACAGATGTTCCACTAAATAACGAATTTTAATATATTAAATAGAAAAGTAAAGATTATTAATTATACTAAGGTAAGTAACTTATTGTTTTAATAAGTTTTAGAGTCTGTGACTGTCTATTTTGTGAATTTAATAGCTAGCTAGCGTTTATTTTCTCTGATAAAATTTACGTAAATTTCTGTGAATTTATGTGCACATAAAATACCTTTCTGTAGTTGATTTTCTTTTTTATAAGACTTCGACTGGAAATCCTTTGGAACTCCCTCTGAACTGGTGATTGGGCTGCAGATGATTGGTTTTCCCACTATATGGTACTGCCAAATTTCTGTCTTGGATCTGGATCTCTGTTTATATTGTTGTTCGACACTTTTCTTGCAACGTGAGTATAACTTTTAACTATTAATTGACTTTTTCTTGCTAATTTCTAAATTTTATGGAACCTCTGTTCAAAAACCGACGCTGCCCGTTCTTACATTCTTTCGTATCTAATCAACAAACTTTTGTTTTTCCTCTAATTTTCTCCCAATTTGATACCTTGATTCCTTGTTGTAAAATTTGCACTCATATTATGGTTCATACATATGATCTTATTTAGTTTTTCGATGCACTGTTTTTAATGTTTTCACTGCACTTACTTAAAACTATGACAAATTTTTTATGTTTTTACAATTTTACTTATGTCTAATTATTAAATATTCTTCAATATTACTCTTTTTATGTACCTTGTTATATCTCTTGTGTAGCCAACTTTAGACTTGACATTTGTCCCTATCTATGATATTTATTTGACATTTCTAAATATTTTATAAATTTTATTTATTTAAATTACTAATATTTTAATTATCTTCACTTGACTTATGTTGATATGTGTATGATGTTATTAAATGATCTTTTCTTTTTCTTTCTATATACTTTAATCTTGGTTTAAGTCCTTTTTTGTTTATGTACTATACAAAAATATGATATCATGTCCCAATATTTAATGAATTTTAACTATTTTTTTCTTTCAAAAATGGTAATTTATTTAATTTACTCTACAATAACTGTTTATATGCTCTGCATTGTCAATTTTTATATTATTTTGTATAATTCTACTATGTTTTAATTTTTATAACAACAATAATTTCTATTCTATTTTTTTTGGTTTTTTTTTAAATAAACATGTAAATTCTCATAAGTATTAAAGCTGCTATTTCATATTGTCTCAATTTTCCCAAAATTCAATTGGAAATTTTATTTCCCAAGAAAATTTTCAATTTAATTTTTAATTTTATATGATTAGTATAATATTTGATTTTTATTTGTCCTAAATTATATTTAGTCTTTGTAGTATGGGTGTAGTTGTGTCACGTTGTATATGCCTTTTGTTCTGTCTGAGTCTATGTATTTTAGTTCGTAACTGTTAGTCCCGTTTGTCGTGTTGATCATATAAGGTCCGTCATATGGTAGCATTAACTTTGCACATCGGTTGTCTCTTCTATTTGGAACCCTTAGTGTTTTCACAATAACCAAATCTCCTTTTTCATATTTTATAAAATATTTCTTTGTCTTTGTCATGCGTCTGTTGTATTTGTCAGCGGCTCGTCGTAGTCGTTCGTTTACTTTTTGAATTATGTCATTGTACTGAGTGTTTGTCGTTATCGTCCACGGTCTGTCAGGTTGCTCGTTTTTGAATATTGTGATGGGGCTTTGGTCTGTCACGTTGTTTGGTATGTGATTTAAATATTTTTCAACGTCTGTCAAATAATCTTCCCAAAGTGGTTGTTCGTCAAATACTAGCATACGTAGGTACTTAGATACCTCCTTTACGTATCTCTCGGCAGGATTAGCCTGTGGATGACGTATACTAGTATAGTGTAGTCTTGTCTTCTTGTCTGTCTTTGTCTAAAATAATTTTGTATTCTGTCATTCCTAAAATATGTAGCATTGTCAAGTATACATTCATCGTATTGTCCTTCTTCTTGTACGTATCGGTTTAGTAAGTGTATAACTGTTTTCGTGTTTGTCTTTCTACAAGGGTAGATTCTCACGTATTTTGAAAAATATCAACTATTAGAAAAATATGTCTACTACCCTTGTAGCTTGTGATGAGGTTGCTTATGAAGTCTATTGCAATTTTATGTCTAGGTCTAGTCGCTCTTATTGATTTCGGCTGTCCGTCGTAATGTCGGTTTTGTCTTTTGCTAGTTGGCATATATGGCATGTCTGTATAATATTTTTCGTAATTTGTCGGTCTTGTTTGTTATAGTATGTTTCTCTGTAAATTTTCCATGTCTTGTCAATCCCTACATGTCCATAGTCATGATGTATTCGTCTTACTATTTCCTTCGTCAGTTCATTTGTAATGGCATATAACTCTGTTTCTTTAATTTTCTTTATATAAATTTATCTTTTACTGTGAATTTCTTCTTGTCATTGTCTGTTAATTTTTGCTGGTCTTGTAATATCGTTGCGTTTGAAAACAGTCCGTCATTATCTTTTAAAACATTTACTCCAATTTTGATTATATTTCTATCATCCTGTCTTTCATCCATCCTTGTCAGTGCGTCAGCTAATATGTTAGTCTTTCCCGGTATGTACTGTATGTCAAAATTGTATTCGTTTAATAGTAGTGCCCATCTGTGTATCCTGTTGTTTCCGTATTTGTTGTTAAGTATCGATGTCAATGCCTGGTTGTCTGTCTGTACTATGAATTTATTTCCTAACAAGTAAAATCTCATTTTGGTTATCGTGAAAATAATACTAGCAAGTTCTAGTTCCGATACGCTATAGTTTCTTTCATGCTTCTTCGTTACCCTCGATGTGAAAGAAATTGGTACCTCTATGTCGTCTTGTGTCTGTAGTAATACTCCTGCCAGTCTGTGTATAGAAGCGTCCGTTCGTATAGTAAAAGGTAAGTTATAGTTTGGGTGGTAAATTTTAAGTTTATCTATTATAATGTCTTTAAGATCGTCAAATGCTTTCTGTTGTGTTTCTGTCCATGTCCATCGTACGTTTTTCTTTAATAATTCTATTAGTGGTAATTCAAAAGCAGTCAAGTCTGGTATAAGTCTTTTAAAATAATTTATCATCCCCAAAAATCCCCTTAATGTTTTTAAATTGTTCGGTCTTTTAAATTGTTTTATCGTTTGTATTCTGTCCTCGTCCATTTGAATTCCCGTCTGATTTATTTGATATCCCAAATACGTTACTTGTTGTTTGTAAAATTGGCATTTGTCTATGTTGAGTTTGAGTCCGTTCTTGTCTAGTTCATACAGTACTATGTCTAAGTGTTTTCGGTGATTGTCAATGTTGTCTGAGTATATTAGTATATCGTCAATATAATGTAGGACAAATTTATCATATTTATTAAGAATGTTATGTAGTGCACGCACAAGAGCAGAGCATGAACTTTGCAAGCCAAACGGAGTTGTGTTGAAGTGATATATTTCCCCATCCACTGTAAATCCTGTATATTTTCTGGATTCTTCATCTAACGGTATGAGCCAAAAACTATGTTTTAAATCTAATTTTGAAAAAATTTTAGCATTTGTTATTCTCCCTAGAATAGCGTCCACCATTAATGGTGCCTCATATTGGGAACAGTGTACTTATTAATAGTCCTAGCGTCAAGACATATTCTGATCTCTCCACTCTTTTTGTTACTATTACCAGCGGATTTATATATGGTGTATTGCTTCTTTCAATTATTCCATCTTTTAATAATTTGCCAATTTCAATCTTACTTTTTCTTTATGCATATATGGTATGGGATATGTTTTTGCTTTAAAATTCGTAATATCTCTAACCTCTAATCTATGTACATAACTCTCAGCTACTCTCATTTCATTTGACACTAACCTCTCATATTTTCTTAACGCTGCTCTTACCTCACTTTCATAATTATCATCTACATTTATTTTAATTTTATTAATATCAAATATTTCATCATCTACCTCATCATCATAATAATTATCATTCCCACAAAAATACATTTCCTTTTCATTCCTACCTTCATCAAAACCTACTTTACCTTGTTCACTTCCTTCTATGTACATAAATTCATCCCTATCTTTTTTAAATTCAACCCATATATCATCTATGCATAATTTTCTTGCCTCATAATCTATTTTAGCTTTGTATTTGTTTAAATAATCAGAACCTATCACTATATCCATTGGCATGTTTGGCACGATTAAAAGTTGAAATAATACATTTTTTTTAAATTTTAAATTGATATTTAGCATTTTATTTACATCATATAGTTTCTTTTGGTTAGGACCTATTAATGTTACTCTATTCACCTTTATAATATGTTTATTCAATTGAGGAAATTTATCTAAAATATTTGACTAATTAATGAAGCTTCAGAACCAGAATCTATCAATATCTCTAGATTTGAATTTTGAAATTTTGAATTTACATATACTAAAATATTATTTTGATTTATAATTACATTTTCATCTAACTTGATAAATTCACGAGGATGGGTATAATTACTAATAAAATGTTTGACTATGTTGTTTGACTTGCTTTTTACTGAAAATTTTGATTGTTATCTACATTTTGTATTGTAGGTTCCCTATCCATTGATACAGATCTGCGCTGTTCAACTGGTCGTTCGTCACCTTGTGGATTTTGGACACGTTCTACTGATCTACTCGAGTTTCGTATACTTTGAAAATTTACCTGTCTATTTTGGTTTCCATCGTCTCGTCTCGATGGCTGATTTTGATTTCTGTTATAATTTTGGTTATTGTTGTTAAATCTATTATTAAAATTATCATTGTTATTATTGTTATAATTTCTGTTATTATTATACTGATATTGTTGATTTCTATTGTTATTATATCTGTTATTATAGTTAAAATTATTACCATTATTGTTGTATCTATTATTAGTATTAAAATTATTGTTAAAATTGTTTCGTGGATAATTAGTATTATTATTATTACTAGGCCTAAAGTTATTGGATCTATGATTAAAATTGTTATTATATCTAAAATCTTGATTATTATTATTTTGATTGTTACGAAAATTTTGTGAATTGTTTCTAGTGCTATTATTCATATTATTACTATAATTTTGATAATTATTTGTGACATTTCTCTCTACCCGATTTAAATAATTGTACATTTGTTCCATAGTCCTAATATTTTGCATAGCGATAGTTTCTGCAATTTCCGGTTTGAATTGTCTCGATATGTATAGCACCAAATCTTGTTCGTTTAGCTTTGGGGTTAGATATTGTGCAGACGAGTATAATCTTAATGCATAATTTGTTAAACTGTTTGTTAAATTAGGATTGTACTTTCCAAAATACAATTTTTCTCTTACTGCTAGTTGTGCATTGTCCCCAAAAATGTTGTGTAAAGCGTTGTGTAAATTGTGTATAGTCGTTTATATTATTTTCAATTCCATTAAACCATAATAACGCCTCATTTTACAGGTTTTACCTAATAGTTTCTTTTATTCTATACATTCTTGTGTCTTACGACGTTGTCCTATCATAAATTTATTGTATTTTTCTGGTAAGAGCATTTAAAAAAAATAAACGGTGTAATTTGTTAATATTACAAGAAAATTATTGAATTATGTTATCTTCATGGCAGATTATTTTTTATTACTTCTCCTTCTCTATGCTTCATCTCTCGGACATGCTCTATTTCCTTCTTAAGCTGTTCTATCTGTTCTTCTGTTCTTTTTCTTTCATTGTCCAATACCTCTTGATCTGCTGGTATTCCTTTCTGTACTTGACTTTTGACTAATTCAATTTCTTGTGTATTCTTCGTTATATTCTTTTCGATATTTCCAATTTCATGTTCTTGTTTCTTAACCATATCTTCAATCTCTATCGTCTTCTTTACCACATTTGTCATATCCTGTTCCACCTTCTCCACATTTTTCTCTACATCTTTCTTCCAAGATTGGATATCCGTTTTATTTCTTCTTTTAAATCTTCTACTTTTTTTTCAATTATTTTAGCCATATTTTCCATATCTTTTTTCCTGTTCTGTTCCATTTGTTTTAATTCTTCTCCAATTTTCTGTGCGTCTTGTTTTCTTCCTTGTTCCAATTTCTCCAAGTCCTCCTTTCTTCCTTCTTTAATGGTTTCTTCCAGTTGTTTCCTATCTTCCATTCTCCCATCTTTAATGGTTTCTTCCAGTTGTTTCCTATCTTCCATTCTCCCATCTTTAATGGTTTCTTCCAGTCGTTTTCTATCTTCCATGATTGTTTTCATCATTTGCTCCAGCATACTTTTTACTCCTGTCTCGCTTGCTTCTCCTACACTCGTTCCCTGTTCCTCTACACTTTCTTGGTCCGATTGTGTCTCCGTCGACTCCTCTCCAAGTTGTTTCCCACTTCGTAAATCCATTTTGCTTCTTTTTATGTATCTTCTTTTTTTAACCCTGTACTATTTTCGAGCTTGCCTCACGTTGGGCACGCCAATTTGTTATGTTATGAAATTTTTGTTGGGCGCCAATTAATATTTGTGTTGAAATTGTATTTGTGTTTCTGTAATGTTTTGTGTTTGTGTGTTTTGTGTATAAAAGAAAATTGTATTTATTGGATTACAAACCTGTATCTTATATATTTTTTATGCTTATTCAATTACCCTGGCTGCTTGGAGAACATAGACTCTGGTAGTCGGTTCGCTCGTCAAGTCAAATCTTTTTTAACACACTGTATCTTACTTTCAAATAAATATCAATTTAAAATGGACAATTTTTATTTCATGAGATATTTGTTTACTACTTATTCAAGAATATTTAACGTTTTATGAACATTTAATTAATAGGTAACATATAAATTTTATTTTAAAGGCAGTTGTGTATTAAAAGTTGCCTATCTTTAGTATTTTAAATTTCTTAATAGGATACAACATTCTTAAAATCCGTGATTCTATGGTATTCTGCTAGTGTATGTTTATTGATGGTAATGTATTATATTTACAAAACATAACCTTTTGACAGATGTTCCACTAAATAACGAATTTTAATATATTAAATAGAAAAGTAAAGATTATTAATTATACTAAGGTAAGTAACTTATTGTTTTAATAAGTTTTAGAGTCTGTGACTGTCTATTTTGTGAATTTAATAGCTAGCTAGCGTTTATTTTCTCTGATAAAATTTACGTAAATTTCTGTGAATTTATGTGCACATAAAATACCTTTCTGTAGTTGATTTTCTTTTTATAAGACTTCGACTGGAAATCCTTTGGAACTCCCTCTGAACTGGTGATTGGGCTGCAGATGATTGGTTTTCCCACTATATGGTACTGCCAAATTTCTGTCTTGGATCTGGATCTCTGTTTATATTGTTGTTCGACACTTTTCTTGCAACGTGAGTCTTACTTTTGACTATTAATTGGACTTTTTCTTGCTAATTTCTAAATTTTATGGAACCTCTGTTCAAACCGACGCTGCCCGTTCTTACATTCTTTCGTATCTAATCAACAAACTTTTGTTTTTCCTCTAATTTTCTCCCAATTTGATACCTTGATTCCTTGTTGTAAAATTTGCACTCATATTATGGTTCATACATATGATCTTATTTAGTTTTTCGATGCACTGTTTTTAATGTTTTCACTGCACTTACTTAAAACTATGACAAATTTTTTTTTATGTTATTACAATTTTACTTATGTCTAATTATTAAATATTCTTCAATATTACTCTTTTTATGTACCTTGTTATATCTCTTGTGGAGCCAACTTTAGACTTGACATTTGTCCCTATCTATGATATTTATTTGACATTTCTAAATATTTTATAAATTTTATTTATTTAAATTACTAATATTTTAATTATCTTCACTTGACTTATGTTGATATGTGTATGATGTTATTAAATGATCTTTTCTTTTTCTTTCTATATACTTTAATCTTGGTTTAAGTCCTTTTTTGTTTATGTTCTATACAAAAATATGATATCATGTCCCAATATTTAATGAATTTTAACTATTTTTTCTTTCAAAAATGGTAATTTATTTAATTTACTCTACAATAACTGTTTATATGCTCTGCATTGTCAATTTTATATTATTTTGTATAATTCTACTATGTTTTAATTTTTATAACAACAATAATTTCTATTCTATTTTATGGTTTTTTTTAAATAAACATGTAAATTCTCATAAGTATTAAAGCTGCTATTTCATATTGTCTCAATATATATATATATATATGCATATTTATTTGATTTATTTTACTAACTAAGTATATATGACAAGTTACTATTGAAAAATGAAATAATTAAAAAAAATTACTCGTCTAAATTTAAAAAATTAGACATATTCTGTATTTTGCTGATGTAGGTACTCTTGCACCTATTCGAATTTTCAAAAGTCGGTGCCTATGGCTTTAGTAAATACGACTTTTAAAATACACAAATTTAAAAGAGTGTACTACTGCCTTAGTTAGGTTTCATTTGGAGGAAGGTGGCGTTATGATCTCCTGAAGCTGCTACTCATAGGAAATGTATAGAGAGGACGCAAAAGAAATTTTCACGTTATCTCTATCTTCGGGAAAATAATACTTACCCCTAAGAGTAGGCTAAAGTCTATTATATAGATATACCACATGTTGAACAATGTTAAATTTAATAATTGCTTGTTGATTAATGATATCCTGTTTGAAGTGCCCTTGATAAGTTTGAGAAGTAGAGTCAGACTATTTGGAATATACTAGTGTAGTAGATTACCCCTCAGTCGTATGATAGATGACTGTAATAAATTCATTGTCAAAACTAATATAGGTATTTTTATTACGAGCATAGCTAATAGAGAGTTATTGGAAATCCCTTTAATACTGCCGAACAGTATTAGGCACTACTTTATTTAAATACTGCTTGCTGCTTATTTTGTTCAGTCAAATATAGTTATTGGTTAATAATTTGACGGATGGGATTACCTCATTCTTTTGTTTATATCTCTCAATTATTGCCGTTATATGGTGAATGAGAAAAGGAATAGAAGTCAATATTTTGAAAAAATGAATATAAGTTTATTTCATTTTTCTTGAAACATGCGACGAGACTTATTTAAAAAAACCAAAAACATTTTATTTTTATTTTAGGTTAGGACGAGTATGACCGATTACGGCCGAACGACCCGATCTATCAAATAAGGGATTGCTCAATGTTACCTTAATTATGCTTAAATATGGTCGACGACTATCCTTAATAATACAGCACATATGAGCATGCTTAGGTGTCAATATAAGGGAAACCTAAATACTGTTTAATCTTATGACACGTCCAATGACTCTAATATTAAAAGATGTTTTAATGTCCATATTTAAAATTCCTTTTGGCTCTTTCTTTTGCTTTTAGTCTATGAATGATATTTGTGTCTTTATGATATGAGAATATATAGAATTGTATTTCTTGTCTTTTGATTTATGTTAGGTTAGGATTGTCTTTTTTGTAAAAACTTAAGTGTTTAAAAGGACAAATAGATTTATAGTGCTAAATGATTTCAATATCTACAATTAAATAATAATGAAATAAATTTAAATGGTTTTCTATCTTGTTTTTATTAATGCGGTCAAAGTAAGAAGTAACTAATTATTTCGATAATTTACACTATTTATTCAAATTAAAGCAATAAAATATATGAAGTCCACATTAAAGAAATTTTTATCAAAATTTACCGGTAGACATTTTTTAAAAAAGAAGAATTTTCATACTTAATGTGATGTGAAATGTAGATAAAGAATTAAATACTAAAAAAATGTTTCATTTAGCGTACGTTTTAAAGAGAAATGCTTTATTGTGAGGCATATTTTTACATTCCATAGCAGGTTCTCATTACATAAAATTTTTGCATTTAAAAATGTTTTCTATTCACTTGTGCTGCTGAATTGCGTCGGAGATAAATAATATCCCTGAAAAGTAAAATATTAATAGCCGTCTACGTTGAGCTCTGGGTCTTGTGAAATAAGCGCAATTTTAAAGTATAATGCTGTGTATTGTGCCGTATAATCTCACGTGAAAAATACTTTATAACCCTCGTTATCGAGCTTTGAGCCAGGTATACCTGGCTGTTTAGGATAAACCTTGCTTGACATGTTTCTAGGGATACTCTTTCTAGATTTATATCTAGATTCCTCTTTTTTTGACAGATTTCTAAATTTTATTACGCATTAGTTATTTTTAGTTGACAATTACGTGAATATTATGTTCTGCAAAATATTCAGAGCATGATTAAAAAACACCTAAAATTATTTGCGTAAAGGAGAATAACTGATAATACACCGAGAAAGAAATTTGGTCTCTGTAAAATTGTTTCATGGAAATAAATTATTTGTTTTTATAGGCCCAAATAAATAATTATTTCCTAAGGAAGTTTTCCTTCTCTTGAACATGGGTTTTAAAACGAATAGTAAGAGGGTTACAGATTTAAATTACTCGAAAACAGCTTAACAGATCCAAATGAAACTCGATAGAAGCCTTCAGATCGACTGCGATAATCTCATTAAGGAATACGTTTTATCTCTATGTATTGTTGAGATGTAGAGTTAACAGTTTTTTGTATATATAAAAATATGTAGCATTTCTGGTAAATTAATTTCTCTGAAATATTGAAAAGTGATCCACTTGTTTGATAGCAATGCTTTGGACTATTTTCGAGAAAATTGGTGGACATTTTTATGGATTTAAGATACCTACACATTCTAAATATCAGAAATGCCTTTTAATATATTAAAATGAGAAAAAAAACTGTAAAAAAAAATTGTGGGGGAATATCTTAGTGTGTGTAGTGTTAAAAGCCTATTGAAACTTGGAGAATAATGAAAAATAGGTATTTGTTTCTGATAAAGAATACATTTTATCATTCATGTTTACAATAGCTTTTTTCATATTGTAATTATTAATATAATACATCAACATAATTTGAAAACAGTCCGTGAGATTTTTATGAGATTACAAAAACAAAAATACTTTTATTCCCAAATTTATGGAAAACTATGTTATTGTAAAAAAATTAAATTATTTGTTTTTTAAAACTGATTTGTATAAAAATAAATTTATTGCACTATACTTTAAAAATACCCAGTATGATTTATATACTTGTAAGAATTATTTATAGCTTAAGGATCTTTAATATACATGCAGGCTGTTTAGTAAACAATGGGCCTGTTTTAAAATAACTAATCATTTTTTAAAAAATTGTTATGCTTAAAAAAATCCAATAGAAATAATATAGTGGCATGGGCGCTCAAAGCACCTCGTACATTTAACTCAAAACTCATTTAGATATTCGTGTTTATGGCACAAAAAACGTTGTTTTCCAACATTTGAATACAATTACCCAACAAATAAGAACATTATTGAAAAAAAAAATTAAATAGAAAAAGTACTTTCTCAGGGCTATAACTTCTTAAGGAAGCTAGGAAGGAAGTATGGCCCATTTTATACTGAACACCCTGTAGAGATATATTTTATTTTTAATTTTTATTTATAAGCATTTTATGTTTATAAGTAGCTAGTAGTGCCTATCTACAATTTTACTCCGTCTCTTTATTCTACTTTAATTTATTTAAAATTACAGACGATAAGAATTAAGAACGTTTTTAAATCTTTACAATGGAATAGAGTACCATATGAAATCATCAACAAATATTGTAAATATAAAAATAAATACCATATTTTCATTCATTATCTGATGCATGAATAAGAACCAATTTGGGTCAGCCTACCTTGGAGAACATGTAATTAAATAAAGGATAATTGTTTTGAGAATAATATTGTGCAAACTATTATTTTTTAATATTTCCTTCTTTATTATTTAATAAATTTTAACTTTGAACGCGACTATATTAAGAAAGTCAAATGTAAATATTCTAATGTTACCCCGATAAATAATAGAAAATAATATCAACAAATTAATACAAAATTCATGAAAATCTGTTTACAAATAGAAAAATTATAAAACATCAAATTTATCCAACATTTTGAACAGGGCGAAATTTTGTGACGGTTTCTTATTGTCAACATTTTTATAAAGATTTTGTAATATGTCTTTGTTCCAGTTGTGTCTAGTTTAATTACACATTCAAGATTATTTTTTATCTATATAGCTTGAAGATGTGTTGATGTTATGCATTCAACGAGATATAAGACGTTTTAGACTGTAAAGCAATCATAAAACAACTTAAAAACAGAGAAAATTACGAAGCTTAACGACAAATGTATGAGGCGTTATCATTTTTATATAGGTGTTCAAAAACTACTTACGTTATTTAATTATTTACTTTCAATATGTTTTCTGATATAGGTATTACAAGTAAAGCATACATTTTTTTTCTTTTTAAAGAAAGAAGATTTCTATTATAAATTGTGACGAAATAAATGTGCAAAACATATTGTATTCATTCATATTTCAAAATAATAACCTCATCTGCCAGAAATACAATATATTATGCGTACCATAGATACGTCAAACAATGAAGTGAGTTTTGAAAACAACCACTTGGGTGTCATTTTTGATATGTTTACAAACTATAGTTGAAAAATCATTACAGGTGAATATCTTGATTTATTTAGACATAGGTATCAGCATTTACCCTTTTCTATTATTCTTGCTACTTAGTAAACACAAATAATTATTGCCAATTTGACTTGGTGGTAAAATCTGGGGACCCATCCAAAATTTAATAATAATAAATCACAAACTACAAGCGTTGCCAAGGTACCTAATCTAGACTTAAAATGTTAACTGTATTTTGTAAAAGATTAATAATTCAACCAAGCATTTGTGTATGAATACTTTTATTTGATTACAAGAAAAATCCAGATGTGATATATTAGTCAAGTGTCATGTAAAACGCGTTTTGAAATCAAACAATGCAATGCATTGTATTTGTTAAAAATACAGAAGATTTATCTCAAAAACGCTACGAGTTTTTTTTACATTTGGTATCCCCAGACGCTGCATATTTATTACAGTTTCAAATAGAAAGAGAAAACAGTATTTATCACATAACAAAAACATATAAAAGTAGCTTAACTATGACATAACTAAAATGAAATATACTTAGAGACTTACCTACAGATTCACATCTGCATTCCACTGAAAACCGTACAATAATAAATTCAGTTTTTAAACTATAAACATTGCCAAACTTAAAGGATACCGAAAATTCCACTATTGTTTTCTGAGGGAGATTTTCAGGATTGATTATTAAAAATATAGTACGACTAACCACTGGGTCAGCCGGTATCTTCCAAATGTCTCACGTGGACTCGGTCGACGAGTTCTGGGAAGAAAATGAGTGCGAGAATCGGAAAGTCGAATGCCCGGTGTGTTTCCAGGACCGTCGCGGCGCTCACACTGGCATCGGCCGCGTCGCCGTCGTCTGGCGTCAGGAGCGATCAGCTGTTCAAGTACTCTGGGTTATATTGGGAAATCCTGGGTGCGCTACTGTACAGGGAGGTCGCAGAAAATTCATCTTATCTGCTTATCTTATGTTTTGTTATCCAAACTTGATCGCAATGATTTTTTTTTTGAATTTAGTCAAACGTTTTGGATCCTATTTATCGGGTAGATACCAATATATCGAATAGAACAGTGTTAGATCTTTTACTTATTCTGTAAATACTGGCATTCCGCAAGGTTCCAATTTGACCCCCTTACTATTTTTAATATTTATTAACTTATTTAGCTAATTTAATTAAATGTCCTAAACAACTTTATGCTGACAACTTAAAATTTTATAGCATAATTAATAATACGTACGACTGCCAATATTTGCAATCAGTCGGTATGGTGTACAAGTTATCGTATACATATACATAAATATGTCTATATGCAATATTATTTATTATAATTATCAGTTGGCTTGGACCGAAATAAATAGGTGTGATGGTGTCAAGGATTTGGATGTTTTCTTTGACAGCGGTTTGACCTTCAAACAGCACATAAATAATATTGTATCTTTTGCATCTAAGTCACTTGGATTTTTTATTAGGAATTGTAAAAATTTTAGGAATATAGCGGCTGTTCACTAATCCGCTGTATCAAAATTATATTGATTCAATTGAATCTCTTCAAAGACGATTATTGAAGAATCTTTGTTATACGGAAGATGGTATATGTCCTCAAAGAGGTATAGATAATTACTTACTACTGCATAGATACAATTTCTTATGCCTGCATACAAGACGCAAAATTGTATAAGTCTCTTTTGTATACAACTTACTTCACAACAATGTTGATTGTATTGAGTTACTGATTAAGCTTAATTTTTATATAAGAATAGACATGAGCGTCTTTTACAAGTATCTACTCCACACAGCAATCTGCTTCTCAAGTCACCTATTTATGTTATGGCTGATAATATAAATTTGATTTGTAGTTCTTGTGATATTAATTGTAATACCATCTCTAAAATCAAGAATAATTATTTTATAGCACATACTGTGAAATTCTGATAAAATTGATAATATTAAATTTACACGTGAATTGCATTACATTTAAGTCAGTCAGATAAGATGCAATTATGTAGTGAAAGCTTTTATTTTGGACATTATTTACAAGTGTTGTATTTGGAAAATACTGCTGCTGGTACCAATAAAAATTATGTGACATGAAGAACGAAGTTTTATTGGAAAAGATGTATGCGATTTAATATAGATTTTATGAACACTAAGTTAATAAGAATAAATATAAATAATTAAAAAAGTGTTTATAAAGAATTAATGTTGATTATTCATAATAAATGTTTATTTTTAATAGTAAAACGATTTATTTGTTTAGTGATAATCCTACAAATATTATAAATGCGAAAGTTTTTGTATTAGGATATTTGTTGTTCAATCACCCATAAACGGCTGAACGGATTTGGATGAAATTTGGCAAACAGATAGATCATGATCTGGATTAACACATAGGATTACTTCAGGAAACAAAGGATTCCCGCGGTAAATCATGCGGCTCAAAAGCTAGATAATAAATATTTATAATTATGTTCTTTTTTGCGGGTTGTAAGTTTACCAATACACAACAAATATGTACATTGGCATAAACGTGGTTATATAAATAATTTGCAATATTATTGAAAATCTGGTAAATTCTTAGTATTTATGAATTCTGACTAGGCTTGCCACCTTGCTTGTTTTAGACCGACCTAACCTTCAATTTTGCATCTGTTCAACATCCCCGGAATCCGTCATGTCTCCGTCACGCTTCCTACGACTACGCGGTTTTCTTATCATTTTCAACAGAACGTCAACGAATTTCGAAAATGACTGGAAGCAATAATGAACTCTCGCAAAAACATATCACGGGCTATATCATCTCATTAGTAGGGTAGTTATCGCCAAGTTAATAATTTCTATATTACACTAGAAAATAGCAATTTAGTCGCAAAATTTCAGCGAGGATTTCCGGGGATTCAGAATGCACCGAGTTTTATGCGTTTGAGGTTTGAGAACAACGTAATGTTGCGAGCCGATTTTTCTTTCAGTAATTCAGTGTAAATAAATATGAGTGATAATGTCGATGGTAAAGCAGATATGCTAAATAAAAATCCATTTATCTGATCTAATTAATGTAGCTGTGTTTATCTAAGCATTTTCTGTTTTGAAATTTTCATTTAGCATTTTATTTCACAAAATAATTATTGACAAATTTGTACATGGTCCTACCCCATAGTTTTTTGTTGTAAAAAAGTAGCAACCCTAATTCTGACACGGGTAATATTGTAAGTTTATTAAATTTTCTGTCTGGAAATTTCACTTTTGCCCTGTAGAAAAGATGGCATAGCTATCCACACTAGATTTCGTTTTCGAAATAACTTTTGTGAACACACACCATAAAGTATAATCTAGTTTATACTATGTGACACACATGTGATCTGATCTGACATCCTACTTACTGACACTGGCAGCCTACTTTAATGCAATTTGTCTCCACTGCAAGCGCTGCCATCGACCTCATTACTCCACCCGTACTCTGTACGCAGCAAATACATGGTAATTCACACGAAAAATGAAGTCAACGTCTTAAAAAAATTCTTTTGTTCCAGAGACAAAAAATATTGAAGTTGTAGTATCTTCAACCTTTATATTGCTGGGCTACTGTAGCCTCTAGCGTCATTGCAATGGATTCTATCTGAGTTTTTAGTATTAACGGTTTTACGATAGTGTTTACATTAGTTTTTCAAGTGTAAAAATAGCTTACGTGTATAGCAACTCGTAGTAGATCGCTATTGTTTTAATATATGGTGAAGTAAGACAAAATGCTTTAGCAGCTTACTAGTCTGTACGCAGAACGATTTCCCGATAGACATGAGCTAAATGCAGCTACTTTTACTGTAGTTGTGCAACGCGCACGGGACATGGGAAATTTGTAACCGAAGCGTGGAAGAGATGGAAGTCGAAGATGTCCACGGTGTATTGCAGTAGCTGCAGAACACATTTTAGAGATTGTTGGAGAGAATCCCCGAATAAACACCAGGCAAATCACTTAACAAGTACAAGGAATGTCTCAATCAACAGTGTGGCTCAACGAAGCTTAATTATCCGTACCATATACAACGTGTCTGCACATTAATACTGAGAGATTATCCCTTAGAAATTAAATTTTGGGAATGGTTGCTGCAACAAAATGCGTCAAAATTCCAAATTTACAGCGGACGTGTTAGTTACAGATAAAGGCTATTTTTACACGGAATAGGATGTATAACATTCACAATACTCATATTTGGGATTTTGAAAATTCACATGCATTTTGATGGGATCATTTTCAATAACGCTTTTTCTTAAATGTTTGGACAGAGATTGTTGATGATCGCTTGATTGGACCATTCATATTACCAAATCGAATGGATGGGGTTCAGTATGTCGAGCTTCTTCGAAATGATCTGCCTGGACTTCTGGAATACGTGTCCTTAGCTGTCCGAATGTGGTTCTTGCACGATGATGCTCTTTCTCATTTTCGCTAAAATGTTGTTAAGTATCTAAATGAAGTTCAAGGGGTACGATGGATTGGGCGTGGAGGACTGGTACCATGGCGACCAAAGGGTTTAAATCTCCTGATTTGAACTTTTTTTATGGGAATATTTGTATGAGTGAAGTGTATCGCACTGAAGTGGACGCTATTGACAACTTACGCGAACATATCACAGCTGCTGCCAATAACATACAAGTTCAAAACGGACAAGACTGACCCAAATGTGTTTACACGTCGCTGGACAAAATTTTGAATAGATGTTTTAACATCACATACAGGGTGGGCCATTTTAATCAGTACAGTCGAATATCTCGAGATTCGTGAGTGTTACGAAAAAATGACCAACTAACTGTTCATTCAGATCTGACTTTGACATTGATTTTGAAGGTTATTTGAAGGTCAAAATCAAATTTTTAAATAGAAACCCATATTTTTGAAGCCGGATTCGAAAAGAACAAGAAATCTTACGTCTGAAGCCACTTTAAAAAAAATTTTGCTTGTTACTTTTAGATCGTAATTACAAGGTGAAATACCGGGAAGGCTGCAGTCAATCCTGTAGCTACGTAACTTGAAATCGCATTTAGGCTAACTTCCCATAATCTAAGCCAGGTAGTTAACTAGATAACATCATTCTGGATCATGTTCAAAGCCCAATTGGAAAATTCAATCCGCATTTGCATGTGGATTGGTTTTAATTCTTGGAGCAGTTATGTGGTACGCATGATACCTAAGAGTCCTAAGAATTCTCAATGGCGTTCTTCGTTTTCATGATGTTATCCAGTTAACTACCTGGCTTAGATTATGGGAAGTTAGCCTAAATGCGATTTCAAGTTACGTAGCTACAGGATTGACTGCAGCCTTCCCGGTATTTCACCTTGTAATTACGATCTAAAAGTAACAAGCAAAATTTTTTTTAAAGTGGCTTCAGACGTAAGATTTCTTGTTCTTTTCGAATCCGGCTTCAAAAATATGGGTTTCTATTTAAAAATTTCATTTTGACCTTCAAATAACCTTCAAAATCAATGTCAAAGTCAGATCTGAATGCACAGCTAGTTGGCCCCCAGATGTTTGAGCAACTTTTGTCTGAGTCATTTTTTCGTAACACTCACGAATCTCGAGATATTCAATTGTACTGATTAAAATGGCCCACCCTGTATGTCAAATTATTTTATTAATTAAAACCACTAATTAATTTTATTAATTAATAATAACTATAGCAGCAAAATCAGTTGAATTTGCTGATATAAAATAGGTGTTATAAAATTTTATTTATTTTTTTCCTTGGGAAATTCTTTCAATTTTTTGTCCGTTCATTTTTTATTATAATTCCGGGCCGGTCGGGTTCTACAGTGGATCAGTTTCCAGTTCCGTGCAGAAGTGTATTTTTAAATCAATTTTAACTCTCCTTTTTGATTTCAATCATGATCCAACATTTTTTTATGGATAAGTTCTGGATCACCCTATATATTATGGTAAATTAAGAATATGGGTTTTTACGTGATAAAATTAGGAAATTTCAGGAATATTGTGATAATACGTTTACTCAATTTATTATGAAAGAATTTTTCATGTAATTGCACATGCGCAGAAGCACATCAATCTAACCTCTAACTTAATGCATTTTAGTTGTGCTGAAGTGTGGTAGACAAATATATACGGTTCATTAAAAAGGACTTTCTGCGAGATATTTATAAAAGAATAAGTATAAGATTATATTTTGTTACGTTTGCACTTGTAGCTTAGTCTAATTTAAGTGTTATACAATGCTTAGGTATCACATAGGTGTAATAAAAACTGAAACGGTAAGTTGTTGAGATGCTTGCATCAAAATTGCGCCATTACCTGAACCATACAACATTCTTTTCAAACATCATATTTATTTTCATTACAATTAAAATAGCAATAGTTTACAACAGATATTAAACATTAGTTGTAGTTACGTTAATTGTACTGTAACTAAAATTCGAGTTAAAAATATTTAATTTCATATAGATATACAGGGTGAACCTTAAATAAGTACAAATGTTTTAACCAGCAGTATAGTTCTCTGCGTAGAACAAATAATTAATAGTTTTTTTTCCAAAAAAAATCTGAAATAAAAAACTAAAATTTTCAATAAATTTCATGATTTTTCAATAAAAAACTTGTTGAGGATCGCTGACCAGACGATGTTTCTGAGTCACAAGTGTTTGAGATTGAACGCGTGTTTTACATCGTTGCCAGTGTTACACTAATGTCTTGGCTTCAAGAAAGTTATATGAAATTAAATATCCACAGAGTAGTTAGTTTCGCACAATATTATTAATACCTAAAAATATATAAAAAATGATTACATAAAGGTAAACATTATTTAAGTAGGTATTTGACATATTTAATTTAAAATTCATTGACAGGTTAAAATCACTTTTGATATTGTCGATATTTAATTTCAAATAATTTTAATTTATATAATAATTTTTATAGTTAGATATTTGACTCAACTTAAAGTAGGCCATCTGAACAAGCAATCCTAAAAATGCAGAAATAGGTCAGATTTCATCTATTGTGGTTGAATTTTCGAGTTCCCACTGTTTCAAAAGTGAAGTTAGATATTTATAGAGTATTTTCATTAAACCAGGTTAGTAAATTTAGCTAGATTAACTTCTTTAGATAATTATTGAATAGAGCTTTGTCTGTGGAATTGTTCATTAGCGTGTTTAGTATCAAAGAGCATATATATGACTTCATTGATAGGAATTGTAGGAGATTTGATTTATATTAGTTTAAAATACCATACTAATACAGTAAAAAATGTTACAAAAACTAATAATAAAGAATATATGGGTGCAATTCAACGCTGGTTGCGGTTTTAGTCCACAGAGTAGTTAGTTTCGCACAATATTATTAATACCTAAAAATATATAAAAAAATGATTACATAAAGGGTAAATATTATTTAAGTAGGTATTTGACATATTTAATTTAAAATTCATTGGCAGGTTAAAATCACTTTTGATATTGTCAATATTTAATTTCAAATAATTTTAATTTATATAATAATTTTTATAGTTAGATATTTGACTCAACTTAAAGTAGGCCATCTGAACAAGCAATATTAAAAATGCAGAAATAGGTCAGATCTCAACTATTGTGGTTGAATTTTCGAGTTCCCACTGTTTCAAAAGTGAAGTTAGATATATTAGTCCACAGAGTAGTTAGTTTCACACAATATTATTAATACCTAAAAATATGTATCTTTTACTTATTTAAACAAAACGTTTTGTTAGGAACAAGAGATATGAATGAAGAATTGGCCAAAATATTCTGTATCCCATTAACAGCAGGTGTGAAGATCCAGGAAGGCTTAAACTTTTTGTGTAAATGGTGTTCGGATTGGTTGTTTTTATACGCAAATTTTCAACGAATTTCATAGCTGTTTGTTGAGATAGACAAAAAAGAATCTCTTCACTATACATCAATTATACAAGTTTTCTCCAGGATATAAAACAGTTTCCAGGCTGACAAGTCATTTAGAATAAGAGAAAAAACATCATTTTCACCTATTATGTTTTATCATAAAATCTCCCGAATTTTACAAGTCTGCACATTGAGAAAATTGTATACATTATAAACATTATCACATCCCGTAGAATTCATTAAAAAAACTAGTAACACTTGAATTTATGTATATTATCAAGTATTTTTCACGGTGTATAGAACACAGTGATAAGGTACAAATACACAGTTTTTCATGTTCTGTAGCACATTTTCCGTTCAAAAGTTAAAGGAATGATTTAATTTCAGCATTATATTTTATATAGTACTACTCTAATAAGAACCTCCACCTACTTGGTGTATTTTTTTGTGCATTTTTAGATACGATTATTTGTCCTTGAAACGCAAGCCTTAAGAGGCCACTCTAGATGCAAGTCAACTCGATCGTTCCGCTAGGCGCACTGCGATCGCCCGACTTCCCTTACATCTTCTGTCTTTGCCTGCCTCGTAACTCAACGCCTAATACTATTTGAATTTAAGGCAGGCTTTAACATAAAATGCACCTTCTTAGTTTTCACTGCTACAATTTAGTACGGTTCAGTCACATAAAGTTTTTTTAAAAGTACACCTCATCTATACCGATAAAACATAATATAAAAATATTTAATATAAGCACCATTACTACATTTATTTATGATTTGCATACATAATAAGCTTTTATTACTCTCATTTCTAAACAGACTATAGTAATTGTCGTTACTTGTGTTAGTTCAATTAAGTTTAAAAATATGTGAATATTGTTACTTTTTTCTTTCTTTTATTATACAGGGTGTCTGTAAAAGGTCTTTACAAAAACATACCACATATTCCTTAGACCAAAATAAGTCGATTTAAGTAAAATTACCTTAGTACAAAGTTGCTTCGTTTGGGCTCCAGAGGGCCTTGAAGTTACAATTTTTAAATCGTTTTTCCCAAATAAATTTAAAACGGCATATGCGATTTTGCTGAAATTTGGTATATTGGTAGAGTTTTATGTGGCCAAAAAAATGGTGTTAAATTTTTGTCCGATATTAATCCATGGGCGTAGAACTTGATTTTTTTTAATAATTGCACCTTTAAAAATTCTACGGCAATAGAAGAAAATGAGTTTGAATATGAAATTTAGATTGTTCAACTCATTTACTTTAAAAAAAGTACTCTTGATAAGACTCGACGTTTTGGTTCGGTTTTGACGAAATTTGCATTTTAGAACATAAACAATAATTATTAAAATACAAGTTCTACGCCTATGTATTATTATCGGACAAAATTTTTACGATGAAAAACATAAAAATGT
The DNA here is from genome assembly GCA_025584915.1 of Monochamus saltuarius. Classification (NCBI taxonomy): domain Eukaryota; kingdom Metazoa; phylum Arthropoda; class Insecta; order Coleoptera; family Cerambycidae; genus Monochamus; species Monochamus saltuarius. The sequence goes on from CM046722.1 coordinate 29,950,257, forward strand.
ACTTTTTTCATATCTTCTTCAACACCTCTAATCGAGACTTTTAACAAAAATACTCGATTCTTGCCATGTACGATTTTTTGAGGAATATTAATTATTTGCCTGCAATACTATACAAAAACATTTATTGTTGGTTTCCATAGTTTCATCTAAATAAAAATATTGTCAAGTTTTAACACCTAATCTCTTGTTAACGATTGAAAGTGTTCTATCTGACTCAATAATTAAAAAAAATTGCGTGGTTTATTAATATGGCTGTACAATATACCAATGCAGAATATACCGATATGTTACTGACATTAGAATTTTGTGAAGGAAATGCTCGAGAGAGTGTCAGTGTGTACTCTGAAATGTTTCCAAATCGTCGTGTGGGAGACCGGTTCCTTTGCTCCCAACAATGTTGATAATGGAAGAGAACGTTTTGTAAGGATTCCTGAAGTTGAAGAAAACATTTTAGAACGTGTTGAAGAAGATCCACCAACTAGGAGTAAGTAAAGAAGTCGTTCATAAAGTGCTTAGAGAACAATTGCTATATCCATACCATAAGAAGCCAGTACATGATCCTCAAAATCGTTTGGGTTTTTGTCGATTTGTTAATATGCAAAGAGAAAGAGATCCCAACTTCGTCAAGAAGGTTCTTTACCGATGAAGCGGGTTTTACAAGAAGAGGTATACCTAATACCCATAATGAACATGTTTATGCCGTTGAAAATCCGCATGCAATAAAGGTAAACCATTTTCAGCACGAATTCAAAATTAATGTGTGGGCTGGAATAATTGGTAATTTCATTGTTGGTCCTGTCATACTTCCACGAAGATTAACTGGAGAAAATTTTTTGGATTTTCTACAAAATACGTTGCCAGAATTGTTAGAAGATTTACCTCTCCAACTTCGGAGAGATATGTGGTTTATGCAAGATGGAGCTCCACCACATTTTTCTGTAAACGTTAGAAACCACTTGAATGAACAATATCCACACAAATGGATAGGCAGAGGTAATGACGCACCTGTAAACTGGCCACCACGTTCCCTAGACCTAACACCGATGGATTACTTTTTATGGGGACATCTGACATCCACTGTTTACAGGAACCTGTAGAAAATGAGGAACAACTCTGGCAACGTATTCAAGATGCAATAAACAATCTTAGAGATGATGAAGAAGTTATGGAAAGAATACATTTTAATTTTCTTCGACGTATAAATCTTTGTATGCGTGAAAATGGTGAACATTTTGAACAATTTTTGTAAAATCTCTATTTTGATTATGTTGTAAATAAATATTTTTGTGAAACCTATACACTCTAAATTATTAAAACAGAAATTTAGCGAAAACCATGAGAGTAATCGAGTCTTATCAAGAGTACCTTTTTTAAAGTAAACTAGAAAGGTGGCAAGTCGGCTATCGCCGACTTGACCTTTCTTGAGTAGGGTTAGTTTTTTTTTAAACACCATGTATTTTTCGATAATTAGTGTGTTAGGAGACCCCCGATGGAAGTTGAGTAAAAAAAATTGTCAGTTCTCTTAATTTTGAGATTTTTTTAACGTTCAACATTTTTCCAACACTTTGTATATAAAACGGTCTTTCGTACTTCCGACGACCCATGCGAAGCAAAAAAAATAATTTTATTCCATGAATTTTGGGAGTTTCAATATTGGTTCAGTTTTCTTAAACACCCTGTATTGTTCTCATTAAAATAGTTTCCATATAGACCATTGTTAAAAGTTTCATCAAAGGAATATTATACTTCCATGAAGGTTTCTAGAGAAGGGTCGGTTTTTAAACACCCAGTAGTTTTTTAATTAGTATAGTTTTCTTACAGACCATTGTGAAAAGTTTGATTAGAAAATATTCCATGAATTGTGAGGATTCTTAGAGAATCGTTTGGTTTTGTTAAACACCCCGTATTTTTTCATCAGTATAATTTTTTTACAATCGTGAAAAGTTTCATAAAAAAAATTAAATTCCATAAATTTTGTGGATCTAGAGAATTGGTCTTTATTTTACATCCTGTATTTTTTCATAAGTATGTATTTATATAGCTACATAATAATACCTACCTAAGTATGTATTGTTTATAGTTTTTTTACAAACTATCTTAAAAAGTTTCATCAAAACCAAAAAAGAGTTTTTAATTCCAAGTTTTTATAATTTTTAGAATGATTCGATTCTCTTAAACACCCAGTAGTTTTTTAATTAGTATAGTTTTCTTACAGACCGTTGTGAAAAGTTTCATTAGAAAATATTCCATGATTTGTGAGGATTCTTAGAGAATGGTTTGGTTTTGTTAAACACCCCGTATCTTTTCATCAGTATAATTTTTTTACAATCGTAAAAAGTTTCTTAAAAAAAATTAAATTCCATAAATTTTGTGGATCTAGAGAATTGGTGTTTATTTTACACCCTGTATTTTTTCATAAGTATGGATTTATATAGCTACATAATAATACTTATGTATTTTTTATAGTTTTTTTTACAAACTATCTTAAAAAGTTTCATCAAAAACCAAAAGAGTTTTTAATTCCAAGTTTTTAGGATTTTTTGAATGATTCGATTCTCTTAAACACCCTGTATTGTTCTCATTAAAATAGTTTCCATATAGACCACTGTTAAAAGTTTCATCAAAAGAATATTATACTTCCATGAAGGTTTCTAGAGAATGGTTCAGTTTTTTTAAACACCCAGTAGTTTTTAATTAGTATAGTTTTCTTACAGACCATTGTGAAAAGGTTGATAAGAAAATATTCCATGAATTGTGAGGATTCTTAGAGAAGGGTTTGGTTTTGTTAAACACCCTGTATTTTTCATTAGTATAATTTTTAACAATCGTGAAGTTTCATAAAAAATTCCATAAGTTTTTTCCATGAATTTTGGGAGTTTCAATATTGGTTCAATGGTTTTGTTAAACACCCTGTATTTTTTCTTAGTGTATTTTTTTACAATCGTGAAAAGTTTAATAAAAAAAAATTAAATTCCATAAATTTTTTCCATGAATTTTGGGAGTTTCAATATTGGTTCAGTCTTCTTAAACACCCTGTTATATTGTTCTCATTAAAATAGTTTCTTACAGACCATTGTGAAAAGTTTCATAAAAAATATTCCATGAATTGTTAGGATTCTTATAGAATGGTTTGGTTTCGTTAAGCACCCTGTATTTTCTCATTAGTATATATTTTTTTTATATCGTGAAAAGGATTTTGTGGATCTATTTAATGTTTCTTTATTTTACACCCTTTATTTTTTCATACGTATGTATTTATATACATAATAATACCAAATTATATATTTTTTATAGTTTTTTTACAAACTACTGTATTAAGTTTCATCAGAAACAAAAAATAAAAAAATTTAAATCCACGATTTTTAGGGAACGTTTCGGTTTTTTTAAACACCCCGTATTTTTTCATTAGTATATTTTTCCTACAGAACATTGTAAAAAGTTTCATCAAAAAGAATATTTTAATTCCATGAATTTTGAGGATTTTTAGAGAATGTTTCGTTATTTTTAAACACTCTGTATTTCTTCATTAGTCTATTTTTCCTACAGAACATTTTATAAAGTTTCATCAAAAAGAATTTTCTAATTCCATGAATTTTGAGGATTTTCAGAGAATGGTTCGTTATTTTTAAACACTCTGTATTTGCTTCGTTAGTGAGTGTCATAATAAATCCTTGACGAAAGTTTAATAAATAAAAAAAATTTTTTCTATGAATTTTGGGAGTTTCAATATTGGTTCAGTGTTCTTAAACACTCAGTAGTTTTTTAATTAGTAGTTTTCTTACAGACAATTGTGAAAAGTTTCATAAAAAAACATTCAATAAATTATTGTGAGGATTCTTAGAGAATGTTTTGGTTTCGTTAAGCACCCTGTATTTTTCCATTAGTATAATTTTTTTAGAATCGTGAAAAGTTTCATAAAAAAAATAAATTCCATAATGTTTGTGGATCTACAGAATGGTTCTTTATTTTACACCCTGTATTTTTTCATACGTATGTATTTATATACATAATAATACCAAAGTATATATTTTTATAGTTTTTTACAAACTATTGTAAAAGTTTCATCAGAAAGCAAAAATTTTTAAATCCACGAATTTTCATGATTTTTAGGGAACGGGTGGGTTTTGTACACACCCTATATTTTTTCCGATAATTAGTGCGGTAAGAGACCCCGACGAAAGTTTCGTACCAAAAAATTTCCAGTTCCTTAATTTTGACATTTTTTAACGTTTAACATTTTTCCAACACTTTGTATATAAAACGGTCTTTCGCACGTCAGACAACCCTCCGAAGCGAAAAACCGAAAATTTCCTTGAATCTGTAATTTTTATTTTTTTCTCGTCAATTTTTATCGTAACACCCCGTACGTCGAGCTCTTTTGAGTCGCACTGTATATACGCGAAGCGACTTAAAATAATTGAAGTCCGCCATATTGTCTAGCTCATTTATACCACGGATTCATTCGTATTTATGCATAGTTCAATGCAAAAATAAACTCAAAACAAAGCGCTCGCATAACAGAACGTATCTAGAGACTTCAAAGTTACCTTGTTGGCCGTTTGACGTTTCGGCGGAACGTGTAGTGGACTAAAATTTCGATATTTTCACTATAAAATCGAATTTTAAACCTAAACCTGAGGCACACGACACATTGTAGAAGGTTCAAAGTTTACGTTTCGATATGGCTTTATGGACATAAAGGGGTACTTACTTTTCAGAATCTAATCGTTTTGAAGGTTTTGTGAAGACCGCCATTTCCCAGGCTCTTCTCCCCGGTCTTGGATCGGATTTTCGCACATTTCGATACAAAAATGAATTCTAAACCCAGCGCTCGCATAACAGAAAGCATCTAGAGACTTTAAATTTACCTTTTCCGACCTTGGCGGGTCTCCGACCGGCCCGTTTGGCAAACGTTCCTAAGTTTTATCCGGAGCTGTCAACGGCACCGCACCGTCCGGCTAGCCGTTTGACGTTTCGGACGGCCGAGCGAATGCGAATGCCGCCGAACGTATAGTTGGCCAAAACTTTCGTTATTTTCACTATAAAATCGAATTTTAAACCTAGACCTGAGACAGGCGGCACATTGTAGAAGGTTCAAAGTTTACGTTTCGATATGGCTTTATGAAAATGAAGGGGTACTTACTTTTCAGAATGTAATCGTTTTGAAGGTTTTGTGAAGACCGCCATTTGCCAGGCCCTTCTCCCCGGTCTTGGATCGGATTTTCGCACATTTCGATACAAAACGAATTCTAAACCCAGCGCTCGCATAACAGAAAGTATCTAGAGACTTTAAACTTACCTTTTGGCATTCGGGGCTCCCATCGGCCCGTTTGGCAAACGTTCCTACGTTTTATGGGGAGCTGTCACAGGCCGTGCACCGTCCGGCTAGCCGTTTGACGTTTAGGACGGCCGCGGTCGAGCGAACGCGAATGCCCCCGAACGTGTAATTGTCCCACATTTTCGTTATTTTCACTATAAAATCGAATTTTAAACCTAGATCTGAGGCACACGACACATCGTAGAAGGTTCAAAGTTTACGTTTCGACATGGCTTTATGGAAATGAATGCGGGAAAATACGAAAATATCGAATCCGAAATAGTTGGACGTCTACCCATATCTGACTGACGTTTCTCGAATTCCCGGCTATATCCATCTCTTTTTCGCGAAATCCTCGGAAAATCGAAAATGGCGGCCGCGGACCTCCGGAAAAACGGTAAATTCGTCCCGAAAAGAGTAAAAAGAAGTCACGAAAATACGCCTAACAGACGACCCAAGGACCGAACTCGACTCCGCGCACCCGGGCTCGCCGCTGCGCGGCTCGCGAAAAAAGCCTTTACCCGGACACTTTGCCACTTTTTATAGAGAGAGAAAAAAAAACGGATTTTAATATATAAGAACTAGAAAGGTGGCAAGTCGGCATTCGCCGACTTGACCTTTCTTGAGTAGGGTTAGTTTTTTTTAAACACCATGTATTTTTTCGATAATTAGTGCGTTAAGAGACCCCCGATGGAAGTTGAGTAAAATAAATTAGTCAGTTCTCTTAATTTTGAGATTTTTTACCGTTCAACATTTTTCCAACACTTTGTATATAAAACGGTCTTTCGTACATCCGACAACCCATCCGAAGCAAAACAAATAATTTTATTCCATGAATTTTGGGAGTTTCAATATTGGTTCAGTTTTCTTAAACACCCTGTATTGTTTTCATTAAAATAGTTTCCATTGTTAAACGTTTCATCAAAGGAATATTATACTTCCATGAAGGTTTCTAGAGAAAGGTCGGTTTTTTAAACACCCAGTAGTTTTTTAATTAGTATAGTTTTCTTACAGACCGTTGTGAAAAGTTTCATTAGAAAATATTCCATGAATTGTGAGGATTTTTAGAGAATGGTTTGGTTTTGTTAAACACCACTAATTTTTAAATCAGTATAATTTTTTTACAATCTTGAAAATTTTAATAAAAAAAAATAAATTCCATAAATTTTGTGGATCTAGAGAATGGATCTATATATTACACCCTGTATTTTTTCATACGTATGTATTTATATACATAATAAAACCTATGTATATATTTTTATATTTTTTTTGACAAACTAATGTAAAAGTTTCATCAGAAAGCAAAAAAAAAATTTTAAATCCACGAATTTTCAGGATTTTTAGGGAACAGTTCGGTTTTTTAAACACCCCGTATTTGTTCAATAGTATATTCTTCCTACAGAACATTGTAAAAAGTTTAATCAAAAAGAATTTTTTAATTCCATGAATTTTGTTGATTTTTAGAGAATGGTTCGGTTTTTTTTAAATCCTCTGTATTTCTCAATTAGGATATTTTTCCTATAGAACATTGTATAAAGTTTCATCAAAAAGAATTTTTAATTCCATGAATTTTGAGGAATTTTAGAGAATGGTTCGTTATTTTTAAACACTCTGTATTTTTAATTAGTATATTTTTCCTACAGAACATTGTATAAAGTTTCATCAAAAGAATTATTTAATTCCATGAATTTTGAGGATTTTTAGAGAATGGTTCGTTATTATTAAACACTCTGTATTTGCTTCGTTAATGAGTGTCATAATAAATCCTTGATGGAAGTTTAATAAATAAAAAAAAATTTCCATGAATTTTGGGAGTTTCAATATTGGTTCAGTTTTCTTAAACCCCCAGAATTTTTTTAATTAGTATAGTTTTCTTACAGACCATTGGGAAAAGTTTCATAAAAAAATATTCAATCAATTATTGTGGGGATTCTTAGAGTATGGTTTGGTTTCGTTAAGCACCCTGTATTTTTTCATTAGTATAATTTTTTATAATCGTGAAAAGTTTAATAAAAAATTAAATTCCATAAATTTTGTGGCTGTAGAGAATGGTTCTTTATTTTACACCCTGTATTTTTCATAAGTATGTATTCATATACATAATAATACCAAAGTATATATTTTTATAGTTTTTTACAAACTATTGTAAAAAGTTTCATCAGAAAGCAAAAAAATTAAATCCACGAATGTTTAGGATTTTTAGGGAACGGTTCGGTTTTTTGAAACCTGCTGTATATTTAGTATAGATGTTTTAAAACTATTGTACAAAGTTTCATCAAAATGAATTTTCTAATTCCATGAACTTTGAGGAATTTTAGAGAATGGTTCGTTATTTTTAAACACTCTGTATTTCCTAATTAGTATATTTTTCCTACAGAACATTGTATAAAATTTCATCAAATAGAATTTTTTAATTCCATGAATTTTGTTGATTTTTAGGAAATGGTTAGGTTTTTTTAAACCTCCTGTATTTTTTCATTAGTATAGATTTTTACAAACCATTGTATAAGGTTTTATCAAAAATAATTTTGTAATTCCATGAGTTTTGTTGATTTTTAGGAAATGGTTAGGTTTTTTAAACCCTCTGTATTTCTTAATTAGTATATTTTTCCTACAGAACATTGTATAAAGTTTCATCAAAAGAATTTTTAATTCCATGAATTTTGAGGATTTTTAGAGAATGGTTCGTTATTATTAAACACTCTGTATTTGCTTCGTTAGTGAGTGTCATAATAAATCCTTGATGGAAGTTTAATAAATAAAAAAAATTTCCATGAATTTTGGGAGTTTCAATATTGGTTCAGTTTTTTTAAACACCCAGTAGTTTTTTAATTAGTATACATAGTTTTCTTACAGACCATTGTGAAAAGTTTCATGAAAAAATATTCAATGAATTATTGTGAGGATTCTTAGAGTATGGTTTGGTTTCGTTAAGCACCCTGTATTTTCTCATTAGTATGATTTTTTACAATCGTCAAAAGTTTCATAAAAAAAATAAAATCCATAAATTTTGTGGATGTAGAGAATGGTTTTTTATTTTACACGCTGTATTTTTCATAAGTATGTATTCATATACATAATAATACCAAAGTATATATGTTTTACAGTTTTTCTACAAACTATTGTAAAAGTTTCATCAGAAAGCAAAAAAATTTTAAATCCACGAATGTCCAGGATTTTTAGGAACGGTTCGAATTTTTAAACACCCCGTATTTTTTCGATAATTAGTGCGGTAAGAGTCCCCGACGGAAGTTTCGTACCAAAAAAATTTTCAGTTCCCTTAATTTTTACATTTTTTTAACGTTCGACATTTTTCCAACACTTTGTATATAAAACGGTCCTACGCACGTCAGAGAACCACTCCGAAGCGAAAAAACCGAAAATTTCCTCGAATCTGTAATATTTATTTTTTTCTCGTCAATTTTTATCGTAACAACCCGTACATAGAGCTTTTTGAGTCGCACTGTATATAAGCAAAGCGACTTGAAGTCTGCCATATTGTCTAGCTCACTGATACCACCTATTCATTCTATTTATGCAAAGTTCAATGCAAATAGCAATAGCGGATGGAAATATTTGACAGCTGTTCTATGGCTTCCGTCATTTTGACCCCGTCTTGGTCTGCCATATTGTCTAGCTCACTGATACCACCTATTCATTCTATTTATGCAAAGTTCAATGCAAATAGCAATAGCGCATGGAAATATTTGACAGCTGTTCTATGGCTTCCGTCATTTTGACCCCGTCTTGCTTAGAATTTTCGCAAATTTCGATACGAAAACGAATTCAAAACCAAACGCTCGCATAACACAACGTATCTAGAGATTTCAGATTTACCGTTTTCGACCTTTGGGGGGCTCCGGTCGGCTCATTTAGCGAAATTTTCTGCGATTTATTCGGAAATGTCACCGCGCACTCGCCATTTGACGTCGCAAATTTTCGCAATTTTTACTATAAAATCGAATTTTAAACCTAAACCTGAGGCACACGACACATTGTAGAAGGTTCAAAGTTTACGTTTCGATATGGCTTTATGGAAATAAAGGGGTACTTACTTTGCAAAATGTAACGTTTTGAAGGTTTTGTGAGGACCCGCCATATTGCCAGGCTCTTCCACGTCTCGTTTCGGTATTAAGCAAAATTCGATACAAATTCGATTTCAAAACCCAACGCTCGCATAACAGAAAGCATCTAGGGACTTTACATTTACCTTTTCCGGCCTTGGCGGGTCTCAGATCTGCGCGTTTAGCGAACGTGCCTACGTTTTATCCGGAGCTGTCACCGGCCGTGCACCGTCCGGCTAGCGGTTTGACGTTTCGGACGGCCGAGCGCAGGCGAATGCAGCCGAACGTGTAATTGACCAAAACTTTCGCTATTTTCCTATAAAATCGAATTTTAAACCTAAATCTGAGGCACGCGACACATTGTAGAAGGTTCAAAGTTTACGTTTCAACATGCATTTCTGGAAATGAATGCGGGAAAATAGGAAAATATCGAATCCGAAATAGTTTGACGTCTACCCATATCCGACTGACGTTTCTCCGATTCCCGGGCGATAAGCTCCTCCCGCGCTATCTCCATCCCTCTCGCCGAGAACGGCCGGCGAGGACCCTCCGAAAACGGAAAATTTACCTAGAAAAACGCGAAAAACGGCCCGCCGAGCGGCTCGTCGCGACGGAGAAAGAACCAAATAAAGAGACTCGCCCGCGACCGCGTCCCCGACGGGCTCGCCCGAAAAACGTCGCGCGGAGCGAAACCGGCCTCGGGCGGCTTCCGGACTTCCGATAATGGGCGTGGTTTTCGACTTTTGTCTCGTTTCCTCGCGAAAATCGAAAAGTAGCTCCGGCGGACCTCCGGCAAAACGCAAAATTCGCCCCGAAAAAGGTAAAAAGAACCCACCGAAATACGCCTAAGCGACAACCCCGGGACCGAAGGGCGCTTCGCGCCCTTCGGCTCGCCGCGGCGCGGCTCGCGAAAAAAGCCTTTGAGGAGATACTTTGCCACTTTTCCGCACCCCCGGAGGGAGCGAGAAAAAACAACGGATTTTAATATATAAGAACTAGAAAGGTGGCAAGTCGGCATTCGCCGACTTGACCTTTCTTAGTAGGGTTAGTTTTTTAAACACCATGTATTTTTCGATAATTAGTGCGTTAAGAGACCCCCGATGGAAGTTGAGTAAAATAAATTAGTCAGTTCTCTTAATTTTGAGATTTTTTAACGTTCAACATTTTCCAACACTTTGTATATAAAACGGTCTTTCGTACATCCGACAACCCATCCGAAGCAAAAAAATAAATTTATTCCATGAATATTGGGAGTTTCAATATTGGTTCAGTTTTCTTAAACACCCTGTATTGTTTTCATTAAAATAGTTTCCATATAGACCATTGTTAAAAGTTTCATCAAAGGAATATTATACTCCCATGAAGGTTTCTGGAGAACGGTCGGTTTTTAAACACCCAGTAGTTTTTAATTAGTATAGTTTTCTTACAGACCGTTGTGAAAAGTTTCATTAGAAAATATTCCATGAATTGTGAGGATTTTTAGAGAATGGTTTGGTTTTGTTAAACACCCCGTATTTTTCATCAGTATATTTTTTACAATCGTGAAAAGTTTCATAAAAAAATTAAATTCCATAAATTTTGTGGATCTAGAGAATTGGTCTTTATTTTACACACTGTATTTTTCATAAGTATGTATTTATATAGCTACATAATAATACCTAAGTAAGTATTTTTATAGTTTTTACAAACTATCTTAAAAGTTTCAACAAAAACCAAAAGAGTTTTTAATTTCAAGTTTTAGGATTTTTAAAATGATTCGATTCTCTTAAACACACCCGTATTGTTCTCATGAAAATAGTTTCCATATAGACCATTGTTAAAAGTTTCATCAAGAAAATATTATACTTCCATGAAGGTTTATAGAGAATGGTTCATTTTTTTTAAACACCCAGTAGTCTTTTAATTAATATAGTTTCCTTACAGACCATTGTGTTCATAAGAAAATATTCTATGAATTGTGAGGATTCTTAGAGAATGGTTTGGTTTTGCTAAACACCCTGTATTTTTTCATTAGCATAATTTTTTTACAATCACATAAATTCCATAAATTTTGTGGATCTAGAGAATGGTTCTTTATATTACACCTATATTTTTCATACGTATGTATTTATATACATAATAAAACCTAAGTATATATTTTTATAGTTTTTGACAAACTATTGTAAAATGTTTCATCAGAAAGCAAAAAAATTTAAATCCACGAATTTTCAGGATTTTTAGGGAACAGTTCGGTTTTTAAACACCCCGTATTTGTTCAATAGTATATTTTTCCTACAGAACATTGTAAAAGTTTCATCAAAAGAATTTTTAATTCCATGAATTTTGTTGATTTTTAGAGAATGGTTCGGTTTTTTAAACCTCCTGTATTTTTCATTAGTATAGTTTTTAACAAACTAATGTGAAATGTTTCATCAAAAGAATTTTTAACTCCATGAATTTTGAGGATTTTTAGAGAATGGTTCGTTATTTTTAAATCGTCTGTATTTCTTTATTGCGATATTTTTCCTACAGAACATTGTATAAAATTTCATCAAAAGAATTTTTAATTCAATGATTTTGAAAAATTTTCCATGAATTTTGGGAGTTTCAATATTGGTTCAGTCTTTTAAACTCCCAGTAGTTCTTTAATTAGTATAGTTTTCTTACAGACCATTGTGAAAAGTTTCATAAAAAAATAACTTCCATAAATTTCTAGATTTCTAGAGAATGGTTCTTTATTTTACACCCTGTATTTTTCATAAGTATGTATTCATATACATAATAATACCTAAGTATATATTTTTATAGTTTTTACAAACTATTGTAAAGTTTCATCAGAGAGCAAAAAAATTTAATCCACAAATGTTCAGGATTTTTAGGGAACGGTTCAGTTTTTAAACCCCTGTATTTTTCATTAATATAGATTTTTACAAAGTATTGTATAAAGTTTCATCAAAAGAATTTTCAAATTCCATGAATTTTGAGGATTTTTAGAGAATGGTTCGTTATTTTTAAACACTCTGTATTTCTTAATTAGTATATTTTCCTACAGAACATTGTATAAAATTTCATCAAACAGAATTTTTAATTCCAAGAATTTTGAAAATTTTTAGAGAATGGTTCGTTATTTTTAAACACTCTGTATTTTTAATTAGTATATTTTCCTACAGAACATTGTATAAAGTTTCATCAAAAGAATTTTATTAATTCCATGAATTTTGAAAATTTTTAGAGAATGGTTCGTTATTATTAAACACTTTGTATTTGCTTCGATAGTGAGTGTCATAATAAATCCTTGATGGAAGTTTAATAAATAAAAAAGAAATTCCATGAATTTTGGGAGTTTCAATATTTGTTCAGTTTTCTTAAACACCCAGTAGTTTTTAATTAGTATATATTTCTTAGAGACCATCGTGAAAAGGTTAATAAAATATTCAATGAATTATTGTGGATTCTTAGAGTATGGTTTGGTTTCGTTAAGCACCCTGTATATTTTCATTAGTATAATATTTTACAATCGTGAAAAGTTTCATAAAAAAATAAATTCCATAAATTTTGTGGATCTAGAGAATGGTTCTTTATTTTACACCCTGTATTTTTCATAAGTATGTATTCATATACATAATAATACCAAAGTATATATTTTTATAGTTTTTACAAACTATTGTAAAAGTTTCATCAGAAAGAAAAATTTTAAATCCACAAATATTCAGGATTTTTAGGGAACGGTTCGGTATTTTTAAACCCCTGTATTTTTCATTAATATAGATTTTTACAAACTATTGTATAAAGTTTCATCAAAAGAATTTTCTAATTCCATGAATTTTGAGGATTTTTAGAGAATGGTTCTTTATTTTTAAACACTCTGTATTTCTTAATTAGTATATTTTTCCTACAGAACATTGTATAAAATTTCATCAAACAGATTTTTTTAATTACAAGAATTTTGAAAATTTTTAGAGAATGGTTCGTTATTTTTAAACACTCTGTATTTTTAATTAGTATATTTTCCTACAGAACATTGTATAAAGTTTCATCAAAAGAATTTTTAATTCCATGAATTTTGAAAATTTTTAGAGAATGGTTCGTTATTATTAAACACTCTGTATTTGCTTCGTTAGTGAGTGCCATAATAAATCCTTGATGGAAGTTTAATAAATAAAAATTTCCATGAATTTTGGGAGTTTCAATATTGGTTCAGTTTTTTAAACACCCAGTAGTTTTTAATTAGTATACATAGTTTTCTTACAGACCATTGTGAAAAGTTTCATGAAAAATATTCAATGAATTATTGTGAGGATTCTTAGAGTATGGTTTGGTTTCGTTAAGCACCCTGTATTTTCTCATTAGTATGATTTTTACAATCGTCAAAAGTTTCATAAAAAAATAAAATCCATAAATTTTGTGGATGTAGAGAATGGTTTTTATTTTACACCCTGTATTTTTCATAAGTATGTATTCATATACATAATAATACCAAAGTATATATTTTTACAGTTTTTCTACAAACTATTGTAAAAGTTTCATCAGAAAGCAAAAAAAAATTTTAAATCCACGAATGTCCAGGATTTTTAGGAACGGTTCGAATTTTTAAACACCCCGTATTTTTCGATAATTAGTGCGGTAAGAGTCCCCGACGGAAGTTTCGTACCAAAAAAACAGTTCCCTTAATTTTTACATTTTTAACGTTCGACATTTTCCAACACTTTGTATATAAAACGGTCCTACGCACGTCAGAGAACCCCTCGAAGCGAAAGAACCGAAAATTTCCTCGAATCTGTAATTTTATTTTTTCTCGTCAATTTTATCGTAACACCCGTACATCGAGCTTTTTGAGTCGCACTGTATATAAGCGAAGCGACTTGAAGTGTGCCATATTGTCTAGCTCACTGATACCACCTATTCATTCTATTTATGCAAAGTTCAATGCAAATAGCAATAGCGGATGGAAATATTTGACAGCTGTTCTATGGCTTCCGTCAATTTGACCCCGTCTTGGTCTGCCATATTGTCTAGCTCACTGATACCACCTATTCATTCTATTTATGCAAAGTTCAATGCAAATAGCAATAGCGGATGGAAATATTTGACAGCTGTTCTATGGCTTCCGTCATTTTGACCCCGTCTTGCTTAGAATTTTCGCAAATTTCGATACAAAAACGAATTCAAAACCAAACGCTCGCATAACACAACGTATCTAGAGACTTCAGATTTACCGTTTTCGGCTTTTTGGGCTCCGGTCGGCCCATTTAGCGAAATTTTCTGCGATTTATTCGGAAATGTCACCGCGCACTCGCCATTTGACGTCGCAAATTTTCGCAATTTTTACTATAAAATCGAATTTTAAAAACAGGTCTGAGGCACACGACACATTGTAGAAGGTTCAAAGTTTACGTTTCGATATGGCTTTATGGAAATAAAGGGACTTACTTTGCAAAATGTAACATTTTGAAGGTTTTGTGAGGACCCGCCATATTGCCAGGCTCTTCTCCACGTCTCTGTTTGGTATTACGCAAAATTCGATACAAATTGGAACTCAAAACCCAGCGCTCGCATAACAGAAAGTATCTAGAGACTTTAAATTTACCTTTTTTGGCCTTGGCGGGTCTTCGAACGGCCCGTTTAGCGAACGTTCCCAAGTTTTATCCGGAGCTGTCAACGGCACCGCACCGTCCGGCTTGCCGTTTGACGTTTCGGGCGGCCGAGCGAACGCGAATGCCGCCGAACGCGTAATTGAGTCAAACTTTCATTATTTTCAGTATAAAATCGAATTTTAAACCTAGATCTGAGGCACGCGACACATTGTAGAAGGTTCAAAGTTTACGTTTCGACATGGCTTTGTGGAAAGGAATGCGGGAAAATACGAAAATATCGAATCGGAAATAGTTTGACGTCTACCCATATCGGACTGACGTTTCTCCGATTCCCGGGCGATAAGCTCCGCCTCCGCTATATCCATCTCGCTCGCCGAGAACGGCCGGCGAGACCCTCCGAAAAACGGGAAATTTACCTAGAAAAACGCGAAAAACGGCCCGCCAAGCGCCTCGTCGCGACGGAGAAAGGACGAAAGAAGGCGACTCGCCTGCGGCCACGTCGCCGGGAGGCTCGCCTGAAAAACCTCGCGCGAAGCGAAACCGGCCTCCGGACGGCTTTCGGGCTTCCGATAAGGGGCGTTTTTTTCGACTTTTGTCTCGTTTCCTCGCGAAAACGGAAAAGTAACGCCGGCGGACCTCCGGAAAAACGCAAAATTCGCCCCGAAAAAGGTAAAAAGAACCCACCGAAATACGCCTAAGCGACAATCCCGGGACCGAAGGGCGCTTCGCGCCCTTCGGCTCGCCGCCGCGCGGCTCGCGAAAAAAGCCTTTACCCGGACACTTTGCCCCATTTCCGCACGCGCGGTGGGAGCGAGAGGAAATCACGCATTTTAATATAATAGAACTAGAAAGGTGGCAAGTCGGCATTCGCCGACTTGACCTTTCTTAAGTATGGTTAGTTTTTTTAAAACACCATGTATTTTTCGATAATTAGTGCGTTAGAGACCTCCGATGGAAGTTGAGTAAAATAAATTAGTCAGTTCTCTTAATTTTGAGACTTTTTAACGTTCAACATTTTTCCAACACTTTGTATATAAAACGGTCTTTCGTACATCCGACAACCCATCCGAAGCAAAAAAATAAATTTATTCCATGAATATTGGGAGTTTCAATATTGGTTCAGTTTTCTTAAACACCCTGTATTGTTTTCATTAAAATAGTTTCCATATAGACCATTGTTAAAAGTTTCATCAAAGGAATATTATACTTCCATGAAGCTTTCTAGAGAACAGTCGGTTTTAAACACCCAGTAGTTTTTAATTAGTATAGTTTTCTTACAGACCGTTGTGAAAAGTTTCATTAGAAAATATTCCATGAATTGTGAGGATATTTAAAGAATGGTTTGGTTTTGTTAAACACCCGTATTTTTCATCAGTATAATTTTTTACAATCGTGAAAAGTTTCATAAAAAAATTAAATTCCATAAATTTTGTGGATCTAGAGAATTGGTCTTTATTTTACACACTGTATTTTTCATAAGTATGTATTTATATAGCTACATAATAATACCTAAATATGTATTTTTATAGTTTTTACAAACTATCTTAAAAGTTTCATCAAAAAAAAGAGTTTTTAATTTCAAGTTTTAGAATTTTTAAAATGATTCGATTCTCTTAAACACCCTGTATTGTTCTCATGAAAATAGTTTCCATATAGACCATTGTTAAAAGTTTCATCAAGAGAATATTATACTTCCATGAAGGTTTATAGAAAATGGTTCATTTTTAAACACCCAGTAGTCTTTTAATTAGTATAGTTTTCTTACAGACCATTGTGTTCATAAGAAAATATTCTATGAATTGTGAGGATTCTTAGAGAATGGTTTGGTTTTGCTAAACACCCTGTATTTTTTCGTGAAAAGTTTCATAAAAAAAATAAATTCCATAAATTTTGTGGATCTAGAGAATGGTTCTTTATATTACACCCTATATTTTTTCATACGTATGTATTTATATACATAATAAAACCTAAGTATATATTTTTATAGTTTTTGACAAACTATTGTAAAATGTTTCATCAGAAAGCAAAAAAATTTAAATCCACGAATTTTCAGGATTTTTAGGGAACAGTTCGGTTTTTAAACACCCCGTATTTGTTCAATAGTATATTTTCCTACAGAACATTGTAAAAGTTTCATCAAAAGAATTTTTAATTCCATGAATTTTGTTGATTTTTAGAGAATGGTTCGGTTTTTAAACCTCCTGTATTTTTCATTAGTATAGTTTTTAACAAACTAATGTGAAATGTTTCATCAAAAGAATTTTTAACTCCATGAATTTTGAGGATTTTTAGAGAATGGTTCGTTATTTTTAAATCGTCTGTATTTCTTTATTGCGATATTTTTCCTACAGAACATTGTATAAAATTTCATCAAAAGAATTTTTAATTCAATGATTTTGAAAAATTTTCCATGAATTTTGGGAGTTTCAATATTGGTTCAGTCTTTTAAACTCCCAGTAGTTCTTTAATTAGTATAGTTTTCTTACAGACCATTGTGAAAAGTTTCATAAAAAAATAACTTCCATAAATTTCTAGATTTCTAGAGAATGGTTCTTTATTTTACACCCTGTATTTTTCATAAGTATGTATTCATATACATAATAATACCTAAGTATATAATTTTTATAGTTTTTACAAACTATTGTAAAGTTTCATCAGAGAGCAAAAAAAAATATTTTAATCCACAAATGTTCAGGATTTTTATGGAACTGTTCGGTTTTTTTAAACCCCATGTATTTTTTCATTAATATAGATTTTTACAAAGTATTGTATAAAGTTTCATCAAAAAGAATTTTCAAATTCCATGAATTTTGAGGATTTTTAGAGAATGGTTCGTTATTTTTAAACACTCTGTATTTCTTAATTAGTATATTTTTCCTACAGAACATTGTATAAAATTTCATCAAACAGAATTTTTTAATTCCAAGAATTTTGAAAATTTTTAGAGAATGGTTCGTTATTTTTAAACACTCTGTATTTTTAATTAGTATATTTTCCTACAGAACATTGTATAAAGTTTCATCAAAAGAATTTTTAATTCCATGAATTTTGAAAATTTTTAGAGAATGGTTCGTTATTATTAAACACTCTGTATTTGCTTCGTTAGTGAGTGTCATAATAAATCCTTGATGGAAGTTTAATAAATAAAAAAATTTCCATGAATTTTGGGAGTTTCAATATTTGTTCAGTTTTCTTAAACACCCAGTAGTTTTTTAATTAGTATATATTTCTTAGAGACCATCGTGAAAAGGTTAATAAAAAAATATTCAATGAATTATTGTGGGGATTCTTAGAGTATGGTTTGGTTTCGTTAAGCACCCTGTATATTTTCATTAGTATAATATTTTTACAATCGTGAAAAGTTTCATAAAAAAAATAAATTCCATAAATTTTGTGGATCTAGAGAATGGTTCTTTATTTTACACCCTGTATTTTTTCATAATTATGTATTCATATAAATAATAATACCAAAGTATATATTTTTTATTTTTTTTTTACAAACTATTGTAAAATTTTTCATCAGAATGAAAAAAAAATTTTAAATCCACAAATATTCAGGATTTTTAGGGAACGGTTCGGTATTTTTAAACCCCTGTATTTTTCATTAATATAGATTTTTACAAAGTATTGTATAAAGTTTCATCAAAAAGAATTTTCTAATTCCATGAATTTTGAGGATTTTTAGAGAATGGTTCGTTATTTTTAAACACTCTGTATTTCTTAATTAGTATATTTTTCCTACAGAACATTGTATAAAATTTCATCAAAAATAATTTTTTAATTCCATGAGTTTAGTTGATTTTTAGGAAATGGTTAGGTTTTTTTAAACCCTCTGTATTTATTAATTAGTATATTTTTCCTACAGAACATTGTATAAAGTTTCATCAAAAAGATTTTTTTAATTCCATGAATTTTGAGGATTTTTAGAGAATGGTTCGTTATTATTAAACACTCTGTATTTGCTTCTTTAGTGAGTGTCATAATAAATCCTTGATGGAAGTTTAATAAATAAAAAATTTCCATGAATTTTGGGAGTTTCAATATTGGTTCAGTTTTTTAAACACCCAGTAGTTTTTTAATTAGTATACATAGTTTTCTTACAGACCATTGTGAAAAGTTTCATGAAAAAATATTCAATGAATTATTGTGAGGATTCTTAGAGTATGGTTTGGTTTCGTTAAGCACCCTGTATTTTCTCATTAGTATGATTTTTTTACAATCGTCAAAAGTTTCATAAAAAAAATAAAATCCATAAATTTTGTGGATGTAGAGAATGGTTTTTTATTTTACACGCTGTATTTTTCATAAGTATGTATTCATATACATAATAATACCAAAGTATATATTTTTTACAGTTTTTCTACAAACTATTGTAAAAGTTTCATCAGAAAGCAAAAAAATTTTAAATCCACGAATGTCCAGGATTTTTAGGGAACGGTTCGAATTTTTAAACACCCCGTATTTTTTTCGATAATTAGTGCGGTAAGAGTCCCCCGACGGAAGTTTCGTATCGAAAAAATTTTCAGTTCCCTTAATTTTTACATTTTTTTAACGTTCGACATTTTTCCAACACTTTGTATATAAAACGGTCCTACGCACGTCAGAGAACCCCTCCGAAGCGAAAGAACCGAAAATTTCCTCGAATCTGTAATTTTTATTTTTTTCTCGTCAATTTTTATCGTAACACCACATCGAGCTTTTTTGAGTCGCACTGTATATAAGCGAAGCGACTTGAAGTGTGCCATATTGTCTAGCTCACTGATACCACCTATTCATTCTATTTATGCAAAGTTCAATGCAAATAGCAATAGCGGATGGAAATATTTGACAGCTGTTCTATGGCTTCCGTCATTTTGACCCCGTCTTGGTCTGCCATATTGTCTAGCTCACTGATACCACCTACCTATTCATTCTATTTATGCAAAGTTCAATGCAAATAGCAATAGCGGATGGAAATATTTGACAGCTGTTCTATGGCTTACGTCATTTTGACCCCGTCTTGCTTAGGATTTTCGCAAATTTCGATACACAACGAATTCAAAACCAAACGCTCGCATAACACAACGTATCTAGAGACTTCAGATTTACCGTTTTCGGCGTTTGGGGGGCTCCGGTCGGCCCATTTAGCGAAATTTTCTGCGATTTATTCGGAAATGTCACCGCGCACTCGCCATTTGACGTCGCAAATTTTCGCAATTTTTACTATAAAATCGAATTTTAAAAACAGATCTGAGGCACACGACACATTGTAGAAGGTTCAAAGTTTACGTTTCGATATGGCTTTATGGAAATAAAGGGGTACTTACTTTGCAAAATGTAACATTTTGAAGGTTTTGTGAGGACCCGCCATATTGCCAGGCTCTTCTCCACGTCTCTGTTTGGTATTACGCAAAATTCGATACAAATTGGAACTCAAAACCCAGCGCTCGCATAACAGAAAGTATCTAGAGACTTTAAATTTACCTTTTCTGGCTTTTGCGGATCTCCGAACGGCCCGTTTAGCGAACGTTCCTAAGTTTTATCCGGAGCTGTCAACGGCATCGCACCGTCCGGCTAGCCGTTTGACGTTTCGGACGGCCGAGCGAAGGCGAATGCAGCCGAACGTGTAATTGACCAAAACTTTCGCTATTTTCCCTATAAAATCGAATTTTAAACCTAAATCTGAGGCACGCGACACATTGTAGAAGGTTCAAAGTTTACGTTTCAACATGCATTTCTGGAAATGAATGCGGGAAAATAGGAAAATATCGAATCCGAAATAGTTTGACGTCTACCCATATCCGACTGACGTTTCTCCGATTCCCGGGCGATAAGCTCCGCCTCCGCTATATCCATCTCGCTCGCCGAGATCGGCCGGCGAGGACCCTCCGAAAAAGGGAAAATTTACCTAGAAACACGCGAAAAACGGCCCGCCGAGCGCCTCGTCGCGACGGAGAAAGGACCAAATAAGGAGACTCGCCCGCGGCCGCGTCCGCGACGGGCCCGCCCGAAAACGTGGAGCGGAGCGAGACCGGCCTCCGGGCGGCTTCCGGACTTCCGATAAGGGGCGTTTTTTCGACTTTGTCTCGTTTCCTCGCGAAAACGGAAAAGTAACGCCGGCGGACCTCCGGAAAACGCAAAATTCGCCCCGAAAAAGGTAAAAGAACCCACCGAAATACGCCTAAGCGACAACCCCAGGACCGAAGGGCGCTTCGCGCCCTTCGGCTCGCCGCGGCGCGGCTCGCGAAAAAAGCCTTTGAGGAGATACTTTGCCACTTTTCCGCACCCCCGGTGGGAGCGAGAGGCAATCGCGCATTTTAATATATTAGAACTAGAAAGGTGGCAAGTCGGCATTCGCCGACTTGACCTTTCTTGAGTAGGGTTAGTTTTTTTTAAACACCATGTATTTTTTCGATAATTAGTGCGTTAAGAGACCTCCGATGGAAGTTGAGTAAAATAAATTAGTCAGTTCTATTAATTTTGAGAATTTTTTAACGTTCAACATTTTTCCAACACTTTGTATATAAAACGGTCTTTCGTACATCCGACAACCCATCCGAAGCAAAAAAATAAATTTATTCCATGAATATTGGGAGTTTCAATATTGGTTCAGTTTTCTTAAACACCCTGTATTGTTTTCATTAAAATAGTTTCCATATAGACCATTGTTAAAAGTTTCATCAAAGGAATATTATACTTCCATGAAGCTTTCTAGAGAACGGTCGGTTTTTTAAACACCCAGTAGTTTTTTAATTAGTATAGTTTTCTTACAGACCGTTGTGAAAAGTTTCATTAGAAAATATTCCATGAATTGTGAGGATATTTAAAGAATGGTTTGGTTTTGTTAAACACCCCGTATTTTTTCATCGGTATAATTCTTTACAATCGTGAAAAGTTTCATAAAAAATTAAATTCCATAAATTTTGTGGATCTAGAGAATTGGTCTTTATTTTACACACTGTATTTTTCATAAGTATGTATTTATATAGCTACATAATAATACCTAAATATGTATTTTTATAGTTTTTTACAAACTATCTTAAAAGTTTCATCAAAACCAAAAGAGTTTTTAATTTCAAGTTTTTAGAATTTTTAAAATGATTCGATTCTCTTAAACACCCTGTATTGTTCTCATGAAAATAGTTTCCATATAGACCATTGTTAAAAGTTTCATCAAGAGAATATTATACTTCCATGAAGGTTTATAGAAAATGGTTCATTTTTTTTAAAAACCCAGTAGTCTTTTAATTAATATAGGTTCCTTACAGACCATTGTGTTCATAAGAAAATATTCTATGAATTGTGAGGATTCTTAGAGAATGGTTTGGTTTTGCTAAACACCCTGTATTTTTTCATTAGTATAATTTTTTTACAATCATGAAAAGTTTCATAAAAAAAAAATAAATTCCATAAATTTTGTGGATCTAGAGAATGGTTCTTTATATTACACCCTATATTTTTTCATACGTATGTATTTATATACATAATAAAACCTAAGTATATATTTTTATAGTTTTTTGACAAACTATTGTAAAATGTTTCATCAGAAAGCAAAAAAAAAATTTAAATCCACGAATTTTCAGGATTTTTAGGGAACAGTTCGGTTTTTTTAAACACCCCGTATTTGTTCAATAGTATATTTTTCCTACAGAACATTGTAAAAAGTTTCATCAAAAAGAATTTTTTAATTCCATGAATTTTGTTGATTTTTAGAGAATGGTTCGGTTTTTTTAAACCTCCTGTATTTTTTCATTAGTATAGTTTTTAACAAACTAATGTGAAATGTTTCATCAAAAGAATTTTTTAACTCCATGAATTTTGAGGATTTTTAGAGAATGGTTCGTTATTTTTAAATCGTCTGTATTTCTTTATTGCGATATTTTTCCTACAGAACATTGTATAAAATTTCATCAAAAGAATTTTTAATTCAATGATTTTGAAAATTTTCCATGAATTTTGGGAGTTTCAATATTGGTTCAGTCTTTTAAACTCCCAGTAGTTCTTTAATTAGTATAGTTTTCTTACAGACCATTGTGAAAAGTTTCATAAAAAAATAACTTCCATAAATTTCTAGATTTCTAGAGAATGGTTCTTTATTTTACACCCTGTATTTTTCATAAGTATGTATTCATATACATAATAATACCTAAGTATATATTTTTATAGTTTTTTACAAACTATTGTAAAGTTTCATCAGAGAGCAAAAAAATTTTAATCCACAAATGTTCAGGATTTTTAGGGAACGGTTCGGTTTTTTAAACCCCTGTATTTTTCATTAATATAGATTTTTACAAAGTATTGTATAAAGTTTCATCAAAAAGAATTTTCAAATTCCATGAATTTTGAGGATTTTTAGAGAATGGTTCGTTATTTTTAAACACTCTGTATTTCTTAATTAGTATATTTTTCCTACAGAACAATGTATAAAATTTCATCAAACAGAATTTTTTAATTCCAAGAATTTTGAAAATTTTTAGAGAATGGTTCGTTATTTTTAAACACTCTGGTATTTTTTAATATGAATTTTGAAAATTTTTAGAGAATGGTTCGTTATTATTAAACACTCTGTATTTGCTTCGATAGTGAGTGTCATAATAAATCCTTGATGGAAGTTTAATAAATAAAAAAAAAATTTCCATGAATTTTGGGAGTTTCAATATTTGTTCAGTTTTCTTAAACACCCAGTAGTTTTTTAATTAGTATATATTTCTTAGAGACCATCGTGAAAAGGTTAATAAAAAAATATTCAATGAATTATTGTGGGGATTCTTAGAGTATGGTTTGGTTTCGTTAAGCACCCTGTATATTTTCATTAGTATAATATTTTTACAATCGTGAAAAGTTTCATAAAAAAAAATAAATTCCATAAATTTTGTGGATCTAGAGAATGGTTCTTTATTTTACACCCTGTATTTTTTATAAGTATGTATTCATATACATAATAATACCAAAGTATATATTTTTATAGTTTTTTACAAACTATTGTAAAAGTTTAATCAGAAAGAAAAAATTTTAAATCCACAAATATTCAGGATTTTTAGGAACGGTTCGGTATTTTTAAACCCCTGTATTTTTTCATTAATATAGATTTTTACAAACTGTTGTATAAAGTTTCATCAGAAAGAATTTTCTAATTCCATGAATTTTGAGGATTTTTAGAGAATGGTTCGTTATTTTTAAACACTCTGTATTTCTTAATTAGTATATTTTTCCTACAGAACATTGTATAAAATTTCATCAAACAGAATTTTTTAATTCCAAGAATTTTGAAAATTTTTAGAGAATGGTTCGTTATTTTTAAACACTCTGTATTTTTTAATTAGTATATTTTTCCTACAGAACATTGTATAAAGTTTCATCAAAAGAATTTTTTAATTCCATGAATTTTGAAAATTTTTAGAGAATGGTTCGTTATTATTAAGCACTCTGTATTTGTTTCGATAGTGAGTGTCATAATAAATCCTTGATGGAAGTTTAATAAATAAAAAAAAAATTTCCATGAATTTTGGGAGTTTCAATATTTGTTCAGTTTTCTTAAACACCCAGTAGTTTTTTAATTAGTATATATTTCTTAGAGACCATCGTGAAAGGTTAATAAAAAATATTCAATGAATTATTGTAGGGATTCTTAGAGTATGGTTTGGTTTCGTTAAGCACCCTGTATATTTTCATTAGTATAATATTTTTACAATCGTGAAAAGTTTCATAAAAAAAATAAATTCCATAAATTTTGTGGATCTAGAGAATGGTTCTTTATTTTACACCCTGTATTTTTCATAAGTATGTATTCATATACATAATAATACCAAAGTATATATTTTTATAGTTTTTACAAACTATTGTAATAAGTTTCATCAGAAAGAAAAAAAAAATTTTTAATCCACAAATGTTCAGGATTTTTAGGGAATGGTTCGGATTTTTTAAACACCCCGTATTTTTGTCGATAATTAGTGCGGTAAGAGTCCCCCGACGGAAGTTTCGTACCAAAAAAATTTTCAGTTCCCTTAATTTTTACATTTTTTTAACGTTCGACATTTTTCCAACACTTTGTATATAAAACGGTCCTACGCACGTCAGAGAACCCCTCCGAAGCGAAAGAACCGAAAATTTCCTCGAATCTGTAATTTTTATTTTTTTCTCGTCAATTTTTATCGTAACACCCCGTACATCGAGCTTTTTTGAGTCGCACTGTATATAAGCGAAGCGACTTGAAGTGTGCCATATTGTCTAGCTCACTGATACCACCTATTCATTCTATTTATGCAAAGTTCAATGCAAACAGCAATAGCGGATGGAAATATTTGACAGCTGTTCTATGGCTTCCGTCATTTTGACCCCGTCTTGGTCTGCCATATTGTCTAGCTCACTGATACCACCTACCTATTCATTCTATTTATGCAAATTTCAATGCAAATAGCAATAGCGGATGGAAATATTTGACAGCTGTTCTATGGCTTACGTCATTTTGACCCCGTCTTGCTTAGGATTTTCGCAAATTTCGATACAAAAACGAATTCAAAACCAAACGCTCGCATAACACAACGTATCTAGAGACTTCAGATTTACCGTTTTCGGCGTTTGGGGGGCTCCGGTCGGCCCATTTAGCGAAATTTTCTGCGATTTATTCGGAAATGTCACCGCGCACTCGCCATTTGACGTCGCAAATTTTCGCAATTTTTACTATAAAATCGAATTTTAAAAACAGATCTGAGGCACACGACACATTGTAGAAGGTTCAAAGTTTACGTTTCGATATGGCTTTATGGAAATAAAGGGGTACTTACTTTGCAAAATGTAACATTTTGAAGGTTTTGTGAGGACCCGCCATATTGCCAGGCTCTTCTCCACGTCTCGGTTCGGTATTACGCAAAATTCGATACAAATTCGAATTCAAAACCCAACGCTCGCATAACAGAAAGCATCTAGGGACTTTAAATTTACCTTTTCCGGCCTTGGCGGGTCTCAGATCTGCCCGTTTAGCGAACGTTCCTACGTTTTATCCGGAGCTGTCACCGGCCGTGCACCGTCCGGCTAGCCGTTTGACGTTTCGGACGGCCGAGCGAAGGCGAATGCAGCCGAACGTGTAATTGACCAAAACTTTCGCTATTTTCCCTATAAAATCGAATTTTAAACCTAAATCTCAGGCACGCGACACATTGTAGAAGGTTCAAAGTTTACGTTTCGACATGGCTTTGTGGAAATGAATGCGGGAAAATACGAAAATATCGAATCGGAAATAGTTTGACGTCTACCCATATCCGACTGACGTTTCTCCGATTCCCGGGCGATAAGCTCCGCCTCCGCTATATCCATCTCGCTCGCCGAGATCGGCCGGCGAGGACCCTCCGAAAAACGGAAAATTTACCTAGAAAAACGCGAAAAACTGCCCGCCGAGCGCCTCGTCGCGACGGAGAAAGGACCAAATAAAGAGACTCGCCCGCGGCCGCGTCCCCGACGGGCCCGCCCGAAAAACCACGCGCGCAGCGAAACCGGCCTCCGGGCGGCTTCCGGACTTCCGATAAGGGGCGTTTTTTTCGACTTTTGTCTCGTTTCCTCGCGAAAACGGAAAAGTAACGCCGGCGGACCTCCGGAAAAACGCAAAATTCGCCCCGAAAAGAGTAAAAAGAACCCACCGAAATACGCCTAAGCTACGCAAAAAAGGCCAAACTCGACTCGGCGCGCCCGGGCTCGCCGCTGCGCGGCTCGCAAAAAAAGCCTTTGTGGCGGCAAAACCGCACTTTTTCGCGCCCCCGGTGGGAGCGAGAGGCAATCGCGTATTTTAATATATAAGAATGAGTTGAGCAATCTAAATTTCATACTCAAACTCCTTTTCTTCCATTGCCGTAGAATTTTTAAAGGTGCAATTATTAAAAAAAATCAAGTTCTACGCCTATGGATTAATATCGGACAAAAATTTAACACCATTTTTTTGGCCACATAAAACTCCACCAATATACCACATTTCAGCAAAATCGCATGTGCCGTTTCAAAGTTATATGGAAAAAACGATTTAAAAATTGTAACTTCAAGGCCCTCTGGAGCCCAAACGAAGCAACTTTGTACTAAGGTAATTTTACTTAAATCGACTTATTTTGGTCTAAGGAATATGTGGTATGTTTTTGTAAAGACCTTTTACAGACACCCTGTATATTATCATACTTATATTTGGTTTTGCGCATTTATAGGTTCTACCTCTGCATAATTTTCATTGTAATAATACTATTTCCTTAAACGACATTAAATTCCGTTTTTTTTTATCCTACCACTGCTGTTAAAAGGTCCAAGGCCAGTTATGATTTTTTTATAAATCCCAAATTCAATGGTTAACAATTCTTTAATTTGAAATCTGATAAGGTGGTGTGAACCAGAACCCCTCACAATCCTTATGTGTTAAATTTGTAGAAAATCTATACATAGTGTTTCCTTTTTCCAGAACTCAAAGTTTTATTTGTTTACAAATTCATTAATTACTGTAAGACCTGCCGCTACATATTGGGGTTTTTCTTGTCCACAGTCTTTAAAAGTCGGGTTCACTCTACCAGTATACCGTAATCTTTCAACATCGCTTTGCACTGTTATATGATTCGACTGTTACTCTCAGGTTACAATTTCGCTTATAACCAATAAGTCTTATTTAAATTATTTTCGTACCTGACATGAAACAACACAAATAAGCCTGCAAAAGATAGAGCAATAGGGACCCATTCCCACCTGTGGAGTCGGCCCTAGATCCATAAACTAAGGAGGCTACTTATAAACTATCATTTACATTATGCTTGGTTTTGAAAAATGAAGGTTGAAGGCTTTTGGAAACCTATTTAACCCCACAGTTAAAACTCTCGTGATACCTAATCTGTATTTAGATCGGATCAGAAAAGAAAAGAATGTGTAGCAATTCGAAGCAATTAAAGAATCACAACATTTTTGACAATCATTTATTTCCTTAAGCAATATTATACGAATCAAATGTAAACTGAAAATACGAGTAGGTATACTAATTGTCACAAACAAGTAAGTACAAGTGGTGCAACGCAATTTTAACTTAAAAGTCTTCAAGGATATTCGTTTTAAAATAAAGTGGCCACACCTATGGCATACTGATAATAGCTAACTAGCTTGAACCCAGTATGTGTTTGATGACACCGCCGACGACTAACCGTGGCTGTTTGTTATAGGTTGTTCAAATGTAATTCACTTAACTGCACTGGTCAAGGACAATTATCTGGTAGAGTAGTTGTTTCCCGAAATTACGATTTTTATCTTAACTATATCTGTTTCCTAACTGACTAATTTAAGTAGCAATAAAAAAATATATTTCTTTGACGAAGAGGTTAGAATGGCTTACCTTTTTCGTAGATGCAATTTTCCAAACGTTTTCTCTTCGTAGTGGACTGTATTGGTACTGGTGTAAGAGCGAAAAACTATTAACAAGCGAAAATAAGGGCACTAATTTTTACTGGCCGGCACCGTGCAAGGCTTGAGACATACACCGTTCTTTTCTTTCTTCGTCATGAAGCGCATGCGTAGCTATTCCAATCATAGCGCGAATTATCATTTATGCTAAATTACTTACTAACTTAAAAAACAGAAAATTCCTAAGATAACCAAAATGAAAGATAAGAAAAAAAAGAGATGTAGTGAGAGAATTCCGAATATCTTTCATTTCTGCACTGTCTGTATAAAAATATAATTTTTAACTGACTTCAGATGGTCGAGAATTAAAATATGTTTTCATATATGTATACAGTGTCCCTGGATAACCTTATCTACAAAAATTTACCTGGTTATAGATCCTGACAAAAATGTCGAATTGATTTTCAGTTGAGGTGTATACTAGGTACTACTATGTCGTTAAAATTATATGGCATTTGTTTTAATTCAACATCAGAGAAGGTTTTACCAACATATTGTTACGAAAGCTCACCTACCTTTTAGTTGCTTAAATATGTTCCTGTTTTCGTTAGAATTTATAATTGAAGCTCACCTACCTCATTAGTTTGTAAATTACGTTTCTGTTTATGTTAGAATTTACAATTTTGTGATGCCTTTATTTTGACGTTTTCCGGAATATTCCAGGCTATATTCTATTTGTTTCTCGACACGTTCTCGAAATCTCAGAAACTTCGAGAACTGTAAAAACCTATATAAGCAGATCATTCTCGGCCGCTGAGTCAGTTTGTATTCAGCAGCCAAACGCAAGTGACAAACGTCAAAGTAAAGCGTTGACAGTTGAGAAATTGTTGAAGAATATTTCTTGTATTATCAAGAGTGATAATAAAGATTATTTGTCTACGTGACGTGTTTCAACGATAACCTAATTTCGAGGTTACATTGGTGTCAGAAGTAGGACGTCCCACAAAGAAGACATTTGGAGTAGACAAGTGAATGCCGGTAACGAGATCGAGAGCAGCAGAAATGGAGGAAACATTGAAACAGTTAATGGGAATGATGCAAGATATGAAAAAGAGTCAGGAAGATATGAAGAACAGCCATGACGAAATGAAAGAAGACTTAAAAAAAGAAATGAAGAACAACCAGGATGAAATGAAGAACAGCCAAGACGAAATGATGGACAATTTAAAAAAGGAAATGAAAAACAGCCAGGACGAAATGAAGGAAGATTTGAAAAAGGAAATGAAAACTAGTCAAGAGGAAGTAAAAAATAGTTTAGAAGAAATGAAAAATAATCAGGAAGAGTTAAGAAACGAAATGAAAACCAGTCTACAAGAAAACAATAAGAAGTTAGAAGAAGCAATTCAAGTTAAACTCGACGAATTTGAGGAAACTGTGGAAGAGGAAATTAATCAATTAAGAAATGAGGTACAAGATAAGGTCCAAGTAGTAGAAGACAATGTGACTAAGTTACAAAGTGAAGTCTCAAATCTGAAATCTCAGTTGTCTACAAAAGAGCCCATTAAGACTGCGAGCAGCGTTTTTCCGTCGTCAAGAGTGAAGGTACCAACATTTGATGGAAAAGTGTCATGGAGCACTTACCTTAAACAATTTGAAGCAGCTGCCTTGGCAAATAATTGGTCAGAAGAAGAAAAGGCTACATCACTAATAGTTGCCCTACGAGGTGAAGCCATGGAGATATTACGAACGCTAGCCGAGGATCAACAAAAGACTATCAAATGCTGAAGAGTGCTTTAGAAATGAGGTATGGCGATGCTCATCTACAACACGTTTATCAAGCACAATTAAAAGGCCGAAGACAACGCTTCGAGGAAAATCTGCAGCAATTTGAGGCAGATATAGCACGTATGGTGAAGCTAGCCTACCCCACCGCACCGACGGAATTTCAAGAACAGTTAGCAATAAGTAGCTTCATTGATGGCCTGCGAGATTCGGAGATCGGTCAAGCGTTAAGGTTGGCCAGGCATAAAAATATATCTGAAGCTTTGGCCCAGGCGCTAGAAATTGAAGCCGCACGACAAGCTTCCCGAAGTAGTCAAGGCAGAATAAGGCAACTAAGATTTAGGAGAGAAGAACAGCGTGAAGCCGAAGAGGATGACGAAGGATTAATGAAGAGCTTAAGACAATTTCTAGACAATTATCACAAAGAAAAAGTCCGTACCGACTCTACTGTATATAGCAGGAGAAGATCCATCAAGTGTTGGAATTGTGGAGTTGAAGGGCATCTTAGGAATCGATGCCCTAAGAATACATCTAGTCAGGACCAGGAAAACGCCAACTAGTCAGCTTTGAGGGGCGAAAGCTGGCTAGGTGCTACCAAGCCCCACCAACTATTAAGATCAAGGTAACCCGTCTGCAAAATAATGGAACGAGTTTGGTAATACCAGGGCGTATATGCGGACGGGATTGTGAAATGGTTCTTGATACAGGCTCTAGTCACACCATAGTAAGACCGAACATCGTCGCTCACTGCAGAATACAAAAGCCAGACCGGAACTACATCTTGGAGACAGCAAATGGAGAAGTCATATCAGTGAAAGGCATCCATCTAGCTAGAATAACCCTGGGGACAACCACTTTCCAACACAACATCTTAGTAGCAGATATAACTGATGATGTCATTCTTGGACTTGATGTCATGACTGAACATCATTTTGTGCTGGACCTTTCTCGAAGATCATTGAAGACCAAAAATGAAGAAATCATCATGCAGTTTCCCGAAATCAGAAACCTTCCTATTAGAACTGTGGAAGCGTCAGCAGACATAGAACTTCCAGCAGGTTCAGAAGTTGTAATTGAAGCTATTTGTAGCAGTCCTTCGGCAGTTGAAGAAACTGTAATTGTAGAACCAGAGCAAGAGAACAGCCTGTATAGGAAGGGCAGATTAACTGGAAAGACATTAACAGAAAGGAAAAACAATTTGGTATTGGTCAGAATGCTAAATCTGAAAGACTACCCACAACAGATCAAGAAAGGTGAACCTTTGGGAGTTTGTCAAACAGTTGGATCGGTCTTCAGTAATATAGAACCATCAACAACACCTCGAAGTATTGAAAAACTACCTGAAGTTCTTCAAGGCCTTGTTAACCGATTCAAGTCCCCACTACAAGCCGATGAGGTCCAAAAATTGGAAGATTTGTTGAGGCGTTATCAAGATGTTTTCTCATTAACAGAAGATGATGTTGGAAGAACTAATCTTGTGCAACACCGAATAAATACTGGCGACACCACGCCAATTAAACAAGCTCCACGACGGATTCCTTTAGCCAAGCAAGAAGAGGTATCCACGATGTTGAGAGACATGCAGCAGCAGGGAGTCATTGAACCATCCCAGAGTCCATGGACCTCGCCTGTTGTTTTGGTAAAGAAGAAGGATGGCTCTACCAGATTTTGTGTAGATTATAGAAGACTAAACGATGTCACTAAGAAGGACAGTTATCCATTGCCAAGAATAGACGACACCCTGGATACACTGTCTGGATCTCAATGGTTTTCCACATTAGACCTGAAGAGTGGCTATTGGCAAGTGCAGCTTCATCCAAATGATAAAGAGAAGACCGCCTTTTCCATTGGTACGGGTTTGTGGCACTTCAACGTTATGCCCTTTGGTCTCTGCAATGCACCAGCCACCTTTGAAAGACTTATGGAAACCATTCTACGAGGAATGACCTGGAAAACGTGTCTCGTTTATCTTGATGACATCATAATACTGGGAAAAGACTTTAAAGATCATTTGAAAAATGTCCAAGAAGTTTTTCAAAAGTTGAGAGAAGCCCGGCTCAAGCTAAGTCCCAAAAAGTGCATGCTCTTTCAAAAGGAAGTCAAGTATTTAGGACACATTATTTCCTCCGACGGAGTGAAGACTGACCCAGAGAAAACTGAAACCGTCTGGAAATGGCCAGTACCGAAAGACAAACATGAATTAAGGAGTTTCCTTGGACTTTGCACTTACTATCGCAAGTTTGTGAAAAATTTCGCCGAGATTGCGAAACCCTTACATCGACTCACAGAAAACAATCAGCCATTTATCTGGACGGAACAATGTCAACAAGCTTTTCAGAGATTAAAGGAAGCTTTGTGTTCTTCTCCGATTCTGTCATATCCCAAGCCTGGAAAGACATTCATCGTGGACACGGATGCTAGTAATACTGGAATTGGAGGAGTATTATCACAAATTGAAAACGGGCATGAAAAAGTGATTTCCTACTTTAGCAAAGTCCTCTCTAAGCAAGAAATGAACTACTGCGTAACCAGAAGAGAGTTGCTTGCCATAGTTAAAGTGTGGAGCATTTTCATAAGTATCTCTATGGTCAGCCGTTCGTCTTGAGGACCGATCATGCTTCTTTGAAGTGGCTACTGCAGTTCAAGAATCCGGAAGGCCAAGTGGCAAGATGGCTTCAACGGTTGCAGGAGTACGACTTTAAAATCGAACACCGGAAAGGATCTAACCATCGGAATGCTGATGCCCTATCCAGAAGACCATGCCCTCCAAACTGTAAGCACTGTCTGCGACAAGAAATTAGAGAACAAGATGAGTTTCTTTGCCGAAGAATTAACATCCAGGGCCCAGAGGATTGGGATATTAAAACCATTGCTAAAGAACAAAGTGAAGACCCGGACTTTGGACCAATTTTCCAATGGAAGATAAACAACATGGACAGACCCACCTGGCAGGACATTGCTGATAAGTCACCATCTCTAAAAAGTTACTGGGCGTTATGGAATTCTTTAGCCATCGAGAACGGCCTATTAAAAAGAGTCTGGGAGAGCCCAGACGGCAAAGAAAAGATTTATCAAACAATACTGCCCCAGAAAAGAATTCCAGAAGTTCTTCAAGCACTGCACAGTGGAGTCGGTGGTGGGCACTTTGGAATAAACAAAACTCTGAATAAAGTTAGAGAACGATTCTACTGGCTTGGCAGTCGGTCCGATGTGGAAGAATGGTGCCGACGTTGTGATACCTGCGCCTCTAGTAAGGGACCCAGGACTCGAAGCCGAGGACAGATGAAGCAGTACAATGTTGGAGCTCCATTCGAGAGAATAGCTATTGACATAGCTGGACCATTTCCTCGTAGCAGCAGTGGGAATCGTTATATTTTAGTAGTGATGGACTACTTCAGTAAATGGCCAGAAATATATCCCTTACCTAATCAAGAAGCTGTTACCGTAGCCGAAGCTTTATTCGAAAATTGGATATGTCGTTATGGGGTGCCCAGAGAGATCCATTCCGACCAAGGACGAAATTTCGAGTCGGAAGTATTTCAGAACGTTTGTGAGCTGCTAGGCATTCACAAAACCAGAACTACACCTCTTCACCCGCAATCAGATGGAATGGTGGAAAGATTCAATCGCACCATCGAAAACTTCCTGAGAACGGCCGTCAACGAGAAACAGACCAACTGGGATACCTGTCTTCCTCCATTTTTACTGGCTTACCGAGCAGCAATTCATGAGACCACGGGTAAAACACCAGCCAACGTGATTTTCGGCACAGAATTGCGGCTACCCATAGATCTAATTATGAATCGACCGCAACACGAGGAAAACTTAGATGATTATCTCAGCCATCTGAAAGATCGAATAAAGATGGTACATGAAGAAGTACGAGAGAAGATAAAAATAGAAAGCGACAGAATGAAGACCAGATACGACTTGCGTGCCAACAGCAGCGGGTTTCAAGAGCTTGAGAAAGTGTGGCTGTATAACCCAAAGAAGCAAGGGTAAATCTCCGAAGCTGCAGAAATCGTGGGAAGGCCCTTATACTGTCGTGTCACGATTGAATGACGTAGTTTACAGGATCCAGAGGAATCCCCAAGCCAAGATGAAGATTGTCCACATCGATCGTTTGACACCTTATCAAGAAGGCCATGCGGACAATGGAGTAACCTGATTTCGAGGTTACAATATATTGAAAGTTATCTATTGAAAACTTTTGCATTCAATAATTTCATAATTTATAGTAGCTTTTGTTATTTCACGGTCATTGTAAACTAAAATAGGGCTGTTATTTCATTGCCGTAAAATATACCGTTTTTTAAAAAAAATATATACAATTTCTGACTGCATTAAGCCTTAAAAGAATCACGTACCTACGTGGTAAATGGCCTAAATTGTTGCTGAAACCGTCTGAATAATCAAAAGTTATTAAAAATCAATTCTTCTTTATGTACACCGCATATTATCATCTTCATGTTTACAACATTTCATACAAATTATCGTCGTGTTTTAAAGAATAGTGCAAACAGCTATAATTCTACTAATTTTTCTCGAAAACGGTAATTTACGCAGCCAAAAATCAATTTGACTGAGATGTTTTCAATATCTTGAAGAATTTTGAAGATATAGCTAAAACAATTTAGCTTTATAGTACTATTTTATCTGGATATATACTTTGTTAAATTTTCATACGTTCTTTCACAGACACTCTGTATAGTAGGAACTATAACTCATTTTTCGGTTTATTAATATTGTTTTGAATGTAAACTTCCATCAAATAGTTTTGTTTGTTTTTCTGACTTCACAAAAGATTCACAGACAATTTCTCCATAAGTTTTTTAAAAAGTATTACGTATTTAATTTATGATGTGAATTAAAGTGCATTTTTAAGGCACTCATGTAAAAGTTGCAATTTACATCATTGCCTTAAAAACACTTTTAACGCAAATATCATACAAAATTTTTTGTACAACCAGCATTAAAAAGAATTAACCTGGGTAGAAATAAGTTAAGTTTTAAATAGCATCGTAGGCATAAAACTGTCGTAGTGGACACTTGCCAATGATATACAGTAACCATGGTGCTAACCATTGTTGTATTCATCATTTACGAAAAGTTTGAAAGCTTTGTATTTATCACTTTTAAACATTGTGTCTTTTTGCCCTTAAAAAGTATAAAAAAAAATATGGAAAAGAATCTATTTAAAGAAATCGATGAAACGGCTATCCGAGCTACCTTGGATTATCAAGAAAATCCCGGATTCAATATGAAATTGCATAGAATAAGTTTGTGAAGTGGTGTGAAGAAAAAGGCGTTCCTGGAAAATATACTGAAAATGTAATTTTGGCCTATTTTTAGGAGAAATCAAAGGTTTGGGAATCTTCATATATATAGTCTAATTATTATATGATTAAAGCTATGTTACGAATAAATAGCGACGTAGATATCAGCAAGAATTTTAAGCTCATTGCGTTTCTGAAGCGTCCAGGAGAAGGCTTTCAACCCAAAAATGAAACATCTTGACCAGAGACCAAATTGAACAGTTTTTGAAGTGCGCACCGAATTATGAAATTAGTTACTATTTTGGAAATATTTGGTGCCTGCCGTAGAGAGGAGCTTTGCCAGTTGACTCTCGACAACTTGGAAATTGTGTGCACTTCCAGTTCAATATTAGTTAAGACATCAGATACTAAAACCAAGGTTTCACGAAATTTCACTATCGTTGAAGAATTTTATTTAGATATTTGCCGGAGATACATGGCTCTTCGCCCAGCAAATGTGGGACATCGGAGGCTTTTCCTAAAGTATGTGAAAGACAAGTGTACGAGAATGTTTAACGGAAATACAAAAATTGTCAGGAAATTATTTAGTTTTATGCAACCAGTTATACTTCTGCTCCGCCTTCTACAACGGACTGTGCATCAAGATGGAAATTGTGGCGGAATACAAAAATCTTATTACATTGCTATCCTGATGAAGTTAATGTCACTAGGAACATAAAATGAAACTAAAAAGATTTACTTAGTAAATGTTTAGACGACGCCGCCGCAACCGCAGGCGCCGCCATGTCAGTGTTTATTTTTCTTTATTAACAAATGATCTATTACCTGATTAAAAACCTAGTAAAATACAAACATTATTGTAATGCCCTATATGTTTCAACTAGCCACACTTGGCAACACTTTATAATTATACTATATGGTGGTCACTTTTTTCGGCGCCCGAAAATGGTAATGTTTACAGGACGAAATTGTACTTTTTCAGTTTTCTGTCATATTTTAGAAAGTACGCAAAATATATTACTTTTCAGAATAAAAATGCACAATTTTGCTTAACTTGCACATTACCGTTTCCGAGAACCCTATACAGGGCGTCATAGAACCTGTATAAGCATTAAATATCTGATTTAGATATTGACAGTTTACACATTACTAAAACAAATATGAAATTTCTATTTATGCGTCAACACCACATACGATATTTAAGTATTATTAAAGTTGTTTAACTCTTATTTTGAGTGGACTTTCGGGACCATACAAGAAGTTTCCAGAAAATACCATGTCATCATGATGCCAAGACAGTTCAAAGTTTCTTATTATCTGGAAAAAAACAAATAATTTAATAAGTAATGAAAAACAGTAGATAATGTTTCTTAAGTGTTTTACACTTAAACTCGTAACTACGTCACCACTGGGCCAAGATAACTTAACATTCGCCAACAAAACTTGAATTTACATTGGTTGCCACTTTAATCTATACATCCCCAATTAACAAATTTGTTAATGTTAAAGTTCGAAGGTTAAAACTGTAGAAGATTGTTAGTTGTAGTTGATAGGTGATATCATTATTAAGTACATAGTTTATAATTTCAAGATAGCATTTGTACAGTTATTTTAAATCACAATCGCTGGTAATTTTAAAGAAAAAACATTTAAGGGGTGGCGTTTCTAAAACTTGCTTCACACTGAGAAAATCAACCTCACGGATCTAAATTAAACTGATAGTGGTAGAGAGTGTAATCGAAATTTAATAATTTATTAGAACAATTTGCGTTTCTATGACTTTAAGTTAAAATCTCACTGGAAATGATTGCTGACATTGACTTAATTTAAATGAACAACTGCCATGATGTGACATCAGGATAGTAGACGGGCAAAAAACGAACAGCCAACACTAATTTGGTAAATGAAATGGCTGAACATGTCAGCGATTCACTTTATTATATTTATTTTAGTTTATCAGTTTACGATACGGTGTATATGCAACGATAGGTAATTGGTTACCTTTAGCGTAAAATATTAATGTTTACTGAAATCAAAATAAAATTTTTATAGTAGTTTTGTATTTTTTTAAATTTAAGTTTTCAATAAAATTTAAAGCCGTGTATTGTGGTGCTTTGCGTAGTATAAATGTACAACCTTGTTACATATGTCAATGGTTGGTAATGCCACTGTATATTTTGTGTTGGCTCATTGAGTTTATAATATACTAATAGCTTATATAATCAATGGTACCAGTACATTACAGATAGCGCAAAAATTTGCATTCTAATATTAAAATTTCCGGCTTTTCTCTTAAATTCTGAAATTTGACAAAAATGCATGCGCAGATCCAAGTGTGTAGGTAATACTCCTACTATGATTGTGCGTGATTGTTTGGCTCACATATAGTCGAGGTCCAAAGTAATAGAGAATGATTAATGTTATAAACCCGCTCAGCATTTAAAGCAATCAAGACAGATACACACTTGCAGCTCATATATTTATCGTATAAAATGTAAGTGTCGCATATCTCGCACAGCATATCCGATTACACAGCTTCTTCTGCAACAAATACGCATGAGCCACATTGGAATGGTCAATTTCTGTTGGTAAAGGCGCATAGACGGATTCATTTACCGCATTACCACGAGCGTGTGTGTGGGAAAATTTCGATATATCTCTCTGCTAATTTAATTGATTTCTGTTTATGAAGTTTATGAAGAACTTATCTTTACAGCGTGTTTTCAAAATTGTACACGCCCTAATCTAACAAGTGAGGAATATCGGATGATAAAAAATTAAGTAAAAGTTAGGACTCGGGTTTAAAATATGAGTGTAAGTGACACGGTTGAAATATGTAACTCATTAACAAGAGTGTCTGTGAGTAGTACATATCTTGCAACAAAAAATGGCCATAAAGAATATAAAACTGCGAAACAGAAAATACTGGAAACTCACGGAATAAAAAAAATCAGGCTGCTATCTCACAGAATGCAACTTTGCCTAGAATATCTAGAAGGGTGCTTTTGCGAATTATGCGTGACATGAATGTTTATTTTATAAAACATAACAGAAAGAATATGCTGATAGAAAAAGACGAAATACTGATATGACGAAGAAACTATTTAAGACAAATTTTAAGAGATCGAAATCAATCGAAGAATATAGTTGATATACCTACTTATATATTATAAAACCTCCCAGGAAACATGGATAAATGACATTATCACATATGGAACCAGGTGCTGTATGATAACGCACTCTATCATAGTTTGGTTCGTAGTATACCAGAATCAGTTTCCAACCGTCAGAAGCATGCGCACTGCATCTAAAATAAAGTATTTTCAACATTATGTGAACTTGACGGTTGGTAACTGTTTCCAACTGTTCCATGAACAGACCTATTAACCGACGATAATATTATATTATTATAGTGACAGTGCCAATAACTGGTAGTGTATAGTAGTGTGTATGTAAATAATGCAGCGTATTATGTGTTAAAATGTGATAATCAGGGATTGCGCATCAGGTAGCTGTAAATGGGTAGTGGTAGGCCATCGCTGTCTAAAACAACGGTATTTTACAGGTGGGTATACACTTTTTAAAGAAAACTATTAAAGTATTAGATCCACTCAACATCAATTTATTTATAGTAATTTTGTATTCTTTGAACCCTTCTCAAGTGGCACGCCTATGGAAACTTGTCACACAGATACTCATTTAAGTGCTGTGAATAAATCACATTATTATTATGGACCTCGGATATAGTCTGTTCAACAACTATACAAACAATTTTCAACATATCTCTATTATGAGGAACATTTCCTAAGTTTTGGAAACAAAGTTTTCTCACTCCAATCCATAAATCTGGAGCTAGAGATGACAAATAGAATTATCGTCCGGTGCGCACGCAATCTGAAATCCCCAAATTACTTGACTGTTTGATTACTAAGAAACTTACTCCTGACACTAGGAACATAATTAATGAAAACCAACATGGCTTCACCTCAGGAAGATCCACCAACACAAATTTGGTTAGTTATCAACAGTCTTTTTTAAACAGTTTGGACTCGATCTATATTGACTTTGCAAAAGCATTTGATAAAGTTCATTCCTTTTAACCCTTTCGATACTGTCGGGTGATATGTGTCCCAGTAAAATAGCGGGATTTAAATTACGCATTTATTGTTGACAAGCATGTGCAAACATTACTGTAGGGACATATATGTCCCACACGAAATACTTCAATCACTGTTGGTCGAAAGCAGTACTACTTTTACATTGACTGCTGGTCCAATAGTAATTTATAGTTTGGCACTCGCTACCTCCCGCCAGAATTTATATATGAGGTTAGATATTTCAGTAAGTCCCTAATATGTGAACAGGTGCACATGGTGCTTTTGTTATTTTGATAGCTTCTTGTGTTTTTCAAGTTTAAAAGAGAATTAATAACATGGCAAGGTAAGTTTTAGTTTATATATATGCAACAATGTAGAGTTGCACGTATTTGTTGTGACAAATTTTGATAGAATTAGTATCATTTTCAAGCGGGACATATACGTCCCGCCCGTAAAATGAAACATAGATGTAGTTTATGTGTGTAAATGAATGTTATTGATGTAGTGACTGATAATGATATTGACTGTTATTGTTATGAGTATATTGATTAGTTATTTTATAATATATTTATTTTAACAGTAATTTAAAGTTGAAAATATGTCATAATTGTTACTCTTATATTGTAAATAAACTGCATTCATTGCATTTTTATATGTAATAGCTTAGCTGGTATATCACACTTTCACTCCTGGTGGGACACGTTCGTCCCAGTATCGCTTACTGTTGGGACACATACGTCCCGGTTTATATTTTTGATTTGGTATAAAATAAAATTAATACTAAGTTGTAATATGTTTTATTTTGTGTGCCAAGAGTTACATAATAGGACCTATATTTAAAAAAAATCAATATTTAAAAGTCGTAATTCGCACATGCTTTTCTGGGACATATATATCCCATCAGTATAATGGTAGCATGCTTTTTCAAAATAAAGTCGTAGCGAAAGGGTTAATTGCATAACTCTTTGCTTTAGGCATCGACGGTCACTTTTTGAACTGGATCCGATCTTATTGGAGAAGTAGGACTCAATGTGTCAAATATGCTGGTTCTGTCTTCAGAAATTTCTGTAATATCTGGGGTTCCCCAGGGATCCCATTTACTACGTTTTTTGTTATTTTCAGCCGCTGTTTAATGTTTGCGGATGACTGCAAACTCTATAGGATTGTTGACAATGTATGTGATGTTAAACTCTTACAAATAGATTTGAGAAACTTGTCCCGTTGGTGCGATATAAATATGCGTCATCTAAATATAAGCAAATGTTATCAAATCACATTTTCAAGAATTAAAAATCCAATTCGAATCTTCCCAAGTGAAAAATGTTAATTTGTCAGTGTCAGATATTTTAGCATATTATTTGATTCCAAAGTTACATTTAGGACACATATTGATAATATTGTTTCTAAATCATTTAAACTATTGGGCTTCGTTACAAGATTTTCAGATAAATTTTCCATTTACACTTTTAAAATATTACACTGCTCTCTCGTGCGGTCAGTTATTGAATATAATTGTATGATATGGTGTCCATTTTATCAAGTGGATATCAATAGAATTGAGAGTTCAAAATAAGTGTTTATCATGTCATCTACATTCAAACTTACACATCCACGTATTCAATAAAAAATCAAGTGAGGCACATTAATTTGTTGTAATTTAATTTTAGTTTATTATGATTGTATTTGTAGATAAGGTAATGTAAAAATTGTATCTTAATATTTAAGTTTTGTTGTAAATTGGCATGTCCGTATATAAATAAATAAAAGTTAAGAATTAAGAAAAAATTGCTTCCATGAAAGAATTTGAGAAAAGAAACTTACGTGTATTTCTAGAAGTTAAAAGGAGCCTCAGTGTAAATCTGACTTGTAAATTCAAACTTATCCTTTGTGAATTTTTACCACCTTAATTGTTACATTATATACCAACTTAATTTGAAAACTTTTCTTAAAATTATACCCATATAAAATTACTATCAAAATGATTATTCAACAATAATGTATTAAAACTACAATGAATATTTATTAAATGATTTAATCTATTTTTACCTACCTTTGATAATCCAACTTCTAATTCTAAGTTGGCGAATCGTTTGCCGATACATGACCTTGAACCGAAACCAAAAGGCAAGTATGCAAAGGGATGTACATTTTTGTAAGAGTAGTCACTATCTTCCGTTCTAAGCCATCTTTCTGGTATAAATTTCTCATGGTCTTTGAAATGCTCTGAATTTGAACTAACTATATGCACACTAATTAGCTCTGACTATATCGAAAAAAATATATATTTGAGGTAAAGTAACCTGAATGGATGTATATCAATATACAGGG
This sequence comes from Monochamus saltuarius, assembly GCA_025584915.1. Taxonomy (NCBI): domain Eukaryota; kingdom Metazoa; phylum Arthropoda; class Insecta; order Coleoptera; family Cerambycidae; genus Monochamus; species Monochamus saltuarius. The sequence goes on from CM046722.1 coordinate 29,992,026, forward strand.
TGTCCAGAAATGATGAGCAAAAAATACAGGGTATAATTCTAGACCGAAAATAAATGCTATCTCTTTCTATAACATTTTTTCCAAAACTGATTATTAACGGAGTTACAAGGTGTTAAAGTTAAAATTTTATTTTCTATATTTGTAAATAACTTTTTACATAAAATTTGTAAATCAGGGGTTTTTGCGGACGAGAAATTCAAATATGTTTCTAATTTTGACGTCACTAGTAGAGGGCGCCACTTATGGCACATCACGTTTCTTTTAAATGACAGAAGTCTGTGTTAGAAATAACAGTTTTCGAAATAATCTTATTTGAAATATTCAGTGCACCGATTGAAAACTGTTATCGTTTCAGTTAAAGTGCCTTTTCTACTGAAAATACAGCAGAAAGTTACTTGAAAAAGTTGTTCAGAACGGTAAATTATCGACATGTGCAAAATTTTAAAAAATCGGCCTGCTTTGATAAAATCTTTGTGATTTGTTGAAAAATGGTTTCATCAAACCTCGCCGATCTTTTTCAAATTTTGCACGTCTCCATAATTTACGATTCTGAACAATTTTTTCAAGTAACATTTTGCTGTATTTTCAGGAGAAAAGGCACTTTACCTGAAACCAAAACAGTTTTTATTCTGTGCACTGAGCATTTGAAATAGTATTATTTATTAAATGGTTACGCCTACCGACTTCAGCAAGGTATACATTTTTCAAATAAAACAGGTAGGAGAATCGATTGTTTCGATAGTCAGATAGATACATTAAGATGCAAAAAAGTTCTGCAATTTAAAAGAAACATGGTGTGCCGCAAGTGGCGCCCTCTACTAGTGACGTCAAAATTAGAAACATATTTGAATTTCTCGGCCGCAAAAACTCCCGATTTCCAAATTTTATGTTAATATTTGGATTTCTTAAGAAGTTATTTACAAATATCTAAAATAAAATTTTAACCTTAACCCTTTCAGGACGGTAGCGGTTCTAGCGCGCCACGCTGCACAGACGGAGCTTGCGTGTTTGTCTGTTTACGGCCGCGAACTATTCCTAAAATCGGACGGATACGTACGGCTCCCGCCGTAAACGGTATATTTACAATTATTTTATTAACAACATATTTTATGAATTTGCTAAGAATTTCAATAAAAATCCCTAATATAAGAAACAAGATTTGTATTTAGCAAACATAAAATATAAATACCTATATAAAATATTAATAAAAAACAACAAAAACGAACATTGAAAACTGAAGCAAAACGAAAATAATTTAGAATAACTAACGGTGGGAGGAGTTAAAAAAGGGTTGGGCCAATTATATGCAGTAAGCGAATACGTATGTTTCCCGTATTTAAGTGTATCTCTTGCGGTGCGTAGATATCTGGTTCCCGGTTACACATCATGAAAAACTTCTGCGGATTCGTCCGGTTACAGGTGCGAAAGGGTTAACACCCTATTTTAACGTATTAACTTCGTTAATATTTCTATCAAATCAAAAATTTTATAGAAAGAGGTAGTTTATTTTGGGTCTAGAATTATCCCCTGAATTTTTGCATCATCATTTCCGGACACCCTGTATACAGTGTGTCTCGAAAATAGGAGGCCATATTTCTCCAGGATGTTCTATGGTGAAAAAGATTACTTTTTATTCATATAAACATGCATCCAAAAATTTTATATTATAGCCACGTAAAGGGGTCACCTTGATGATTTTTTCTAAATATCTGCGAAACCAGTTGAGAAAGAGAATTTATAAAATTAACTGACTTAACTCTTACTTGCTCAGTCCGCAACTGCAAACAAAATTTAAAAATGTTTATCATATACGTACAAATCGAAGGGAAGAGCGAGGTAAAGTTTACCATGACGTTTTTGTGCTTAGACTTTTTCGAAATTTCAGAGTTTTTTAGTAAATGAAGGTACTCTTGGTTTATACTGATAAAATACGCAATTTTTTGAATAAAACCTGTTTAAAAATAATGTGACAAATGCGATAAACACGGGAGAACCATAGAAGGTTGTGCACAAATTAATTTGGCATCTTTTCCATTCATAGGTGGTTCAAAATCCCTAAACAGAGCAGGTTGCCTACAAACTGCCGATCAAGAGTGACGTCACTGGTATTTGAATCGAAAATGTCAAATATTGCTTGCTAACTAATTTTGGCTTTTATATGTGAGGGATATTTAAAAATATCCCTGTATCACGTGTTATTATTTTTGTGGTACTGGAATTATTTTCATATTTGTTACCATTACGTCTTGGTTGTTATTTAAGCACCTACTGTTGAGAATACATACTTTTATATCAAATCTCAAATTATTCTGCGTTATAATTTTGAAAAATTAAAAAAAAGAAACTGTCGAATCTATTACTGTCCATAGGGTTCCAAAAGAACCTTTATCAAGAAGAGAGCGGAATGGAAGATGTTAAGATGCAATCGAAAATATGCTTTTTTATCCAGATAACCAAAGATTTGGAGTAAGCATTTTTATACAGAAGAATTTAAAGATATATATTGTAAAAGGAAAATGAACAAAGCTTCAAAAAAATTATTACCTACGGAGATAAATTCTTGTCATGTACTGTAAGCTGTATACATCTATTACACTAGACCAATCATTTTAGCAATTGTCTGCCTTAATCTGAAGTCTGCATTGTGCAGTTGCTCTGTAAAGACTGTTCCATCAAGTACAGGCTCTCCAAAACACCATGCGCGAAAAGAATATAACAGATAGTAAAAGTGAACTTCCAAAGTTGAGTCACAATAAGGCAAGTGCGGTCACCAGAAATTCTAGTTACTAATGTAATTTTAAATTATTCAATCAAATGTAGACACAAAGCCATCATCATTATAGTAAGTACCTGCAATCAACTGAACAGTAACTAGATTGTGTTGTACCACTGGTAGTTACTATTTCTTTTGTGACACTTAGTGTAGGTACCTATTTTCATATGGCATTTCTTTTATATATTGTTTAAGCAAATAAATGATTGTCAAAAAATTGTGATTTTTTTATTGCCTCAAATTAGTGCAACTTCTCTCTGATCTAAGTATAGATAAGGTCTACGAATGTTCTAATTACGAGGAGGGAAGTTTTATTTAAATACGTTTCCAAAAGTCTTCAGCGTTTAATTTTCAAAACCCAGCATAATGTAGATGTATAAATTTATTATGAGGGAGTTTTTAAAATATTTTTCATGTCATAAAAATTTCTATCTAGATAGAATTAAAATTTTCAGAAGCGTGCTACTAACAGTTCTAAGGTTAAAATTTTTATTATTATTATTTTTTTGATGTTTGATCACTTTAGAGGGTAAAAATATAGCATTTTACTTGTAATTTTCTTAGATGCATAAAATATGTTGCTTTTCGAACCTACATGGTGCTTCCCGATTAAGAATAACTTGCCCATGCAGGAAGTACGTCATAAAGTTATATTTGTAAGGTAAACGCATCTGAAACGAAATCTTGTGTCATATTTTGTAGCAGCATTGAAAATACTTGGCATACCTAACTACTTACTTATAGCTTACAGAATAAACTGTCTGTGTGAGATTATTTATTATATGTCTTAAACTGTTAGTAATACTGTAATAGTCCTGTTTGGCAACATATATTCACACAGAAATTATTAAAACGATTGGAAATTCAAATATAACTAACTCAGAGTTGGATGGTGAATATCAAATTGTATACTAATGATGTCATCCTGATAAATCTAATATAATTTGAAACTGATCTATATGTTATAAATAGTTATACAATTAATTTATAAAAATAATGCAAAATCACTTGCTTATATTTATTTTATTAGCTATTTTTATAGCAAATGCTCATCAAAAAGATGTCTATTTTCCTGAACCATTTTCTATATAGACGTTGAATTGCTCGAAAATATTTAAAAAATATATTCGTACGCTGTCAAATTAATCTAATACAATTCTTCGAAAAATAATTACAATACTAACTATAGCCTTCATGCTACCCGAGAGAAAGTAATTTGTAGTATTTAGGTCTGGACGCCGAGATCTGCCTCGCTCAGGAGCCACAAGTACGTTGAAAACTTCCATGATCTCAAATTTCTATGTACATTGTCAATATAATATGATATTAATAAAATATTATGAAATTTTATTTTTCAGTCAAAAGTAGAAAATGTCAAAGCACAAAAAAGTTAATGATGGTAAATTTTGTCGCCTCCCCCTGGTTGGATGTATGTGATAAATATTTGTAAATTTTGTTTATAGTGGCGAAATGAGCACATAAGAGTTAAGCCAATTACCAAATTTCTTAAATATATCTCGACAGATTTCGAAGTTATTCAGAAAATACCGTCATCAGAGTGGACCCTTTAAATGGCCATAACTTCCTTAGGGACCCACATTTGTATAAAGAAAAAGTACCTAATATTTTTCGACAGAATACTCTGGATAAATATTTCGGGACACCTTGTATATTAGCTATAGATACCTAATGTTATACGATAAAATTAAATATTTATGCAAGCAGAGATAAACATGACAACTTTTCTTGCCTTTCAAATTATTATGATTAATTTGGTAACAAATAATACAGTACATATTGAAAATAACAATAAGTGCTTTTGCTATTCCACATAAGTACAGGTTGGTCACGCGAAAATTGCCTTTTTTTGCCGTTATTGTTCGAGAAAGAAACGCAAAAAGATGTAACAACGTAAGTTGTGGAGTAAAATGTTTTTTAACCTATATATATATTATTAAAACAATTGAATATCGCATTTCCGACTTGTAAATCAAACTTTGCTCTTTGAAAATGGTACTGTGGGGACATCCGTCCCCTAGTACGTCACTGTTTTTCATTATCAAATTCAAGTAACGTTACCTGCATTGAATGTATTTGTCGGCATATTATTAATAGACCCAATTTAGGGATAATCCAGCAATAACTGCCAAGTACGAAAAACAAGTAATAAAACTCCGGCACGTACACTTGGGCAGGTAATAGAAATCAAGTTATAAAACTGGGGTAAACGAAGAGAAGATAGTCATTCAGTAATTGATTTCCGCGTCGCTACGAAGTACTAGCTGTACCCAGATAAATCTTCATTGCTTTTGTAATATTTAGCTAAATAAATATTTACTTGTTGTGTTACTAAGTGTTAGTTTTTGTGGACATCTTATACAACCCCACAGTACACTGTGTATTTCAATGTTATTGTAAAAATCATCAAATCAATTTTTCAAAAATATGTTATACAAGACTTATCTTTCCCAGTTTTGGAGATATTATGTATACATTGTTAATATGGATCATCAAGATATGAAATTAAGCATTTTTAACTAGAATAAATTTTTTTCTTGTTAAATAATTGTGAACATCCGAATTAGTTAGATAGGAGTTAGATTTTTTATGTATTTCAATCAAAGAAATAAATATGTCAAGCGATGGTAGGGACATAGTTTTTAACTTTTTAAATAGAGGCTTGCAATGTTCAAAAGGTCCAACTCTACAGATTATGCGTATAACTTTCTTCTGGAGTTTAAACACACGATTAGCTATTGAAGCATTACCCCACAAAACCACTCCATAACTTAAAAATGAGTGTATAACACCATAATAAGCATTAACCAATGTTACATTATCCAGACAGAACCTGAGTTTCCTTATTAAATATATCTGACTTGAGAGTTTTTTACAAACACCTTCAATGTGATGTGCCCACTTAAGAGAACTATCAATAGGGATCCCCAACAGTTTTACATGCATATCATCATATAAGTGATTACTACAAAATATAATAGTTTGTGTTTTTTTTATTTAATTTAAGGTTATTTGAAGTAAACCTTTAATTAAATCATTTTCGGCCAACCTCAAGACTGTATCTTTATGTTTATTAGAACATGTCAATATCGTGTCATCTGCAAATAAGATACACCCATCCGGATACATGTGATAGTATAAGTCATTGATATAAATAACAAATAACAGTGGCCCCAGTACGGACCCCTGAGGCATTCCATGCCGAATATGTGCGTAATTCGAAAAACTATTACCGTAGGAAACACATTGAATTCTATTGGTTAAGTACGAACTAATCAGTTCTAGAGAAATACCACGTATGTCATAAAAATAGAGTTTATCCAAGAGAACTTTATGAGAGATACAGTCAAAGGCTTTACTTCAGTCACACAACACTGCAGCTGTAAACGTACCCTGTTCGAAACCATTGACTACGCCATCAACAAGTTTAAGAATTGCACCAATACTTGATCGATTTTTTCGAAATCCGAACTGATTTTCTGTGATAGCACTGAATTTTTCAAAATACATTTCAAGCCTATTTTTTATTAAAATTTCCAAAATTTTTCCAAACAAGGGTGTAACTGATATGAGGCGATAATTATTAACGTCATCGATATTCTCTTTTTTATATACTCTGGAACTCGATTGTATAACCTGGTGGCTAATGACCTACAATATTTGCCAGTCTCAATTTAAAAAAAAACAGAAACAAAAAGATCATCTCTTATCAGATTGCTTTAACACCATTGGTGAGTTCATCCTAACTTTAGAAGATACAGCAATATTGTAACTTAAATTTTATTATTTTCATTTCTAGAGTATTTATGCAATCACTTTGTGATATTTTGTTGTGTTTTTTTGTGTACTTTACTTGTTTTGTGTATTTTACATTTATTTACTTTGGCATTTTATATCTCGCAACATTCGTTATCGGTCAGTGGTCGCGCGGTTTAAGGCGTCAGTACTTGAATCGAGGTGACTGGATCGCTGTGGGTTAGACCCTTGCAGCCGGTAGACCGTATATAAGCTTTATTCGTGGAGAGATTGGCACCCTATCTACGGGTATGGTAGGGTGGGAGAATGTTGACTTCGGTCAGTGTGAGAGATTGATACCGGTTGGCATTTAACTACCCCCCTAATTAATAAGGTTTTCCAGGTTTCCCTCATTCCTGCACTGAATGGTGGTTAGGGCCTACCAACGTAAGTCGTCCCTGGGCGCAAATGCGGCCTGCTTAATAATAATATGCCGCCCCCTCTCCCGCACAAGTCTTCGACTTCTGGGCTAATCCTCGTGATTAGAATGAGGGGTAGAGATATTATTATTATTATTCATTGTACCTGACCTATCTTATCTACTGTCCATGTAGCTTAAAAGATGATTGTACTGTATTGTATAGAGTACCTAACTCTAGACGTCAAAATAGTAGGATTTAGTAAAATGTCGCTGGTCACGATATACAAGGCATTCAAGTTTGATTTTAAATTTCAAATGTATTAAAAAATGTAGACACCTTTAGTGAGAATGGCGTAGAAACTTGAATAAAGACTATATGGCAAATAATTTACATATTATAATTTATTCGTCTATATCTCCGAAATTCAATATTCAATTGTCTTTGACTTTTTTCATTCCTTGAACAATAATGGTAAAAAGGGGGGGGGGGGCAATTTTGTGTAACCACCCGCTACATATATAGGTGACTCAAAATTAGCCTGGCAAAAATTAACTGTAGATTCTACGATCTAAAATAAGAAAAAAAGTTATATAGAGAGAGATAAATTAATCAAATTTAAAATTGAGAATCGCAACTTGTATACTTGTATATGCAGGGCCGATCCTGAGGTATTTGCCGCCCCGTGCAAAATATAAAAGCAAGTTCTGTTAGTGGTATATATTTTTATAGGTTCTTTTCTAATAAATCTTTATTTTATTCTAAAATAATTATCATAAGTTTGGGTTTTACAGCGCTGTGAAGTGAACACTAATTTTCCCTACTGATAAATATTTTAAATCAATGATATGGCATAGTTTTTAATTATTACTAATGAATATATTAAAAAAAGTATATAATAAAAATTCTTTGTTGAAAGCCACTCTACAAAAATGCTCTGATGTCATTTTTTTTAAATAAAACAATAAATAAATTATGGTGTCCAAAAGAAAATTCGTCCAAAAATTTTGATTGTTTTTCTTTAACCCAAATGTTCAACTTTTCAATGGACTATAGGGAATATTAGTGTTCACTTCACAGCGCTGTAAAACCCAAACTAATGAATATAATAAAAAAAGTATATAATAAAAATTCTTCATTGAAAACCACTCTACAAAAATGCTCTGATGTCATTTTTTCAAATAAAAAAATAAATAAATTATGGCGTCCAAAAGAAAATTTGTCCAAAAATTTTGATTGTTTTTCTTTAATATCTTTGTTATTTTTCAATGAACTATATTGTGATTTGTGATATAAGTAATCGGTACGTGTGGACTGTCGTGACTAACAAATTTTAAATACGGCCGCCCCCAAAATTTGGCCGCCTCCAAAATTCGGCCGCCCCTTGCAGCTGCACAGTTCGCAACCCCGCCAGGATCGGCCCTGTGTATATGTATTTATTTGAATAAGACTGTTGTAAAATTATAGTCATTAGAGAGAATGTTGTAAGTGATATCCAAATAAATATATCAATACTTTCTTTCGTATATAACATTTTTTGATCAAATTATATCCTGTTATACCTAAAAAATTGACAATCTGGCAAAAATACATTTGCTGTTCCAGATCTACATAATATGCTTTCGTCACTCGTTATGAAATATAATATCGGTTATAGATAATAAGTTGAAAAGGATATGCCATTCACAAAGGTATTTTATTTAGGTATTTTAAATACTTACTCCCTTAGGTATTTTATACCCTCCTAAAACCAAATTCTTTATGGTCGTTCTCACAGTTCCTATAGCAATTGGAGATATCCTAATTGCCTCTTTTATTACCGCCCTTAGATAAGGAATATTATTCAAAATTTCTTTAGTAACTGGTGATTTTTTTTCAGGAAGATTTTTATAAATTTCCTCTCGCAGACATTGTTGCTTGTCTGGATTCTTTGCCAGGAAATACAAAGCTGCAGCCATACTTTTTCCAGTCTGAAAATAATCGGTAAAGGGTAATACTTCAAAAAATATATATTACGAGGTGGTAAGTTCCGGAAATTTGTCAATGAAAAAACAAGCAAATTAAATTTTGCCAAAACTGTATTATCGACCTTCACAATAGTCTCCCTCTAACGCTACACAACGATTTCAACGTTGCTCCCACGATTGGAAGCACCCTTGGTAATCCTCCAAAGTTAACCCGTTCATCACCACCGTTACAGCTTCTTTGACCTCCTATACGCCGTCATGATGAGTTCCCTTGAGGTGCGAATTCATCTTGGGGAATAAAAAAATCGCAAGGGGCAATATCGAGGCTATAGGGTGGGTGCGGCAACGTTGCAATGCTTTTTTTGCCAAAACTCTTGCACAATGAACGAGGAATGGGCTGGTGCGTTGTCGTCGTGCAAGATCCAGCCGTTCTCGGCGAGTTCGGGTCGCACACGGAAAACGCGGGCCCGCAGCCGTTCCAGGACGCCAACATAGAACTGTCCAGTCACTGTCTGGCCGGCAGGAACATATTCACGATGAATGATGCCGTGGATATCGAAAAAAACGATCAACATTGCCTTCAGTCGTGACTTGGACATCCTCGCTTTCGTTGGCCGCTCTCCCCAGGTCTCATCTCCAGTCTCTACCATCGCTCGGAATGCGGTACAACAAATGCTCGCAGATCGATTTTCGCATGTCTTTCTGTTCACGGGTGAGAACTTTTGGCACCATCTTTGCGCAAATCTTTCGCATATTCAAATTTTCGTGTAACATCTTGCAAACGGTTTCTTTGTTGTCGTTTGACTCGTCAGACAACGCACGAATGCATAGGCGCCGGTCAGGCGTGATCAGTGCACGCAACCGGTCAACATTCGCGTTAGTACGAGGGTGACGGGAGCTCCTTCACGTGGATCGTCTTCTACAGATGCACGCCCCTCCTTGAACCGTTTTGCCCATTCAAACACACGTGTTTTTGACATGCACTCGTCTCCATACACCACCTGCTATTTTCGAAGGATTTCCGAGGGTTTTCCACCAGATTTCACTAAAAATTGAATCACAACACGTGCTTGTAATTTGAGTCACTCATTTTCAAGACGCTACTAAAAAATTTACTTCCAAAAAATACACATAAAACACAAACCAAACGTGCTATCAACTTCAACCTTGGACTGAAACTAAAAGGAAGGTCCCCCTCCTAGAAAAACGTTGACGAACGATGCAGTGTTGCCAGTTTTCGAGTTATAACTAAATTCCCGGAACTTAATTGCCACTCCTTATATAAAAAAGTGAAACAAAATACTTCATATACTGGACTATCTCTCGTTCTCCTGGATTGCTAAAGGAGTGAAAAAAGAACAGCCTTTCCATGTTTATTTTCCAAATTTTCTCATACTTTTAAATTTCTTAATCGAAGTGAAATTTTAAGGTGGCTTTCTATAATTTTTATTCAGAAACTTTTTTGTCTGTTATAGCCGACTAATAAGCATAAATTTCACAAAATCTCAGAACTTGATATCGTGTTTTTCATAGTTCTATTTTTTTCCCCAGAAATTAAAAATGATATGAAAGAGGAAAAAAAAGTTTTTGAAAAATTTAATAGTATTAGAAAATTTGCAAAATATACGTGGAAGGGGTAGTTTATTTCACCTCCTTATAGCAAACTAGGGGAACAGGAAATATGCCAGTAAAATATAATTAAAATTAGTTTGTTTATATTCAACTGTTATTGAGAACATTAAAAAAAACAGATTTTACAATTACAGATTATTTGCCGTTTATATATTTCCTAAATCTAAATAGTTACTGTATCAATTCCAGCAATTAGCATGTCCATAACCATGGCAAAAGCAATACGTTTGTCCTCTTTAGCTAATCTTTGAAGGACATTTAACTGGTGCTCTGGTACGTCATCTGGAAGGGTCTTATTGAAACCTTCCTCTATATATTTCGACAATGTTCTAAAAATAAGTATAAAGTAAATCTGTATAATATAAATAGTTTCGCTTCTTATTACTCAGTTATATAATTTAAATGTTTTTCAAATTGCTTCCATGTTGGGGTTTCAATATATTTCCATATTGGTGGAAGAACATCTAATTTATACATTAGTCTGAACATCTCATTCACACTAAGTATTAATCTCTGAGGTTCAGAGTCCTTGGGAGCATTTAAATCTAAACACCCTGCAAAAAAACGTAGATAATTTATGATATACAGGGTGTTCCAGAATGATGGTCAAATATTTTACCAGTGTATTTCACAAGCCATTTTAGGGGGGGGATCTTTATATAAAATTTTTCAATTTGGGTCCTCCCTGTTGAGATATTCGAGTCTCAAAATGGCGGAAAAAATAGTTTTTTTATTTTTCTTTAAAAACGGTTACACTTAGAAATTTCAATTTTTATCAGCTAGTCAAAAGCTATTTTATGGTGGTGTCTATTCCTTGGCTCATGTTTCTGGAGGGCGAGAATAAGCAACCCCTAGATTTATTCCTTTCAGAACTTTTTCCTGCAATGACCGAATTCAACAAAACTTTTTTTTTAATATTGCATATAATTTTCCTACTTTTTTTCCCTCTTGTAATTTTTTCATACAACCAACAGTTTGCGCGGAAAAAAAATAAAAATAGTTTTCCTTACTCTAAACATCTTTTCGTCACCGGTTATTGATAACCGCAGTAGGCGGTTGCTATGTTGATGCTTCTCTGTTGTCTTGTCAAACAAATCAGTCTTGGCAGTTTTTGCAAATATTTGTAAACAACTAACCCTTCCGTACAAATATTAGCGAGTAAATTGACGAAATATGCATACGGCACGATTGGTAACAATTATAGGAATTCTTTGATTAGAAATATTTGCAAAAACTGTCAATTATAGACCTAATGGCGATTTGTTTCACAGGACAACAGACGAAAAGATGATAGTAAGGAAAACAATTTTTATTTTTTTCCGCGCAAACTGTTGGTTATATGAAAACATTACAAGAGGGAAAAAAGTAGTAAAATTAGATGTAATATTAAAAAAAAAAGTTTTGTTGAAATCGGCCATTACAGGAAAAAGTTCTAAAAGAAATAAATGAACCAAGGAATATACACCACCACAAAATAGCTTTTGATTAGCTGATAATGTGTACCAAAATTGAAATTTCTAAGTGGAACCGTTTTTAAGGAAAAATAAAAAAACTATTGTTTTCCGCCATTTTGAGACTCGAATATCTCAACAGGGAGGACCCAAATTGAAAAATTTCATATGGAGATCCCACCCTGAAATGGCTTGCAGAATACACTAGTAAAATATTTGACCATTTGGCAATATTGAACTGTCCACTTCATTAGTAGTCAGCAGTAACTAATTAATTTCTTTTCTATCCAATTCGATATACTGTTATGACTAACCATTTTCCAGATATTTGCTTACGTAGTTTCCAATGTAACAAAGTCAAATCATTAGGTATGGGAGTATTAAAAAATGTTGACAATGATTGTTAAAGATAAATTTAGCTAAATCGCATTATTTTTACGTACTTTACATATACCATTTATTTTTAATGTGCGGGTATATAGAGCTTACCTATCGAGTTCTGGTATAAAACTATTTTAGAGCCTTAGCTTTTGAAGACAAATTGAATATTATTACTCCAAAACATGAAAACCAGAACAGTTTAGATTTTTTTTTATGAAGAATGAAATTTGCAATCGAAAAACATTTTTCAGAATTGAATTACAAAATATTTAAATTGTTTCTTAACCAAACTATACAACACCAGAAGTGGAATATATAGGGTGTCCGGAAATGATGAACAAAAAATTCAGGGCATAATTCTAGACCGAAAATAAATGCTACCTCTTGCTATAACATTTTTTCCAAAACTGATTATTAACGTAGTTACAGGGTGTTAAAGTTAAAATTTTATTTTCGATATTTCTAAATAACTTCTTAAGAAATCAAAATGTGTTTCCAAATAAGCAAATTTATATCTAAAATCATATAATTATTTATCCCAATTATTGAATAAATCAGGGATATAAAAAAAATATTAATAATAAAATATTTAAGTACCCAAATGTTTATTAAGTGCTATAACTCCAATTGATTCCAATGCCCACTTATATAATTCAATCTGAAAATTCTCTGGCATTTCATTATTATCGTTTTGCGATGAGAAATATCGAATATTTTCGATGAGTCCATTAACGACTTTATCCATACTAGCTACATACTGTTGTACTGCTCTAGGCTGCATTAAGATTGGATTGACCACTGACCTAATCTTAAACCATTCATCTCCTTGACTAAAAAAAATCGAGTAATGCAGGGTGGCCGTGAAATGCATGTACCAGCTAGCTACCCTAGATTATTATGATTCAATTCAATGATTTATGCTAATTTATCTATACAGGGTGGCCAGATGAAAACGAAAAAGAGTCATTTTCAGGAACTGCGCCAGGATTGTAGAAAAACGGTCAGACCCGTCGATTTTAGATTAAAGGGGGACATTCTTTGCTGGTATTTTTGACTCCGCCACTTTCACCCCAAGCAAGGGTAAGCATCACCCCAAAATATTTAAATGGCATTGGGGGTTGAGTAATATTTATTTTGAAAGCTCTTACAATTCTCTTTACAACAGACTTTAAATTTTATAATTCCGCCCAATACGTAATAAGAATTTTGATCTTAAAGTTGACTCTTATGTACAAACAATTAGTAACGGTAAAAATGTCACTCATTCGAGTTAAGTACGCTAATGGTATAGTGGTATAATTTCTGGCTATTTGTTCGTTCGTAGAAAAAAAAACACAATTGTAAAAATCAGAAATGAATACTATACACACACAACGAACGTAAAATTAGTGGGTTCCAAATTTATTTTCTAGTATTATTTGGAAGCGTTGCTGGTAATTTATTTAATTGTGTTTTTGAAAATTAAACACTATGATTTATTCATTGCAGAAAGGGTAGATATCATTTAATAATTATCATCATATCATTTAGCTTAACTTTATGAATAATAAATGTGCGAATAGAACAGCTATTTAATGAACATCCAGATCGACATGTCAGGAGGAAGTATGTTGTAGAGTTAGTAAAAAAATTTCGGTGACCGACTGGTGCTCCTTTTCTACCTAGTAATTTGACTGGCCAAATGTATTTACAATTACTGGAAGCTGCTATTGACCCTCCTTGACTGATATTATTGAAAATGTTCCAGAGTATGATGAAGACCATTTGATTTTTCAACAGGACGGTGCTCCTCCGCATTATGTGTTAATTGTCCGTCAGTATGTGGACCAACGTTTTCCAAGGAATTGGATTGGGATAAGAGGCAGCATTGAATGACCTCCACGATCACCGGATTTATCGCCCCTGGACTTTTTTTTGAGGGGATACCTACAAAGTAAAATCTATAAAACACAGCCAATGTCGCTGCAAGATTTGCGTCAAAGTATCGTCGACGAATGCCGTCGAATCACTTCGGAAATGTTCTCGAACATTTCGAAGCTGGCGGTCATCAGTTTGAACATTTCATCAACTAAGTAGTAAGTAAGCAACTAAACATAATTTAAATTTTAAAATGTAAATTTTATTCAAACTATGGGGCGGAATTATAAAATTTAAAGTCTGTTGTAGAGAATTTTAAGAGCTTTCAAAATAAATATTATTCAACCCCCAATGCCATTTAAATATTTTGGGGTGATGCTTACCATTGCTTGAAGGTGAAAGTGGCGCAGTCAAAAATACCAGCAAAGAATGTCCCTCTTTAATCTAAAATCGACGGGTCTGAGCTTTTTTATACAATCCTGACGCAGTTCCTGAAAATGGCTCTGTTTCGTTTTTATTTGGCCACCCTGTATATGTTTTTGAAAAACACCTGTTATAAAACGGGAAAGCGTTGAACGATTAAAATGAAATTTTGTATGTGATAATATATTGGTGAAAGATTTTTTAATGCAAATAATGTTGATTCCCTACTTGCACAAATGCCTAAATATTTTATATATTTTTTGTGTATTTTCTGATTATTACAAAACTAACTCACCACACCACATGCTGATTTCAAAAAGTTCATATCAGTATTAGATAATGTACTATGTAAAGCTATGCATCATAATGATTTAATAGTACGTGGTGACCTGAACATTAACTATTTATCATATTCTAATGAAAAATTTGAATTAACTGATCTTTTACAAAATTATAACATAAATATGATTATAAATGAACCAACACGAACTTCTCGAGATTCAGCTACCTGTATTGATGATTACATGTGTATTAATGTATCCAAAATAAGTAATGTATTATGTAATGTGATGCATGACGGTGTATCTGATCATTCGTTTCAAATGTTACAGTATGATTTAAATCAGTTAATTAATCATATGAATATTAGATGTAAAAGATATTATACTGATATGTAAAAAATACAAAAATATTTACAAAAGAGTTTTACTTACTACCAAAATGATGTACAATGATCCATTATGGTCAATTATGAATACCAATTTAAATAAGAACAAATGTAGAAATAATATAGATGAAATGACAACAGATCCCTATTTAATTGCACAACATTTAAATAATTACTACATAAACTTGCCATTTACCATAAATGAAAATTTACAGGGTGATGTGATTGGATCTACTATAGAAAATTAATATATTCCTTCGTTATTTCTAAGACCCGCTAATGAAAATGAAATTTATAATGAATTTAAAGAATAAAAATTCATCTGGAATTGATAATTTGAGTCTAAATCTAATATATAGACCTATTGCCCTTCTATCAACTATGTCTAAAATCTTAGAAAGAATTGTATTCAATTGTATAATTGAATTTGCCAATATACATATATATGTAAAAATAATATTAGTGTTTTTTAACAAATAACTTTAATCACGGTTATATCATCAGAACAGGTGATAATTATTCCTTTGCATAAGTTGTCTAAGTATGAGGAATGTCCACATTATATAGGTATAAAACTATATAATAAGATACCTGAGTATATTAAAAATATAGAAAACAAAAATAAATTTAAAAGGGAAAACATCTTGCATCAAAATGTATATGTTTCTATTGTTAAAATTTGTTATTTCACATGATCTGTTAGTTTTTTATTGGTTTATTATATTATGCTAATTGTGACTGGTCCTATACTATAATTGCTATAGTCTTTGGGATAATAAATTATTATTATTGTCATTTCCAACCATAGTCGCAAATCAAAGAACGTTTATCACATCAGCCCACCAAATTTGCACTATCCATAATCCAGGCACCAGTTCCCGCGGGTAAGAAAACTGTCAAATGAATTTATCATTATCAAATGTTTTCTAAAACGTTTGAATTTTGAAATATTTGTTATTTAATAATTATGGCTAACATGTTTAAGTTTTTGAAAATGACAGATATGATTAAAGGATTACGATATTGTCAGGGAAATTTCTAACTATGTGCCAGAAAGTATCAAAAAACATATACTAGCAGAACTCCAGATATACACCAACAGGACAATTCAATATCCCTGCGTACAAAAGACGACAACCTGACGTTTCATGACCTAGAAGAGAAATTTTGAAAAGAATGAAAATGCTCCAAGAACAAGACTTTAATTAATATCGTCGGAGCATCAAAAACTGCTGATCATAGGATACTAAAAACACCACAGCTGTACCCAGTTTCTGGGTACTACTGTGACAAGTCCCACGAAAGATGTTTTTCGTACGTTTCTTACACTATTATACTTGTCCTACGATTGCATTTAGATTTGTAACTTTTGTAACATTTGCAAGAAATATATGGTTTTATTTAAATTATAAGTTAACAATTTTCGAATTTATCATGTGGATCTTTTATTTTAAATGCAACAAGTCTAATGACGCATTATGGCCTAACCATCGTTTTTTGGTTATTTTAGTTAAGTATGTACCTAAATACCTTTTATACAGGGTGAACCTTAAATAAGTACAAATATCACTGCTGGTGTAGTTCGTCATATAGATCAGTCTAGTGAAAGCCATTTTTAAAAATTTATAATATTTACGGAGATATTAATTTTTAAAAATACCCACATTTTGAGGACCGCTGCTTAACCATGCTAATGAACCATATGATTTGTTGCGAGGTTGCCATATCTTCTCTAATATAAATATTACGTTTCCCTTAACGTAATAGTAAAGTAATACGGTTAATTCTATTTTAAAAATACTTGTTTGAAGCATAAGTACAGTAAATTTGGGTATGTAGTATGATACGCAGCAATATTAACATACATTTTAACTGCTTAACTGACCTTACTATAAACGATTAAAAATGAATTTCCGCAAGTTAAATACTACGGCAAAGTATTTAGGAAAATATTACGTGATATTACTATGTCCATTGTTCAAAAATTATACATAAACGTGCACACAAGCTTACATGTTTGTTAAAAAATTAACTATTTAATCAGTAATCCACATTTCACAAGTTAAATGCCATTGTACACTGTTAGAAAGAGACACAAGACACAATTTCCTTAAGTTATTTTATGAATAATAACGAAAAACTATGATTTTCACACAACATATTAAATTTAAAATTTTGTTCAAGCAAAGACATTTGTGTAACACTGGCAACACTGTGAACTACACGTTCAATCTGAAGCGCTATGACTCTTAAATGAATGTCGGCGGTCCTCAACAAGTTTTCTACAGAAAAATTACAAAATTTATTTAAAATTTCGCTTTTTATTTCTGATTTTTTTTGTAAAACAACTATTATTATGTTTATTCTTAAAAAATTTAAATATACCCTTTCAAGTACATTATTATACTTTTTGCTTCCTTAAATATTTCGCTGATGTCCAATCCAATGTACATTTTATGATTTGGTGAACGTAATGTTCATTTCATACAACATCATTCAATATATGTATATAGAAGGTATTGAAGATGATTAACCCATATGAGTAGTAGATACATAGGGTGTTATAAATAAGTCTAAATCTCATAAACTCCTCTAATTTATTTTGTAGACTACCGGTTTCGTAGTACGATGACTACATCTTCAGGTCTCAGTACCAAGGACTACAATATAAACAAAACAACCTATTACAAGACTTGAAAATTGGTAAGATACAATCAATATTAAATTAGAATAATTACTTACATTTTAATTTAAACACAAGAGTTGTCAAAAAAACCATCAAATACTAACGTATAATACGTCATTATCTCATTAATTATAAATAACTTAAATAAATAATGTGTCATACAGGTAAAGAGGCTAACAGAATACAGAAATAATTTTAAAACTACAACATTCTACAAAAGTATGGAACTGAAAAAACGTGGCCTAAACTATTTTTTGCTATAAAAACTTATATAAAAAATGTTACTACATATATAATATAAATTGCAGCTAACCTGTATCTACAGGATGAATAAAAATAACTTAATTATATTAAAACTGAAAATGTAATTGTAGATTTGAACTGATTTTGTGTGTTAAGTAAGTTAAACCTGTTATCTTTGGAAAACCTTAAAATTTCAAGACTTTCTAAATTATTTAGAATTAAACCTTTATTAGCTATATGTAAAATTTCAAAATTATTATTAATGTCACATATGTGGCCTGTGTTAATTAAATGGTCTGCAAATTGTGAATTGCCACTATCAGAGACCATACATCTTAAATGCTCCTTTAACCGAGTTTTAAAATTTCGGAAAGTTCTACCTATATATATGCTATTGCATTCTGGACAAGACAATTTATATACACTTGTCCAGAATGCTGCAGAATCTAGAATAGTCCAGGCTATATTCTATTTTATTCTCGACACGTTCTCGATGCCGCGGAAACTTCGGGAATCCTAAAAACCTATATAAGCGGATTACTTTCGCTGCTGGAGTCAATTTATATTGAGCAATCAGACACGAATGACTGAAACGTTAAAGTAAAGAGTTTGACAGTTTTGAATTTGCTGAAGGATATTTCTTGTGTAATCAAGAGTGGCAATAAAGTTTGTTTGTCTACGCGACTATTTTTTCCGCCATTTTGAGACTCGAATATCTCAACAGGAAGGACCCAAACTGAAAATTTCATAGATCCCCCTCCTGAAATGGCTTGTGGAATACACTGGTAAAATATTTGACCATCATTTTGGAACACCCTGTATATTTTAAAACATAATTAAGAATTTAAATTTTTGCTTCTAAAGGTAACAATTTCATGGACTGCACGCTACTAACTGTGCTCCAAATTTTCACGTTACCAGTTAAGGGTCAATAACTCCTTAGCAGCATTAGTAAAGAATATAATTAAATTTGCTTCACTATGGAAAACACAATACAATATGATTTTAAGTTGTATCTGAATTTCTTACAATTTTACTTGTTAAAATAAAAATGTAACCCTACTTATAAGAAGGAATAGGCAATTCATGCACGATGGTGCTCGTCCCCATTTCGCAATAAATATTAGAACTCATCTACATGAACGGTTTGAAAACAGGTGGATTGAATGATGCTGTATGCAATGGACATTACGTTCACCAAATCACAATACACTGGATATATTTCTGTGGAATGCGTTAAAAGCTCAAGTATATGCCACTCCAGTTACATCAGAGAAATATTTACGGAAGCAGAAAAATATAATATACTTGAGAGGGAACATTTAAATTTTCAGAAGAAAAACGTGTACTCTTCAAAATAGATGTTTTATTGAACATTTAATATATGTTATTACGTATTTTTATCTATTTTTTACAATTTCATACATCTTATCGGATTAGTAGACATTTAGGTATATTTATTTTTGTTAACGTTGGTACATATTATTACTTATCCTTATTCTCATTATTATTTTGAGTAAGGTTCTGCTTTAAATTAACCTATTTTGGAAGAGATAATTTATTTAAAAACTTTTAGCTTTTACCAAAAAAATTCTAATAATCAGATACTTAACACACAAAATTGAGGTATCCATATTAAGGCATATGTCCTAGTCGGTAATTTAAATTAATTGCATAAAAAACCTTTTACCAATATATTTTCAAATACCAAATTTTATTATAATCGTTCAATGCTTTTCCGTTTTATAACCGATTATTGATAATTTTTCAAAAACTCTGGCGCCTCCTAACGGCCTAGCGGTGCATTTTTACATATAGAGAAATTAGTACAATTCTTGTATTTTGACCTTAACAATCTAGGGTGGCTTGCTGGTATATACCGGGTGTTCCCTCTAAGACTTTCAGTTCGAATATCTCAGCTACTATTGC
Source organism: Monochamus saltuarius (assembly GCA_025584915.1). Classification (NCBI taxonomy): domain Eukaryota; kingdom Metazoa; phylum Arthropoda; class Insecta; order Coleoptera; family Cerambycidae; genus Monochamus; species Monochamus saltuarius. The sequence continues at coordinate 30,012,207 of CM046722.1, forward strand.
AGCCAGTGAGACGAAATTTGGTATACAGGCACTAGATGGCGCGTAGAATTCGATAATGGTAGTAGTTTTTATACAGGGTGTTCAGATTTGCAGAGAAACGATTTAACTTCGATTTTTTGGTAGTCAACCTCGGTAAAATTTGTATTTAAATTGAACACGAAAAATGTTCATTTTGTCATCAAAAACGCCTATGAAAAGTCGCCAAATATCATTGTCTTGTCATGCAAAATGTGTATAGTGTTGTGTCTAATTTACACACACGCAATAATCGCATGGATAGATGTCAAAACGTAATGTGACAGAAACTGTCAATGTATGAGTATTTTTGTTGGAATTTTATTTTAAATACCTAATGCCACGAGGTACATTGAATATGCAATAATGCTACAGTTTTGTTAAAGAAAATGGAATTTTGAGGTTATTAGCACTTGCGCTGTGCTTTATTCGTCATGAATACACTGAAAATATGTGAAACAGTTATTGTTTTTATAATTTTATAATAAGACTATTCTCGGAAATAATAAAAGCGATAGGGGACAATCCCTACGAGCAGAAAACTAAATTTATGAACACGTCACATGCCCTTGACTCTACTCGAATTTCGCTGCCACAAAACATATCTCGCTGCTATGCTGCGAAGTTGCGGCAGAACCCGAGACCCGAACGATATGTAAAACTTAACCTAGAGTTCGAAATAATGAAAATAATTAATAATGTCTCGGCAACAAGTGGTAAAAAGGTTTTAAAATCTAGAAACAATCATAAATAAAAATCTAATGGATGCCTTGAGTGAAAACTTCAGTTCCAGTATTACAAAAATATATCTGTTACAAAAACTACTTCACATCTATCAAATCTGAGTAAAATTTCGAGCCATATAGGTGTGCTACTACATTCATACAATAATAAGCTTGATAGTACGATATGTGTAAGTACAACGATTCAGTTTACTTAGTAGGTAATTTTAACTTGCATATTGTTTTTCGCCTTTTGCATTGAATATATGATTTTCTTTTCTTGTACTTATGTCTCATATTATCTACTTCATTTCAAAGAACTATGGAGTTAAATTTATAAGAAATAACCACGCAAGGACTTGAATTATCTTTACCTAATTAGTTTCAGTTGGAGAGGCTATTGGGGGCTTACTTTCAAGAACTTAGATGAGAAGACATATTTCAGTATTTGTAGGAGAACAGAATGGATATAAACGTATTTACTTCACCTTTGTGATGTACAGAAATTAAAAATATTCACGAAAATGTTTTGTCTCACCTCTAGATAGGAACCTAGAAAACAAAGTGCTTTGTTATGGAAGCAGGTTGACATCCACAGTTAAGTAAATCATTGTTTAAAAGATTCAATAAGATACTGAAGAAGCCAGATGCCAAGATTAGTTTATATTCGAGCTGAGATATTCGCACTGAAAGTCTTAGAGGGAACACTCGGTACATTTCAGGGACACATTTTAAAATTATCTATTTTTGTACAATACAGAAGATATAGCCTTTAATTATTTGTAATATTTTACGCTTATACAGGGTGACTCACTGGGAACTGCATCGAACGTTATCTGAAAAATTTGAAAATTAGGTAACATGACAAAATACCTGGGGCATAACTAAAATATCTAGAACTCTCCAGCACTACCGGTTATAGCGGAAGTCGAACCAACTTCATTATTTTAAATAAGCCGCCCTATATGTTATTGCATTTTTGAATTCCACGGAAAATTTTAAGGGCTTTTTGTAACACTCTCTGTAGCTAGGAATTATAGATTTTGTGATATTAATTTATTTTAAAAAATGACGTGTGCTAGGGTGCGCGAAGGTGTGGTAACATTTGTAATATTCGTAAAGAGTTTACAAGTTATGGTACATCCGTAAATTTAAAAATATTATACCAAGTGTTTTCTTCTTACCGTTACATTTTGATAATTTCAAACAGCTGCAACCTTTTTATTTCAAATGAAACACTGTACTTTCTCTTTCTGCCTTCTTCACATTGAAATTGTCTTTTGGAGATATTTGAATATTTTTACAATTTTGACAGTTTTCTTAATATATGGAATGTTGTTAAATTTGCCATTGATATAAACACTTCAAAAACAACAAAATTTGCTTCTTGTGTGTCACATATTGTTCTATGGTGTCTCCATAGTTAATATTCATTGCAAATTTGATAACAGATACAACCAAATCGGCCAAAGCCCTACGTTGAAAATTAATAAGGATTATTATACTTAACTATATACAAGATACTAACTAGGTCAAGTTCAAGCAGATAATGATGCAAGTGCAAAAAGTGCATGTGTACCAAATGCCTATTGTCAACGCCACGGATCTTCAACAGCATCATTTTGCAATCGAAATTAAATAAATAATTGGAATAATACGAGGGTGGATATACAGTATGCGCCAAAAGTATGGAATAAATTCAATAAAAACGAAACAATTATTTTTTGGGAAAAATCCTCGAACAGGTCGATTTTTAATTTAAAAAATACATATTTTAGCGTAAAATGCGATTTTCAAATGTCATTTGTTTTCGAGTAATGATGTCATCTATTTTTTTTAAATGGCAACACCATATTTTTTTCCTTGATTCTGAAAGATCGTTTAATTCTCTATCAGACAGTACTAAAATTTTGCCCTCTTACATAGGAAAGTTTTCGAGTAAATGACGATTGAATGTTAGAAAACGTAAATCAATTAAAATAAAGCAAAAACGATAGAATGGCCTGCAAGATCGCCAGATCTTACACCTCTTGACTATTTTTTATGGGGATACTTGAAGTCAAAAGTGTATATTAATAAACCACGTAATTTAGAAGAACTTCAAAATCGCATTCGGGACGAAATACGCAGAGTTACCCCAGAAATTATTCATAATGTAAGAAGAATTTCTTCACAGACTTGCGCATTGTCAAGAAGTTGGTGGATGGCAATTCGAACATTTAATTTAAGTATAAAATTTAATCAATTGTATTTAATTTTACATACCTCAGAATTGTTACTTTTTTATGGATAAAATTTACGTTTTCTAATTCAATTAAATTCAATTCAATCGTCATTTACTCGAAAACTTTCCTATGTAAGAGGGCAAAATTTTAGTACTGTCTGATAGAGAATTAAACGATCTTTCAGAATCAAGGAAAACAATATGGTGTTGCCATTTAAAAAAACGATGACGTCATTACTCGAAAACAAATGACATTTGAAAATCGCATTTTACGCTAAAATATGTATTTTTTAAATTAAAAATCGACCTGTTCGAGGATTTTTCCCAAAAAATAATTGTTTCGTTTTTATTGAATTTATTCCATACTTTTGGCGCATACTGTATATACATATAAATATAATTAGGAATTTATTTGTATTAAATTTATTGTAACAATAAAAGCAAATTTTTAAACATCTTATTTTTCTACATAGTCTCATATAGAGTTCCGATCATACTTTACGAGTACAGAGTAAGTACTCGACATCTTAAACAATACGCCTGTAGAAAACAAAGATGTTTCAAAATGTATAAAAAGATTAAAAGACAAATTTACCATGGATTCTGATAATATTCCATCATTTTTAATGCGTGATTGTGCTCCTATATTAACTGAACCACTTAAAATAATTTTTAATTTGATTTCAGTTGTTACGAATACTGTATCAAATATTTAGAAAACATCACGAATTTGTCCGATTTTTGGTGGAAATTTTAACGAAATAAATAACTACCGATCTATTATTATCATCTGTAACTTCATTAAAGTTTTTGAATTTAACGTAGCATGACATTCTATATAACTACGTTAAAAATAGAATTAGTATAAATCAGCACGTTTTTGTGAGCGGTCGCTCAACTACTACCAATTTGATGTGCTTAACACAATATGCAGGGTGTTTAAAAAAGACGCGGCAAAATTTAAGGGGATGATTGCCCCGGTCATTTTATAAAAGCATTGGTTTTAGGCGCGTATTAAAATGGTTTTTATATTTTTACTCAAAAACGGTGCGTGGTACGATAAAATTTGAAGAAAGTTTTTATCTTCATAATTGAACAAGGAATTCAAAATTAATTTAATTAATTAAAAATTTATTAGTTAATTAATTTTATTTTTAGAAAAACCAGCGGCGTCATATTTTTCTATTTAAAAATAGCCAGTGACGTACCACTACGCGCGCCACTGGTAAGACTAAACATCGTTTTATATTGCAAAGTATGCATCTTCCGTAGCTATTGACAAGCCTAATATTTTTTTATATCTCAAGCAGTTTTGGAGAAATCTAGTTTTTACTGTTTTTTAAATTAAACTGCAACATCCAGTAGATCGGTAACGAAGCGTTTGTGGGCCTGTTTATAGAAACTGTTTTTATAAAATGAACTGGGCAATAATTCCCTTAAATATTGCCGCGTCCTTTTTAAACACCCTGTATATCGGAGGTGTTGGATGAATAGGATCAGGTGGATGTAACTTATACAGATTTTTGCAAGGCGTTTGATAAAATTCCTCATGATATATTGCTTCATAAATTGGGTGGTAGTGGGGCATCAGACAGTGTGCTGGAATTTTTCCACTCCTATCTCTGTGTGATCAGTATGTATCTTATAAGGAGGCATTGTTTTGAAGTTGAAGTTCTGTCTGGTGTACTACAAAGTCCAATATTGGGGCTATTATTATTTAATATATTTATTGATCATACAACCAAACTTTTGTCACTTCCACATCTGTTATATGCGGACGATATATATGGTTGTAAAATTTCTCCGAGTTCCTTTCCGCAATGAATCTGCATGGTCCTCAAAAGATCCATTTGTTTGACAACGTTTCGGTAAAATCTCATTTACCATCTTCAGGTCTTCTTACTTCTACTTCGCGTTACTACGTTCGGATTACTGGAAGATGTTTGCCCACTTGGTGAATTATATACTGTGCTTTCGTTCCGGTGTGTGGTTTTCTTCGCATGGCTGTGCGTCACGGGTCTTGCGTTTAACGGTGCTGTGGATTCTTGTGTTCTGCTTGGCCTACTCTCAGCGTTGCGTATCACTGGTTTATTGATCTTCTTGGTTTCCAGGACAGGTTTCCAAGCTGTTGGTAATCTGTGGGTATCGTCACGTGTATTGAGATTTTGAGAATGTTTTTCAATTTCGATGGCCTCTCTAATTATTCTTTTTGCCTTATGCTCCATTCTTGCTAGTACCTTGGTATTATCGAAATCAATCTGGTGGTCAGTGTCTTTTACATGTTGAGCTAATGTCGAAGTTTTTTCATTTTTCTGAACAACATTCCGATTTTCTTTTTTCCGAATTCTTCTGTTAGTTTGTCATTTCAAACCCGGAGACTTACTAAATATAAATAAATATGCTGTTATATCTTACACGGAAAAAGGTAGTGTTTAAATTCCCGTATAGTGTCTCCAACAAAATTCCAAATAGACCTGAAACTATAAGGAACTATAAGGAAAATAAAGGTCAAGAATGAACACCTGCGCGAGATAGATGTGTTTAGTCGTTTCGGACAGCATTGAAGTATATTGCAGCAGTCTATTGAAAGTTTAATTTGTAACTTTGCATTCTGGTTCGATACCAAGAACACATAATGGATTTTACTAAACAACAAGAAGAAGATATTAAGCATTTGTCAAAGAAATTTTTTTAAGAAAATTTGTGCGACAAAGCATTTATGGGCTATTTTGCTGTTTAACTTTCTGATGGAGAAATATTTTACATAGAGGCGAATCTGATATTATTAGCTGCTACAGGATTGGTAACGTAAATCAGGTAACAAAAAACCTAGGCCTATTATGTTGAAATTTTCAACAATGCAAAAACGCAAAACTGTATGTACTATACATATAATTTTAGAGGATGTTGATATTTTTGCGATGACGGAAACCTGGTTAAATATCAATGAGAATTTTGCCCATATTAGTATTCCAAACTATAATCCTGTGAGAGAAGATAGACCAAGCAGAGGCAGAGGTGTTGGGTTTTTCATAAAAAGAAATTTATCTTATAAAATCATTTTTTCTGATATCTCACCGAGTTTGGAGCAATTATGGATTTCTGTTCAGTATTCAGGTAAGTGTGGAAATTTTGGAGTTTTCTACCGACCTCCTAAAGCAAGTGTTTCTGATGCATATAACTTATTAGATGAGGCCATGTCGCAAATTATGCATCATTAAGATTAAGTATACTGTTCTAGCGGGTGATCTAAGTATCGACTTGATGGTTCCTGGGCCACCAGGTGTGATTAATTTTCTCAATTTATTAGAGTCATACGGTCTAACTCAATTAGTTAATAAGCTCAGAAACGTTGCTTCAGATCTTAGCTGTTTCAGACACGAAATTAATAAATTCGGTTAAAGTCAATCATTCTCTCTATTTCTAATCATTCTTTAGTCTCATGTTATATGTCCTATGCCAAATGTAAAAATTCAATAATGGTTGAATATTTAAAATTTAACATAAATGAGGTTTTTAATAAGCATGCACCACTTCGCACTGTAAGAGTAACTAAAAAGCGCGCTCCATGGTTCACAGATACCATCAGAGAAATGATGAAGTTGAGAGATATGGCTTATTCTCGGTAACAGAAGTCACGGCTAGAAACGGACCGGACATTTTTTAAGGAACTTAGAAATTATGTTACCGGAACCATTCGTAGAGAAAAGAATATGTTGTAAGAAATAAAAATAGTAAATCCACATGGAATACTATGAGATCTCTTGATATTTTATCTGATTCTAGAATATTCGACTTTCCCAATAACATGAAGGGCCCTAATGCTTTCAATATTTTTTTTAACAATATTTCACCACTATTGCCTTCACCTGAACAAAGTCAGCTTCTGGAAAAATATCATTCGGCCTCACCTTTTGCCAATACTTTCTGCTTTCATACTATTAGTACTGATGATGTTATCAAATATGTTTGCATGATCATAAGTCGCTCCACTGGATCTGATAATATTTCCCTAAATATGCTCAAGCTCATTATATTTCATCTTATAAATCACATTACCTTTATTATTAATACATCAATTTTGACATCTACTTTTCCCTGTGCTTGGAAAAATGCTAATGTACTTCCTTTACCTAAATTATCTAATCCATCTGAACTGGGGCATTTTCGTCCAATAAGCATTTTGCCTACTATTTCCAAAGTACTTAAAAGAATTAGCATTAAAATCACAAATATCGCCATATGTTCTGGATAATAAGATAATTCCCCCTCATCAGTCTGGTTCTAGACCTTTACATAGCACAACTACTGCCTTGGCGCATATTACTGATGAAATCCTCAAAGCTACAGACAATGATCTAATTACATGCCTCATCCTTCTAGATTATAGCAAGGCATTTGATACTTTGGATCACAATATCTTATGCGACAAACTTACTTTCTTGGTTAAAACATCACCGCTTCATCCTACAATCGTAGCTATTTAACCGGGAGGACCCAACAAGTTATTGTGAATTCAAATATATCTGACACATTCAAGTAGTGATGCCTTAAACCGCCCGACTACTGAAAAATCGTTACGTTTTTTCAAAAGATAGTGTAAACTAATAAACTTTTTGGAAATCACTTACACAGATATAAGTCCTGGAACATCTTTAAATAATTCCTTCCTTTTTACAGTGCGGTAATGTGTAAATGAATCCATAGCCCTTCTAATAGGGAATGCTCCTGCGTCTCTGATATGCTGGTAAATATACGTTTGTATTATTTACGGTGGCAGTTGTTAAAAGAAAATATTCCGTTTAAAACATCCCAAGCCAACATCTTTTAAACAAAAAATTAAATATTTTAATTTTATAGAAAATGTTGACGAGTTCACATAATTCGGGGTACAACTGTCAAAATAAAGCTTGTTTCAACGACAAAACTTTGGAAAGTGGTACACGCGCAACGTTTAATATTATAAACAATTTTAGGAAATGTACTGATTCAAGAACATTTTAAGTTCAAATTATAGGGTAGGTAGCGTTTTTGAAATTATGGAGTAAGTACCAAAAATTAATCAAATCACTGAAACTGAAAAACTGTCTAAAATTAATAACACAGCACCACAAAAAAACTGATCTGTCTGAAGGACTATACTAGACTAGAGATCGCTGAATCCGAATCTGGTTACAATTAACCCTATCGCCCTAAGTTGAAGATCATTACAAGGTCAAAGCAAAACATAGACATTAATATACGGATTCATCAACAAGGCGTAACGTTAGTCAGACTAGCGGAGGTTACGCAAAAAATTTACGCCTCTGTTCCACCAATTTAAATAAAAGCCATACTCCTATTCATTACTATGTATAATACTTACTTTATGATATGTTCACTAATCCGTAGCACTGAAAAGTACTGTCTTTGAATATAAATACTAAATATACAATGGGAAACGCAAGGAACTAGAGGCCGAAGTTACGCGATTTTTAGACAGGTACAATACTGCACTTCAGTCACTACAAGAGGAAGATAAGGAAAAATACAGGGAACAAAGACAAAAGGCAAAGAAAGTGTTGAGACAAAAGAAGAGAGCAGAGCAGGTTAAGAAAATAGAGGAAATAGAGCAACATTACAAGAGGAAAGAAATACGTAACTTCTACAGAGAGATAAAAAAGGGAAAAAAGATAAAGAAGGAAGTAATATATGTGAGAGATGAAAGTGGCAATCTAATTGGAGAGGAAACAGAAGTGAGAGAAAGATGGAGGCAATACTTTGCAGATATGTTGAATGAAGAGAGTGTAAGGGAAGAAGAGGTGCAGGAGGAGATGATACTGGTAAGGCAAGAGAAAGTAGAAGTAGAGGAACCTACAAAAAAAGGAAATAGACATAGTTATCAAAGCTTTAAAAAATAACAAAATTCCAGGGGAAAACGGAATAACGGCAGAGAACATTAAGTACGCAGGAGAGTATTTAAGACAAAGAATATACGAAATGATACGAATGATCTGGAGAAGAGAATGTATGCCTGAAGATTGGAGAGATGCTATGATTATACCAATCTTAAAAAAGGGAGATGCAAACAGAAGTTCGGCAGCAGTCAACCACTTATTGAAATCAAAAAATTTGTCCAGACGAGTAAAATTTAGAATGTATAAAACAATTTTGAGACCGACAGCGCTGTATGGTAGTGAAACCTGGGTTCTCAATAAGAAGTCAAGAGAAAACCTTTTAAGGTGGGAAAGGAAGATCTTAAGAAGAATTCTAGGTGGTAAGAGGACAGAGGAAGGCTATGTAAGGAGAAATAATGAGGAAATATATGGAATGTACCAGGCACCAACAATAGACGAAGTTGTAAAAGCCAGGAGAGTGCAGTGGCTAGGGCATCTAGAACGTATGGAGGATGAAAGGGCAGTTAAGAAAATAGTAGGTAGTAAACCTAACTACAAGAAAAAAAGAGGTAGACCGAGGAAGCGATGGAGAGAGGCAGTGGCAATAGATCTAAGGGAGAAAAATGTAACGGATTGGAAAAGAAAGGCGAAGGACAGAATGGAGTGGAGGAGAATAACACAGCTCTGGGCCTAAAAGGCCTGTAAACAGCTTTATATATATATATACAATACTGGGTCTAACTTTTGGCGCAAATATGGACGTAAATAAACAGCCTACCTAGCAACGCATGTTTGTGAATGAGCGCAAAGCTGGTTAGGCCGACTAACGCGCTTTACACGGGCGTAAAACTGGTTAGTCCGACTAGCGCTACGCCTGTTTCATGAATCCGGCTGTAATAGAACCAAACTGTCGTACATTTATATTTTTGGGATCAATGGATCAAAATAAACCCCAGAGTCGGATTCAGCAAGTGAATATACATAATACTATACTTGCAAGTTGTTACAATAATTTTAAGTGATAGAATACGTGATTTTCTGTCGATTGAAACAAATATACCTATATATCAAGTGCTACAATATTTGTGATAATTAATTTTTTAATTTAACCGTGCTTTTGTACAATTATTGAAGTGTAGAAGAAAAACAAACCTTTCTATAACAAATATTTCTATACTTTCTATTATTAGGATAAATCATTTATTTAAATGATTTGACCAATAAAATTCAAAGTGGCTTCGTTACATCCTAGAACTTTATAAACATGGATTTTTTACTTTGTAAAAGCGAAGAGTCAAATTTAAACCTGGATTTTATTTAAATCTTTGTATGTAGCTTTATTCAGATATTATTTAAAACTTACCTACGCAATGCTCTTTTAGTTCTTAGGAAAAGTTTCTAAATAAACATTATAAAAATTAGGAAAATTAATCTTACACGTTTAAGTTTGCAGGGAGCGCATTAGCCAAAACAGAGGACAGCCGCTTACTATGTAATAAAAATGGTTTAAGAAATGACATTTGCTAACAAGGACGTAACATATAGGAAATATTGAAGTTATTAAAATACCGGAGGATTCAAAAGCTAAATATTTATTTCAATTGTTCAAATCTTAAAAGCTAATTTAAAGTTATGGCGTAAAAGAAAAAGCAATGTTTCTATTAAATAGCTTGGTATGCCATGAGAAAATAATTGTCCTTAGTTTCCATAGCAACCGTAAATATAGATCAACTGTCAAACAGTGCAAATATCTTAATTTCTTAAACCATTTGTATTACATAATGAACGGCTTTCTTGTTTTGGCGAATGCGCTCCCTGCATATTTAAATGTGTTAAGATTAATTTTCCCAATTTTTAGAAAGTTTATCAAGAAACTTTTCCGAACTGAAAGACCTTTGTATAGATAAGTTTTTAATAATATCTGAATAAATCTACACACAGGTTTAAATAAAGTCCACGTTTAAATTTGACTCTTCGCTTTTACAAAGTAGAAGAACCATGTTTATGAAGTTCTAGGTACGTAACGAAGCCACTTTTGAATTTTATTGGTTAAAACTTTTAAATAATCCATTCATTCCTAATAAAAAAGTATAGAAATATTTATTATAAAAAGGTTTATTTTTCTTTTACACTTCAATAATTATTGTAGAAAAGCACAGTTAAATTAAAAAATATTACAAAATTAATTGTCACAAATATTGTAACACTTGATATATGTGTTTCAATCGACTCAAAATCACGTATTCTATCACCTCCTAAAATTATTGTAACGACTTGCAAGACACCCGTATAGGTCTAGTCCGTCCGAGAGACATAAATTTGTTAAAACTTTAGAAATGAGAATTTCTGGAATCATCCTACATTATACAATATAAATATGTCAAGATGTCCTGCGACAGGGCGTTGTTTGCTTTATTTGTGACTTATCTGTGACCCAAAATTAATTTTACAGATGTTGTAGATCAGTCATTGGAAATTATTTCTATTACAAAATTTGTTTGGAATACAAATGCCATTAATGTAATTTCTACTAATTGAAGTAATTTATATGCACGGCACAACATTCTTTAAGAATTTTTTTAACTTTTAACTTTTTAGATCGGTTTGAAAGTTTTAAACGGAGCACTGTATATACAAAATAGAAATATATAAATGAAATATTAAGTAATTCTAATAAATTTACTAATCAGTTGTTTTTACTTACTTTCTCCATATCTTGCACATCAAAGAGAAATGTAATAGGAGCTCTCCCAACTCCTGCAAGACGCACTATGTTACCATACTTTGCTTTAAATCTAAAAATTAAAACATTTTGATCCAAATGTAGTTTCTTCAATATATTTTATAAAAGCTAAATTATATTAGAGAGCACACTGAAAAAAAAAACGAATTCTGTAAAATTATTACATTATTTTACATTGGTTAAATATACATTAGCTACTTTATTGTCTGATTGTAAATGTATATTTTACGTATACTTGTGAGTGGATGCTACTGGTATCAGAAAATTTATAATTTTGTCTAATATTTACCTACCGAGTTTCAGCCTGTTAAAATTACAGGTTTTTATTTTAGAAATATCGAATTTTTAATTTTTCCCGATTTTCACCCCTCTGATGGCTTGTGAGTGGATATCACTGGTATCAAAAAATTAATAATTTTATAAAATATTTACCTAACGAGTTTCAGCCCGTTAAAATGACGGGTTTCCATTTTAAAAATATCGAATTTTTATTTTACCCCAATTTCCACCCTTCTGACTGTTTGCGAGTGGACGCCATTGCTTTCAGAAAATTTATAATTTTACAAAATATTTACCTACCGAGTTTCAGCCTGTTAAATTGATGGGTTTCCATGTTAGAAATATCGAATTTTTAATTTTTCCCGATTTTCACCCCTCTGACGGCTTGTGAGTGGATATTACTGGTATCAAAAAATGTATAATTTTATAAAATATTTACCTACCGAATTTCAGCCTGTTAAAATGACGTATTTCCATTTTAAAAATATCGAATTTTAAATTTACCCCAATTTCCACCCCTCTGACGGCTTGCGAGTGAACGCCATTGCTATCAGAAAATTTATAATTTTACAAAATATTTACCTACCGAGTTTCAGCCTATTAAAATTATGGGTTTCCATTTTAGAAATGTCGAATATTTAATTTTCCCCGATTTTCACCGCTCTAACGGCTTTGAGTGGATATCACTGGTATCAAAAAATGTATGATTTTATAAAATATTTACCTACCGAGTTTCAGCTTGTTAAAATGAAGGGTTTCCATGTTAAAAATATCGAATTTTTAATTTACCCCAATTTCCACCCCTTTGGCGGCTTGCGAGTGGATGCCACTGGTATGAGAGAATGGATAATTTTATCTAATATTTTTTATCTACTGAATTTCAGCCTGTTAAAATGACGGGTTTCAATTTTAGGAATAGCGAATATATCTACCCTTTGATGGCCTGCGAGTGGATGCCAATGGGTTCAAAGATTTTTATAAAAGTGTTTTTTGTCATTTTGTACGTACTACAAGTGTACGTGTTATGTTCGTTATCTCGTTTTCTTCAGAATTAATATCTACTTATTCATTATCATACTACGTTGATATTGAGAAAATTATAAAAATAAATGTTTTATTTAGGATATTTTAAATAAACAGTAAATGTTAACCGTGTTCTATCTCGACGAACGTCTATGATCTTTCGGGCGTTTCCGTAATGCCTGGCGGCTATCTTTGGCTGCTGTTTTCACGTACTATTATTTATGTAATATTAATGTGTTAATACTTTTACAATACTATTCTGTTGTTAGAATACCTAAGTAAATTATAAGCAAATTCAATTTACATTTTATTAGACATGCAAATTTACAATATGTTATTACAAAGTAATTTTACTGTACTCACGCAGACTATCTTCAGTCAATCTGATAATATCAAAATTTTACTTCATACCTTATTTTGTATACGACTTTTTACTTGAAAATTTTGAAATTACATCTATTTACATGAAAAATTATTGCAACAATATGTAGCTGTCCATGGCACAATGTGATATTTGTCAAGTTTTTAATTTCGCTCTTAATATTTGAATATAAAATTGTTATTACAAAAATCGTACTTGAAACTTGTTCCAGATTTTTTAATTACTGACAACTTGCATTAATTAAAACAAGATTTTAATAGTGTTTATTAAAAAACTCAAAAAGTCAATAGAAGCCTTTGTATTTAAAATTTTAATATTACGGCCTCAGTTTAGGGGCTGCAATAATGTGAATGGGTTGTTCATAATTATGTATTTTAAAAAGAACTGCATATGTTCTGAAATTTTTATTTTTTTATAATGAATACAATCGTTGACCTCGTAACATTAAAATAACAAAATTATACTTACGCCTCATGCAATTCTTTAATAGGTAGATTATAATACTCTCCTACTAACGGTAAGAATCGAAATAAATTTCCGATAAGAGGAAGAGGTTTAGGTCCAGGTATTGCCTCGTAGGGTAGTGCTGCGTCCCAATCTGGCGGTTTCGCATCAATTTTTTCTTGTACATTTATTGTGGTTTTGTAATAGTCGTCTCTCTTCGATATATTCATCGCTTCCATGGCTCTTTTACCATGATTGGTAGAAATAAACTTAACATTAATTTTTCGAAGTTTTGCAAACATCCTAAAAAATAAAATGGTTGCTTGGGTAAATTATTTATTTTTGATCAAGTTGTAGCATAATTTTGTAGATATAGGGCGTGTAAGATAATTTTAGAAAATCAAACTTTGTATGTAAATTTTTTAAAACAATATATTTCAAAATTTGGCATAGATACGTTTTTGGTGATGCCGAACATGCTGGTGTTATGATTTTTTTTGTACAAAGTAGATGACGCTAGTGGCTAGCACTTCCGCTGATATTTTATTTTGCTACTTTTTAAATTAGTTTCTATCATTTTAAGTTAAGTAATATTCTGTAAAATTTTATTTTACCCAAAAGGGCACCGTCTCGACGAAAAGTGTGTATGTGTAAACCCCGAATTTTACTATTGATATATCATATTTCGTATAAGAGAAATTCTGGTAGGTTGTTGTTTTTGTTTTGATTAGTAATTCTTTTAGTGAATGTTGTAAATTTCTTAAAATTTTATTTTGCTCTGTGTTTGTTACTCGTTATTATACTAATTAATAATAATGGATACTTATTCACGGTAGAAATACACTATTTTGGTGCTATTAAACATTTTAACAAAGAAATGAGCATATCAACACAATTTTTGCTCAAAAATATGATATAATAAGAAAACAACGAAATATATTGATAATATATCTCAGTTTTGTGTTTGTGGTAACATATCGGTAAGTTAACAAAAAAGTTATTCAATTTTATTCATAAAAGACTTATTTAGCTAGCAAATAACTCAACGAATTGTGTTATTAATTTAACACATTCGGGTGTGGCCTTTTTTTGTAGTGAAGTTTTACTCAAAATTTTTTACGGTGCAGATGTGCTGATGTTGATTTAGGGAAATGTTTAGAGATTGCGAAAAATTTTGTGAGTAGCAGATGCCAAACAGAAAAACATTTTTGGCAGTAGAGAAACTTTCTTCCGGAAAATCTAGATCTGCTAAAAAAAATGAATATTTCTTTATAAGTAAATATAACTTCTGGCGTGTGGAGAATTCCAAATGAACTGAAAACCATATGACTTCAACTAGTTACCATTCGTTTGAATGTAACACCCTGTATCTTCATAGATGCGCATGATAGAAAAAAAGCATTAGAGTTTAAGTAGGAAAGGTTATCACCTTTGCTATTATACAGGGTGTCCAGAAACTCTCCTGACAAATGAAGACAGGAGATTCCTCAGATAATTTTAAGACAATTTAACCCAATTCACCTAGTCCGAAAATGTCCCTAAAGGGAACTAGAGCTCTTTGAAGATGACGCCTTGTAAATAGTTTTGTTTAAATACCTCCAGAACGCTTCTACTTAGAAAAACAAAAACTGGTACGCTTGTTTAGCCTTCAGAGATGAATCGATTCCATCAATTGCGAATTTCTAGTACCGGTCATAGGCTCCGTTTTGGGTAGGTCAACGGTTATTTTAACGCATAACTTCTTTGTATTTAACTTTTAAGCATTTGTGATACTAGATTATTAACGAAAAATTTTCAAATCCATTTTTCTAGAAAACGGTGTATCCTAATGACTTAAAGTAAGAGTACCTTTTAGTACTAGAATACCTGAAAATTGAATAATCTAGTGTCATAAATGCTTAAAAGTTAAAGACAAAAAAGTTATGCGTTAAAATAACCGTTGACCTACCTAAAACGGACGCCTATGACCGGTACTAGAAATTCGCAATTGATGGAATCGATTTATCTCTGTTTTTCTAAGTAGAAGCGTTCTGGAGGTATTTAAATAAAACTATTTACAAGGCGCCATCTTCAAAGAGCTCTAGTTCCCATAGGAAGCATTTTTGGACTAGGTGAATTGGGTTAAATTGTCTTAAAATTATCTGAGGAATCTCCGGTCTTCGTTTGTCAGGAGAGTTTCTGGACACCCTGTATATTTCAGAGAAAGTCTTTATTTAATATTTTACATAAAGACTTTCTCGGACTGAAAACGCTAATCAAAAAAGTTATGAGGGATAAAATATTATACAATTCAACAACTCAAAAAAGAAAATTGTAGCAACCTTTATGCTCAAAGTTATATTCATTGAATTATCTTGAGAAGTTGTGAAATTAAAGAAATAAAAAGAAGTAAATAAATAGATTGTGTGATTGTTCGTAACTTTTTAGGGAGCCATATTGATGGAAAATTATATTTGGTTAATTAACCAAACCGCCTTATTATGACTAGAAGACGGTTTGGTTAACTTTTTTTACTACTAATTATGACTGTTGGTTATACTATCAGGTAAGTTAAAGTAAGACTGACTTTGACTATACACATGCAGTCTGTCAGGATCCAAGAGTCACTGCGTTACCTGTACCTGACAACGTAAGTATTTTATATTTAATATTTATTATTTTTATTGCTCTATTTATATAAAACATTGACTCTTTTCGTAATCACGGGTTCTTAGACATGATTGTGATCGCAGTGATCCCTGAATAATTACTATCTACAAACGTCAGTATTTGTTTACCATGCCAACAGTTAGATAGACCTCCTTTGTTCTATGCATATATTCAATGCCTATGCCTAAGTGTATGGGGTGTCCCAATATTATTCTACAATATTTTAGCAGCGCATTCCATGATCACAGATAAAAGAAAAATTATCAACAAGGGCGGAGATATATCTGAGGAGGGAACTACAACTTCTTAAAAGTAGTTCTATGAAAATAGTTGTATTGATATTTGGTTACCTCTTTGTTTACTGTTAAGAATTTAACTGTTAGTGTATCAAGTAAGACACCCACAATTAGTTTACGAAACGGTTCCTAGATTACCATGTCTAGGACGAACCTTCAACTCGTGATAAGTATTCAAACAGAACACTGTTGGTTAAGGAAGCACCTTCATTATATGAAGAAGTGTGAAATACATCTTCCTTCTATGGCCTACAGTAGAGAGATTCCTCTGAGCAACGTCTTAGGAACTTAAATAACTAATTGCTGAAATAATAATTTATTATTATTAAAATGTAATTATACAGGGTGTTAGAGGTTTGACCGCCATAATTTTAACAGGCGATAGTATATATCAAAATAAACAAAAAAAGTTCTATATAACATAAGTCCTATTTTTTACTGTTTAAGAAAGGTATTTTAAGCTAATATGTATCAAATCTCCTACAATTCCTATCAATGAAGTCATATGTATGTTCTCTGATACCAAACATCTAGGTATGCTAATGAACATCCACAGACAAAACTCTATTCAATAATTATCTAAAAAATTTAATATATTTACTAACCTCTGGAGTGGGAACTCGAAATTCAACCACAATAATTGAGATCTCACTTATTTCTGCGTTTTATTAGGATCGCTTCATCAGGTGGCCTCCTTTAACTTGAGTCAAATATCTAACGCAGAAATAAGTGAGATCTCAATTATTGTGGTTGAATTTCGAGTTCCCACTCCAGAGGTTAGTAAATATATTAAATTTTTTAGATAATTATTGAATAGAGTTTTGTCTGTGGATGTTCATTAGCATACCTAGATGTTTGGTATCAGAGAACATACATATGACTTCATTGATAGGAATTGTAGGAGATTTGATACATATTAGCTTAAAATACCTTTCTAAAACAGTAAAAAATTTTACAAAAGCTAATAATAAGGAATATATGGGTAGATATTGTCGGTGTAATTCAACGCAGGTTGGGGCTTTTGTCCACTGAGTAGTTAGTTTCACACAATATTGTTAATAGCTGAAAATATATGAGAAAAAAAAAACATAAGTCCTAGTCCCAACCGGTCTCGAGAAAAAATCATCACCATATCCGATTTGACGTGCAAAAGTTCAGTTAATTTATTAATCTCTCCGTAATTTTCTGCATAGAATATCATAAAGTTCAATGTTTACGACCTCTGTTATTTACTTTTAAGTACAATAATTTATTTCTTAATCAATAAAATCCATAAAACTGCCATATCAATGTCCAGTTCGGCATCTGGTGTATTATTGTGTTCTTATGTTACATGCAAGGCAGAAAAATGATGACAGCAGTGGATAGAAAATGATCCGAAAGATGAGGGATACGTGTTGCTCTTATAGATCCCCATGCGGGAAATGAGAACGATTATATGGGAGTAGATACAGAATGTTTCAATTCAGAAAATAATTAAGTTGTAACCGACATGTTCTTATTGGTTCAAGTGTTTGGTCGATCAAGAAAGAAAACAGCATAGGTATCGTTATGCTGTGATTGTGCAGGAAGTGACAATAAATGAGGAAGGAAGAATTAAATTGAATTAGGACTGAAAACTGCGAACAAATAATATATATATTGAGACAATATAAAAAATCAGCTTCAATACTTATGAGAATTTACATGTTTATTTAAAAAAACCATAAAATAGAATAGAAATTATTGTTGTTATAAAAATTAAAACATAGTAGAATTATACAAAATAATATAAAAATTGACAATGCAGAGCATATAAACAGTTATTGTAGAGTAAATTAAATAAATTACCATTTTTGAAAGAAAAAAATAGTTAAAATTCATTAAATATTGGGACATGATATCATATTTTTGTATAGTACATAAACAAAAAAGGACTTAAACCAAGATTAAAGTATATAGAAAGATAAAGAAAAGATCATTTAATAACATCATACACATATCAACATAAGTCAAGTGAAGATAATTAAAATATTAGTAATTTAAATAAATAAAATTTGTAAAATATTTAGAAATGTCAAATAAATATCATAGATAGGGACAAATGTCAAGTCTAAAGTTGGCTCCACAAAAGATATAACAATGTACATAAAAAGAGTAATATTGAAGAATATTTAATAATTAGACATAAGTAAAATTGTAATAACATAAAAAAATTTTGTCATAGTTTTAAGTAGTGGAGTGAAAACATAAAAAAAACAGTGCATCGAAAAACTATATAAGATCATATGTATGGACCATAATATGTGTGCAAATTTTACAACAAGGCATCAAGTTATCAAATTGGTAGAAAAATAGAGGAAAAACAAAATTTTGTTGATTAGATACGAAAGAATGTAAGAACGGGCAGCGTCGGTTTTGAACAGAGGTTCCAGAAAATTTAGAAATTAGCAAGAAAAGTCCAAATAATAGTTAAAAGTAATACTCACATTAAAAGAAAAGTGTCGAACAACAAAATAAACCAAGATCCAGGTCCAATTTAGAAATTTGGCAGTACCAGATAGTGGGAAAACCGGACATCAATAGCAGCAGCCCAAAGCACAAGTTAAGAGGATTTCCAAAGGATTTCCAGTCGAAGTCTTATAAAAGAAAATCAACATCAGAAAGGTATTTTATGTGCACATAAATTCACAGAAATTTACGTAAATTTTATCAGAGAAAATAAACGCTAGCTAGCTATTAAATTCACAAAATAGACAGTCACAGACTCTAAAACTTATTAAAACAATAAGTTACTTACCTTAGTATAATTAATAATCTTTACTTTTCTATTTAATATATTAAAATTCGTTATTTAGTGGAACATCTGTCAAAAAGTTATGATTTGCAAATATAATACATTACCATCAATGAACATACACTAGCAGAATACCATTGAATCACGGATTTTAAGAATGTTGTATCCTATTAAGTTAAGAAATTTAAAATATTAAAGATAGGCAACTTTTAATACACAACTGCCTTTAAAATAAAATTTATATGTTACCTATTAATTAAATGTTCATAAAACGTTAAATATTCTTAAATAAGTAGTAAACAAATCTCTTATGAAATAAAAATTGTCCATTTTAAATTGATATTTATTTGAAAGTAAGATACAGTGTGTTTAAAAAAGATTTGACTTGACGAGCGAACCGACTACCAGAGTCTTTGTTCTCCAAGCAGCCAGGGTAATTGAATAAGCATAAAAAAAAAATAAGATACAGGTTTGTAGTCCAATAAATACAATTTTCTTTTATACACAAAATACACAAACACAAAACATTACAGAAACACAAATACAATTTCAACACAAATATTAATTGGCGCCCAACAAAAATTTCATAACACAACAATATATATAGTCCAGAACAACGACAAATTTTCTAGAGATATGTCTAAAGTCTTAACCATTTTGCCAGATTCTGTAATCAGAGACAATGACGGCGGTGTTAACTCGAAAAGTTGTCGATGTGTTTGAATTTACATAATAAGGGATTTTATTATTATTTTGTCAATGTACTAGCTAATAGAAACGCCTGACCAATCTCCTTCTTCCTGAATAATTTTATCCCAAAACACATAATATGCTGTAATTTTTAAACGACTTATCGTAGCTTGTACCGCTTTTACTCTATATTTTATAATAAGTGTGAACAATCTTGTTCCACAATGAGTATGAGATTGTTCAGAAGATATTTAGGTTCCGTTTTAATATTTAAAATCGTAACCTTTTACAGAATCATTTCTGTTAACCTGGTCTATATACGAGCACGTACATTTATTTAGTAATTATTTTTATTTTAGTTTTGGAAATATTATTTTATTTTTAACAATTCCACCTCAAATGACGGCACAAAATTTATTTATTATCACTTCTTCGAGAAGGTCAAACAATCAATTGTTTTATTATTTTCAAGTATAAATACGCTTGCATGGCAGTGTTCATAGGGAAAAGTCTCAACTTTGGCAAAATTGCGAATGAATAGTACAATATCTGAACTAAGGCCGTCCTGTACCCATCTGTTTACCTAATGAAAAGTATTTTTTAAATAAAATAGCAAAGCAAAGTACCCCCTTTCCTTCAGTTTCTAAGTTTGTTTTTTTAGGCGTCGTTTACAACAATATCCTTGAAGATTTAGTTAACCACAAGGAGTATCTCCGATAAATTAGGCATTTTTGTATATGGTTAAGTAGGGTTAAATCACCATATTTTGTTGTCAAAAGTATGCAGTTAATAGGGTGACCTGTTTTTTGTTACACCCTGTATATTGTATATTTCAATGTTTATATCAGGAAATCTGGTAATATTGACTACAAGAAAGAAGACCTAACTTTTACATGTTTCTTATGCTTTGTACTTTCGATTGGTATTAAATTAATTGTAATATTGTTAATTAAGGGTAACATTTGAGATATATTTGTATATATTATGTATGATAAAAAATACTTTTGATCCAGTAATCAGATGGGTGTAGGACGACCTTAGTTAGGATCTTAGACCAGAATGTGTTCGACAAGTTCTAGTTCAGTTGGAAATAGCTATTTGCGGGTGTTACACAGAAAATGGCACCTATGACAGTTAATTTTCTACCTCCGTACTAGCCTGATTTAATTTTTAATCCCCAAACTAAAGTAACGAACAATTGATGCCACTGAAAAGACAAAACAATAATTGCTTCTTGTACTACAAACTATTTTAGAAAAAATATGTTCTTGTGAAACTTCAGGGGAAACTGTCCTTACTTAGTTTTTTATTGTACACGAAAGGTTTTTTTCGAAAGCATATAAATCATTTCCTAAGTAACGATAAGGGCCTCATGCTATACAGTCAACGAAAAGGATCATTTTAATATTCTTTATTCTCTACAATAGGCACTGTATACTTTAAATACTTTAAAACATGTTTTTTTGCTGTAAGCAACAGTTAAGATTTATATTTGAAGATAAAAATTATGTTTTAGGGAAGTTAAGAACCGGTATATTTAATTTAGTTTATTTTGTATCTGAGAGAATAATGTTATTACAAACAATAAGATAATGAAGGCATTCTATGATTGATAATTATAGAATACAATTATTTGTTTATGAAGTTGTTTACGATTATAATAGTTTTCTAAAACAAATTTATTAACAGCTAGGTATGTACAAGATGCATTACACCATGGCAACAGTGAAAGATGATGTTAAGTATAGGCAACTTACATTGCTATCTGCATCACGAATATTTATAGAAAATTTCGCGCGACCACCACCACCATGGAAGTTGGTTTGCGCCCAGCTACCGGTAGACCGTATATAAGCTATATTCGTGGAGAGGATTGGCACTCTCCCTGCGGGTATGGTAGGGTGGAATAATGTTGGCTTGGGTCAATGTGAGAGATTGATACCGGTTGATATTTGACTACCCCCCCTAATTAATGAGGTTTTCCAGGTTTTCCTCATTCCTGCACTGAATAGTGGTTAGAACCTACCAACGTAAGTCGTTCCTGGGCGCAAATTCGGCCTGCTTAATAATAATATGCCGCCCCTCTACACCATGGCACAAGTCTCCGACTTCTGTATAGGCTAATCCCTGTGATTAGAATGAGGGTAGAAAATTCTGATATTATTGGCAGTAACTCGTCGATGTGCATTTGAGATGACATATGCAATTTACGGATTTAATTCAGGAGATCGGGCAAGCCAAATGTAGGATCCATTTCGTAAAATTCATCGTTTTAAAAACTTTTCATTCAACCAGTTACTGGTACCTCTACTGAAATGATTTGTGCTTTATTATGCAAAAACCCAATCTGTCTGGATCATTTGGAACATCTTTCAGCAGTTCACTCATCTGATTTTGTAATAATTATCTATAAGTGTCACCATTAAGTCTAAATTTGAAAAACCGGATTAATTAAGAAATTATCCACAATACCTACCCAGACATTAACTAAAAACTGGTATTAGTTTCTACTTTGAATTATCTTGTGGGAATTTTCATGTGCATAATGGTATATTATTTAACGAGCATATAATGATGGCTGTAATTCACAAGGATGAATGAACATGGCATACAATTTAAAACTGTCAAAACACCTTACCTTCAATTAACATTATTTGTCGTTTACTTGATAAATTTAAAAAGCAAATGTAACGTTAGTAAACCGCTACCATCATTCGGAAAAATGTTAATATTGTCGTAACTGGTATAGTGGGTAGCGTTTGGCGTTCATATAAGAGGTTCTGGTGCAATTGCTGACACCAGAGAGCGTTTGTTTTGTTATTTCCTTTCCGATACTGTCACCGAAGAATTTAAATTTGGTGAATGAAGTGTGAATGACGTAAAATTTCAATTAAGCAACGAAATACTCATTTGATATAAGCTTTACCGGCAATACGACCAATGACTAGGCTTTCAGCGAAATGACGTATTACGCCCAATGACTACGACATATATATATTATAACATAGTCGTACACAAACGTACGCAGGTAAGGCAAAACACGGCAGGCTAGCGCAGCACAGTTCTTGTGTCACATATTTCAATGTAACAATTGCTGCCCTGTGCTGCTCTGCCCTGCCCTTACTGTGTAATGCTTTAATTATTATTTTTTATTATTGTTTTTGTGGGTATCTACTTTAAGTTCCTAACCTACCAGAATTATTAAAGATTAATTTATATTAAAAGTAAATCTTAATACAAGTTTCATATTTATTTGTGTTACGTCATTATTAAGTTTTATTAAATAAGATAATTATAGACAAAACCAAATTGTATGTGTTTTTTGGTCGGGCTAACCGGCTGACCAGCTGGCCCCTCCAGGCAAAAATCCTACGCTCATGGGTTACAGCAACTGATTTGATTCAAATGATAAAAAAATTATGTACTTGAAGGGAGCGGGGATATTTTCTATAATTTTCATTAGAAAAATTGATTGTCATGATAGATTTCCAGAATCTCAGGTAAACTAACTAATATCACATGATAATGAAAATAGCGAAAATATTTCAACTGTTTTCTTAAATTCGCTTAAAGTTGAGACTCTCCCACCATTAACAATTTCAAACTGCAAAATTCGTATGAGAGTCCTTAGACTATGTACAGAAATATTAGCTGCTAACTCTAATTCTCATCTTCGAGTCGACAAAATATTTATAATAATTTGCAGTGCGTAGTGAATAAATAAAGTTGTTTGATAAGTCTATAAGATTATCATTGCAATTATCAGAGAATTACGCTGAACTAGCAAAATAATATCTAATACCTAACAATAAAATGAACATAAATGCATTTTCCAATGCTAGATAATAAAACCGGCCCTGTTTTGCTATTAACGTCAAGGTCAGATTATTTGAAACAAAATTTGTTTTACTCTCAGATAAGTTCATCACCTCCGTGCTGGTGAACGTTATATTTGATTGCATTTGATTGTGTTTACTCTGTGTGATATTTGCTAAAATGTTGAGGGGGGCGATAAAACTGCGTATGGTTGGTGCAAAGTTCATTTCTACCAGCCCCACCAAAAGAACCACGGAAGCCATAAGTATATCGAAGAGAGACGACTACTACAAGAATTTAGGAGATGCCACGGAGAAAAATGACCTGAAACCACCAGGATGGGATGAAGCTCTGCCGTTCGATTCCTTGCCAGGACCGAAACCGCTTCCTATTATTGGAAATATGTGGAGATATTTTCCATACATAGGAGAGTTTCGTAATATGCCTCTACTAGATATTTATAAAACGTAAGTTTGCTCATATGTTGATATAATAATGTTATTAAATACACGGCCGGGCATGAAATGGATTTCATAGTAAATTGTTTCGGGCCACAAGTGTTACTTGACCTCCATGACCTTGTTAATGCCATCAGGCGTTAATTACTGTAATGCACTCTCCTTTAACTAATGAAGTGTACTGTGTTTTCATTGAAGGAAAATATCATTTTGTATACCACATTTTATAAACCAAGATATAGAACTATAAACATTTAATTACAATTTAATCATACTAAAATAATTATGAATTACATTTTTATGTTTACAATACAATTAACGGAATTATTTATAAAAATATTAGAACACAATTTGTCTTGTTCATTTTCTATTTATTCTGGAGTTATAAAAAGTAGTCACTTATTATAACTTCAGTAAATTTAGCGGAAGATCCAGAACACCGACTAGTTGAAAGCATATTTGTGACAATATTTGTTTTGCTATTTCCACTTTGTTGGACACTGAATATTAAATACTCCAACAGTGGTTGATTTCCAACCACCATGGCGTTAGCCAACTCCAGCCCCGAAGCCGAATAACGCCGAAAACAAATAAATAGTTTGCTATTTTGTACGGAACCTGGTCCAACGCATTTTTCCCAACCACTTGCTTAGAGCATTTTTTATTGTTATAATATACGAAAATATCGATACTCATTATCCGGTGAATAAAGGAACCAATATCTTCTGTATACAATATCCAAATATCTTAGTGACTTGTTTTTATTATCAATTAGACTACATATGCGCTGTATTTTAGTTTTGGATTCTTTTATAGTTACTAACAAAATTTTACCTAAATCCTTAACTCTTCTTTACGACAAGCTCTACATATAGCAAAAATCAGTGCCACTTAATTTAAAAAATAATGTACGTACTTATTTTACACTTGAAGGCGATCATTAAACATATTTATTTTAATTTTTAATATTTGCTGATATCGATATTGTAAAAGAATAATACGATCACAAAGAGGACGGTATACAGTTCGCACATTATTCCAAAAAAGCACATTTTCAGTGTAGTGTGTTGATATTACGCATTCGTCACAACTGTCAATTCGGTTCCAACAATAATTACTTGATTTCAGTTATAGAGACATATATTTCCACAAATACATAATTTGATAAATACTTGTGTATACATTTTTGTATAAATTTCTTGCGTCATAATTCATTTAATACCCTTAGTGTATAATAACCCTCGGCTTAAGCCTCGGACTATTATTTTCATGCTACTTAAACGCCTACTTAACGCTCTTGATATATAAATAACTATTACATTCGCGATTTGTTTATTTCATCAAAAACAAAGCAAGAAGAAAAATCAATATACTGGTTGCATCTGTAAATAAAAAAAATCAGTGGTTTAATATAGGTATGTACCTGAGACTCATAAACTGTATTTAAGGGCGCCGCATTCTCGAACTAGTGTTTTTTTACAAATACAAGTAATTTTGGACATTTAAGACCTGAATAATACAGAGTTTAGCAAATAACAGCAATGTTATCTCATATCACCTGCGAATATTCAAACGTATCAAAATAAAACACATAACAGCTGAAAGCTGCCTAACCAACAAATTTTTAGATATAGAAATCTTTCAAAATACGTTTTTTTAATTCTTCTATATATGTAAATATTGTTATAATATAAACTTACATGATTCTACATATAAAATTGATCACTTTTATTTATAAGTGTGTTAAAATAATTGGTTAAATGAAGGGTTAGAATGGCAAATTATGTGTGTCATACAAACACATTTTACAAGGTATTATATTTTTGACGAGAATTTAAATAGTAAAAGTGGACAAATATCAATAATTTTATTTTTTACATTATTTTTGTTCTACTCATTTTATTGTACGAAATTTCTGTTTCTAAAAACACTATAAATTTAGTCATTTTACGTCAAGAAATACCATTCGGATTCCCAGAATATAAAAACGACCCCTTGAGGTTTTTTCTTTCCTAACAAGAAAAATCGATATTAATCAAAGACTTAGGAAATTCTATTACAATTTGAAAGAAATATTTAAGAAAATGTGAACGATCCTAAAAGATAAAGTATACAAAGGAAAATGTAATCATTTAAATAAACTTAAGAATAAAAAGATTAACTTTTAATACCCTCAATAAAACGGGTATGATGTGGCATTATAAAAAAAATTGCTTGAATAATACATCCTTTGTCTTATAGTCTTGTATTTTATATTAATATAGATTTAAAGGTATATTTAGTAAATTTAAATTAAACAGCGGAATGCATACAGGCGCAGTGGTGTGTTAACTTTACCTATTGTGGAGGATCAGTATAAATAAATTATAATATTCCAAACTGTCAAAGCAAATATAGAACGTATACATCGCTGTATTAAAAAAAACAGGAGATTTTTTTAAATATATAAAATGTTTTAATTAACATCAATAACTAAATATTGTTAAAATTTATAGTTACATTACTAATGGAAATTCCCCCTGAAGAAATATTGTCTCTGCTGGTGGAGATGAGTTCCTGTTTGTCATTTTCCAAATTCGTGGTCGTTGATGAAGTATTTGTGGTAGAAACAAAATATTCAAAAATAAGACCTTCTCCCGTAATTATTTGGGTGGCTACCTCACATTTTTTAGAAATACAATCATCTAAGTACCCTTCTGCTACTGCGTTTGTTCGCCATCCCCTATGTCTTTTTAGAGTGAGAATATCACTTCCAGCATTGACTAATAACGTAGCTGAAGTACGGCGGAAACTGTGTCCAGTATAGCCTTTAGAATCATCCAAATTTAAGAATATTGCTATTCTGTATGGAATTTTGACAATTGTGCTTTTGCCAATTACTTGATTTGTACATTTGCCTTTAGTATAAGTTACAAAACATCTAGAATGACATGTTTTAGGGGACTTACAGTCAGTATTTTCTATACGCATATCCAAGACAGATACTCCGCTTACAATCTCATTTGTTATTGTAAATGTCCTTTTGATATTAGTTTTTAAGTCAGGTATTTGCACCACCAAAATATCGCCTTTATCACTGATATCCTCAAGTACGAAGTACTTAACTAATTCATTGCTACGGCATGCTCTAGCAATTTCAAATATAAGCACGATCTGAAAAAGGAAAAATGCACGTATGAAAACAGCCTAAAATATCACTTAATTGCCATTTTTATATAAGTACTTTCTAATAAAAAAATGCTGCGTTACATTTTTATTTATTATTCAACAATAACGATCTTTACCTTTACCGATTACCATCATATGTAAGTCAGTTTCATCTGGAACTTCTGCAATAAACTTGTTGATATCCTAACTTGAAAAAGTATTGGCTTTTTTGGCTTTATATCCAGCAGATTTCCTTTTTAAATAGCTACTAATTTAGGAAACTTAATGTCGATATTGTCTTTGAGTGTAGATTGCAACATGCTGTATTTGCTCCATAATGTTGAAGGCTTCAAATCGGCGCATTTTTGGAAAAGTAAAATAGGACCATTTCTTCATATATTTTTCTTATTTGCCTAGTCTCCATCCAACATTTAAATAGCTAGTACTTTATTTCATATTTTTCACGAGACTTTAACGGTAATAGATTTAACGAAACCGCATTTGCTTCTTCCATCAGAATATCTTGAGGAACTTCATCTTCACATTCTGAATACATTATTATAAACTTTTGGGAAGTTTGTTTATTTTGTAAAGCAACCTTAGCAGCGTTTCATGTATTTTGATTTTTAACAATATTTACTTATCTAAATACATATTATGACATATTCACAAATTTGGTTGTTTGATTGTTATGCATAAAAAATATAATAAAATATATGTAAAACATTGTGAATGGTAGTAGAAAAATTCATAATATGTATTACACAGGAGCTAAGTGCCATTTCCTCCCATAGATATTGATCAAACTATCCGCGGAAGGGAATTATGCACTTTGCTCCCTTGCTATTTTCTTTAGTTTAATTTGTGTATGTTGTCAAACTTTTGAAAAAAAAATAAAGATTAATTGAATCCTTGCGCCAAAAGGATCAGTCAGCTTTTGAGAACGAAAACAGAGAGTTTTTCAAAACGTCAAAAAATACGGAAGTGAGCAATAGTGATGCGATTTTTGTTATTTTTAATTAAGTATCTACTTTTTCAGTGTGAGATTTTTTGGTTAAGCAGATTTAGTTTTAAAAATAACCCTTGACTGATACTTTTGGTGCAAGAGTTTATTCAATTAATATTTATTTTGTGTGAAGTGTGGCAAAATACCCAATTAAACTAAAGAGAAACTAAAATTATACCATAAAAAAATAGCTTTAGAGAATAAATTACATTTTGATATAATAACTCGAGCTGATCGGCGCAGTTTTCTCGTATCGAAACCTGCTCAGGGAAATTATATCAGTCTACACCTTTATTTTCTTGCTAAATGTCATTGGCTGATGATAATCTGCTATATGCTGGTTAATTTTACAGTCCTTTATAAAACATGACATGTTCCAACAATAACACCCACTAAAATACACAAAGAATAACACTAACGAGATACAAGATAAAAGAAGAAACCACACTGTACGCCAATGACGTGTTTACAAACAAAATAGTGGGAAATTAAGAACACAATTCACATCGTACGTGTAGATGGTTGTCTCTCTCGCACCCACATACATAATCAATGAAGTATTTCTTTGTTGAGTTTCATGTGCCTCCTTTTGTCTGCTCCTAGGTTTAGTACCTTTATTTGGATGCGCAAATGGACTAAACGTATTCCATATCGTACATTTCAGTGCCTCACACGGATAAATTTTGTTGGAGGTATGACGTTAAAATTCGCGGCAATTAAAAAATGACAGGGTTTTCAGTAACATTTAATCTTTTTTTTATATGTAAAGCATTTTGTTATAAAATAATAAATCATGTTAAATTATAAATATTTAGGGGCATTTACAACTATTTGAATTTGCGTAAGTGAATTTTTTTTCACTTGCTTTACCCGGCGAGCCGCCACTGGTATCCATTTATTTCAACATTTTTCATTCCAGTATCAAAAAAATATTTTAAAAAGTGTTAGTTTCTATCAGAAAAAAATTGGACACAACAAGAATATACTGAGGTGTCCAATTTGAAGTGGATAATTGACATAAATTGCATCAAGAAACGCTTGTTACCATATATTTTATAATCGATTATTGATATTTTTTCAAAAACTTCAGCGTCCCTTAAGCTCTAACGGTGCATTTTTCCAAATAGGCAAATTAACATAAATTGTCGTATTTTGGTTTTAAGAATCTAAGGTGGCCCGCTGGTAGGTACATAGACTTCGGGAACACCCTATATTTTCGACTATGAAACAAAAGCACCAGTTTTGTGCAAAATTGGTCGTACACTACGAAAAGGTATTGCAAAAATTATAAAGAGATAAGTAAATAATTCCTCTGATGTTATATGAAAACAAATGTCACGACTTGGACTTGGAAGTAGTATACAGTCTGTCTTGCAGTGACGACCCATTAGAATACTTCGATTTCAATTTAGAAAATTTAGGCTTTAATGTTTTCGAGGGTGCTCTTTAATTAAAATAATGCCATTCTTGTAGCACCTCCAGTTTTACCGGAAGTCGTCATCTACTTATTTTAATTGGAACACCCATGTATATTTTTGCATTTGGATTCTACACGTAATTTTCGGGGGACTTTTATCAAGCTTCCTTATATCTAACCTTATTTCTAGTGAACTTCGAGATATTTCAATTCTATCAGAAAAGTTGCTTTTCGATAACCTAATTCAAATTGCGTATTTTTTACATGGTGTAAGCTGAAGTATTTAAAATAGAAATAGTAAGAGTGGCACAGCAGCAGTTAGATACCATTCCCAAAAATTTTCCGAAGACAAATGTCAAATAGAAAAACATGTTTGGTAGTAGAAAAGCGTTGTCGATAAACGAGTGATCTTAAACATACAAAAGAAATAATTCCAATAAATTTAGATCGGTTAGAACTACTCAAGAAGAACAAGATGCTTTAGATTTGATCTCCTTAGATCCAACCATTAACCTAAAAAAATGTCTTTACAGATAAATGCTACATCTCCAGCGTGTGAAGAGTACCAAATGAGCAACAATTGCATCCACTCCATTACAAAACAAGACAACAATGTTCAATATCTGGAAAACGAAATGTTATATTTTATGAAATCAGAAATAAATAATATTTCAACAAACCACAGGTCGTTCCATTAAAAGATATATTATTGCTTCTTATACTCGTCAACTTATGTACGCCGCTGTGCTTCCATTAATTTATTATAGAGGTTTAGTTGTAGTCCTACAACTTTTATTCGAAACTTTTTTTTTGTATCTGTAATAATAATGGTAATAAAAGGTGTCCTAAGTATAATAAATAGCCCTGTACATGAATCGGTAATCAGTTAGTGTTAATGCATAATATAAAATATTTTTGCCGTTTTAAGTTTTGTTGTGTAGGTATTTGTTGTACTTGTTTTAATAAATAGAATATAAACAACCCCAATTACATTAATTCTACAATAATTTTTCTAATTAAAATCGTAATAATCTGACCAACACTATATAGTAGCTCCTTTCCAACACGGCACCTGACTGGTTGGAAACCTGTCTCAAGTGGATAGCCAAATCGTTCACCGACTTACTGCAGCGGAGTTGTATCTAATATTAAACTGAATGACGGCTTCGAACAGGTTTCAAACTAGTCAGGTGGCGTGTTGGAAAAGAGCTATTCTGCATAAAGGTTCAAATTAATGGACTATCAACAAAAGTATATACATGAAGTTACAATCATTTTGTTCTGCGTCATACTGGTAACAAATTTCCATTCTTAATTTCAAGTTTAATTTTTGTTGGAAGATGTGGATATTCAAACTTTTCATATAATACATTTCCCTACATATACTATTAGGAAACTGCTTTTAAATTTCTCTCCACTATAAACCCACACGCTGTATAGCAGAAATTATAATTTTATACTCATTAATATATAGATATTATAATTTTTTACATATTTTAATTGGTATGATTAAAGTCGATGACAAATTAATAATCTTAAAATTACGGTAGAACGTATCTGAAATTATAACCAACTATACAGAGGGTTCCAAATCCAAACACTTTTGATAATTTCACCGCAAAAATTAAAACTCTAAGGACTTTTCTATAAAAAGGTACCCTTGTTGAAATGCGATGTCGGCAACAGTTTTCGAAGAAATGGATTTTAATATCTGGGTGCATGATATTTCTCATTAAAAAACTGTGGAACTTGAAACATAGATGGATTTTAAATGAAAGAAAGGAACAATTTTGACATGAATCCATAGTTATGTATATAGCGGGTCACAGACGAACATATATGTATGCAAACATCAACGCACATTCATCTACGTGCAAACAACAACATCTGTCTATGGACATAATAACGTCACGTACATGATTGCGCGCTAAAGAAGTGCGTTGTACTTTCAACCTGGTTTTCCAGAAAAAACATGTCCGTGCGCTGTTGAATGTAAGTTGATGCTCGATAACAACGTTATTTGACACACACAGTGTTGTTCAGTGATGTAGAAGGGGGTTATAATTACTTAAATTAATAATTATAATTTAATTAGTTAAATTAGTATATATTTAAATTAATTATTATTATTATTTGATTAGTAAATAAGTATATGGCATTTATAAATTATAGTTTTATTTACAGAGTGAAAGTGTTGGACTTACGAAATTTAACACGAGATTTGTTAAAATGTCAAAGTGTTTAAGATGTCATTGACTTATATCGGACCCATCCTTGTTTATGGAAAACTAAGTGAAAGAACTACCTCGACAAAAATAAGAAAAATACAGTTTATCAGATTTTACTTGAAAAGTTAAAAGTTGTACAACCTGAACCGATAAAAAATACAGTCATGCAAAAAATTAACAGTTTGCGTGGTGGATTCAGAAGAGATTTAAAAAAAGATAAAGACTTGAAAAGATCAGTATTCTGGTGCTGAAGCAGACGACATATATGTACCGACATTATGGTACTATCCTTTAATGCAATTTGTTGCTGACCATTTACTAGGACTTTTTTGTTTTTTCTTCTTTTTTGTATCACAGTAATCGCACACGCCACTGCAATCAAATGCAATTCTTCCGCCATTGTCTTACGAAGATTGTTCGAACGTGTATGTTGTTTACTGCGAACTGATGTGTTAAAACATGAATCAATGTTTGTGACCAATACTGTCATGCTGATGCGCGAGGTAGATGAATGCGCGTTGATGTTTTAATTCATATATGTGAATAAAATGTAAAGTTGCCACGTTTTATTTTATGAGTAAAATATAGTAATATCCATTGATACTAAAAAAAAAGGAATACTCGATCTTGGGGCGTCCTTAAGGTCTTTGGGCAGAAACGCCAGCTAGCTCTTAGTCGGAGCTGGTCGTGAGTTAAATGTAGAACGACAATAGTTGGACCTTTTGTCATTCAGGGCGCCAGTAACCAAAACAATTGACGCTAGCGTTTCTTAAGTCACTTAAAACCTGGTTACAAGAATTTAAGTACATTTACTTTAAATAATAGCAAGTATGCAACGGAAAAAAAAATGCATTAAACATACAACAATAAGTATATTATAATTAGCGGCAACAAAAGAAAGAAAATGTATATCTATTAGTAATATTATTATAGTGAGGAAGAAAATATCGTATAACCGCTCGTGATCACGGGTGGCGCACAAAATTTCTTAAATATATCAAACACCTTGTATTGTACAACCTAAATAACCAGTTAATGATTAGAATTACCCAAGGTTTCTATGAAAACTACATACGGATATAAATATAGAAAAAAATACAAAATATTCGTTGTTATTACGTAAGAGGAGGACAAAAGTCTTAAAACTACAGCTTATCTGTTTGTTGATCTCTGTGGACGTCACCAGAAGTTGGACTACAAAATGGCGGCTTGGTATTGAAAGACAGCCGGTATACTACGGACAGCCGGTATACTGCAACTTTCCCAAATATATCCCAAATGCACTGTAGACATCAACAGTATTCGCTTCCGTAATGCAAGAGCTTATTGGTGGAAATAATAGTACTTGCAATAATGCTGCAGCGGATGCACTACGCATTTAAAGCCCTAAAATTGGGAATTTACACCGTAATTAATAATAATCCGATAA
Organism: Monochamus saltuarius; assembly: GCA_025584915.1. Classification (NCBI taxonomy): domain Eukaryota; kingdom Metazoa; phylum Arthropoda; class Insecta; order Coleoptera; family Cerambycidae; genus Monochamus; species Monochamus saltuarius. The sequence goes on from CM046722.1 coordinate 30,045,827, forward strand.
CAAGAAACAGTAAAATAACTTACGTCGTTGAAGAGTGGCTTGATAGTGGGCTATTCTTTATGTAATAGCTGATATAGTTGTTAAACACGTGGGTCGAATGCAGATGCAGAAAAATCCAGCAATATAGCCGAAACTATGCACTTTTAACACCGTTCCACAACGAAACAGGCACAGTTAATAATAATACAATTTCCTACTATCCCAAAGGAAACAATCAATTTGTTTAAAAGGAAAATTTGTAAAAATTACACCTGCTGATTGATTCAACTATTCTCGAAGACCCGAAAAGTAATCTTTTTATCGGCTCCGCTCTTTTGTTCCAACTCGCAAAAACGTTGCGTTGTACATTTCAAATATATACGCCAGAAACTATTATTAAAAGACCATAAAGAATTGAATTAATGGTTGCCTACGGTTGTACTTAACTAAAATAATAAAGATGTTAATTTTTAACGTTACAAAGTATTGCACGTCGAAGAAGCAATTTTACTACACCCATTATTAGGAAAAACTAGTTGGCTGCTGTCAATTTCCTAATGTCTCCATTGTTGACAGATAGCAAATGGTTTGTACTTCCCGCTGTCGGCCTGTGTCAAAACTTCTTTTTTTGAATTTTCCGGATTCACATAGCCTTCGATGACGCTTAGCAAATATACTGTGATGAGGAATTCTACGATTAGGATACGCTTCTGCATAAAGGCGACAAGCATGTAAGGAATTTCCATTTGCCCGGCCGTACATAAAGTGCATGTCTGTCACTTGTGCATTTATGAAAATAACCATTTTTGTTGTATTAACTTAGTATTGAATCCCAACGTACTCCGCAATCAAACATATCACACAACGAAAGGCAAATTATTCCGTAAATCGCTCACAAAATGTTAAAATAGTACAAACCATTTGCTATCTGTCAAAGCAACAATGAAAACATCCGGAAATTGACAGCAGCCAACTAGTTTTCCTAATAATGGGTGTAGTAAAACTGCCTCTTCCCGACGTGCAATACTTTACATTTTATTTTTAACGTCGAAACAGTTAACTTTATCAAAAAATATAAGAGAGAAAGAAGTTTCTAAATGAATCGGATTAACCTAAATTATTTTTTCACGTTAAGGAAGTTTTTTTTATAGTATAGTAAGTATAGTTACAAAAAACTGAAAGGGTTTGTTTATTTCTACCCTTTACAATTTTTTTCAAAAAGTGAAATTATATGTCACAAATCTTTTGATCATGGTAACACTTCCACAAAATTTTACCATTCCCACGCTTTTCGTTTCCGAGAAAAACATTAAAAACACTCTTTTTTCCGCTATCTTTGCAACGCGATATCTCCCTAATGGTTGACTTGTGACGTTTGTATAACAAACTACCTTTTATTTTCAACAAGGAATCACCCCCTGAAATTTTTCGCCTTTGTTTTGAAACATCCTGTATATAAGACAAAGTGCAAGTTCCTTTACAATCTATTTTATTGTTAACTTTTGGCCAATTGATCACGATTGAAAAAATAATAATTGTTATCTTATATCATTTTCCAGTTTATGTTGTCAGGTTTTATTAGTACCTAACTAATATCTGTCTAAATTATTTTTTACTTTTATTTGAGATACTTATTGATTACTAAGTTATTTCTTTAGCATATCTATGTAGATATGAAGGACTTTGTAAAAGCTTGTTACATACTATATGTGTCTTCAGGAATTCGTTTACAGTGTGTTGTTTGTTAAAAATTGTTTCATAAACACCTACATACTATGCAGGAATTCCTCAAAAATCGAACATCAGACATCACGAATAGTGAAAACACCCATATTCTGTTTTTGCGAAACAGGCATTAATGTAATATTAAAAAAGTAACATAGAGAAAAGAAAGACTTGTTCATAATATTTTGATTTTACCCTATAGTGAATACTAGATAATGAAAAATAGGTATATATCGCACAGGGATGGTTTAGGAAAGAAAAAATACTGAGCATAAATTAGTTAAGTATAGCGATAATTAGTTTTCTAAATTATTAATTATTTAATATGAAATGAACGGTCTAGAAACTAATGCATTGAAGATAACAAATTATTACCTACTTTTCAGTGGAGAAAACAGTTACCGTCGTCACTTTGTGCCTTTAGTATTTAATGAGCACTGAATACCTTTTGAATGTCAAAGGATGTAGATTTTGCGGTTTAGATATTATTTTGATTAGTTTGTTTAAAAAGCGAGAGGGGGAAATGTTAGGGCAAAGTTTAGTAATAATTAAATAGAATATAAATGAGAATCGGTGGAATATCACTTCTGTAGGAGTTGTAAATAGTTGCCGTTTTGAGTGAGACAGTTCGTTCTTTAACAGAAACTGTGAAACTGATAAATCATTTTAGTATTTCGTCTGAAAAAATTCGATAGGCACTGAGGGAAATCAATTAATAAAAAAGTTTGTTAGTATTACAATATCTTATACAAAGCACAAAATATTAGCATGATTTTACTGCCATATGTCCCCGTTTTGCTAAAAGGTTAGAGCACCTTCTTAGGTATATATTTTCTATCACTTCTTCTCCTGTAAGTAACTAAGATAATAGTAGTAGGTAACTTACTTTCATTGAGACCTACTTATTAGCGATTAAAAATAAATTTACGTATGGCTAGAAGGCTTGAAAGTGCGCCAAATAAGTCAATTATGTCCAAACTGCAGGTACTTACTCGTCTTAAATTTTATTTGTAATATGTTTTAACGTAAAATGAAAGTTTTAAGACAACATTGGTAATTGAACCAATCTAAGTGTACATAGTAATGGCAATAAAATCATTTACTAATGACTGTATAATCACTTATTTAAAACAGAAAGAAATATTTGCTGGTATTGCTATAGAACTACTCATCCTTTGATGAAAGTCTAACAAATCCAAATATAAATTTTTGCAGACCTCTCGCCCTGGGCGAAGAGCCATTAAATCTGTAAATGATACGTTAAGTACCTGCTGCAATGTAGATCGCTTCCTGTAACTCGAGCCGCTTAGGCCGAGCAGACCACTTATATCTCATGTAGGTGAGTGTAAAATCAGTTTATATGTGAACATACATATGAAGAAACAGCCAGTTCAATTGTCGGTCATCTCACCTATGGCACACTGATGAGGGCTAACAAGCCCGAAACCGGTCTATGTCTGGTGGTGTGGCCGACAAGGGTTCTTGGCTGTTCACACATATACTGTAGGAGTAATTCAATGCCGGTCGGGGCATTAGTCCGCGGAGTAGTTGTTTCCTGCAGTAACTTTTACAGATCTTATGGCTCGGCACCCAGAGCGAGAGGTTTGCGTTAAGTACCTGCTGCAATGTAGGTCGCTTCCTGTAAGTCGAGCCGCTTAGGCCGAGCAGAAAGTAAGCAGACCACTTATATCTCACCTGCACTCAGTTTATATGTGAACATACATAATATGAAGGAACAGCCAGTTCAATTGTCGGTCATCTCACCTATGGCATACTGATGAGGGCTAACAAGTCCGAAACCGGTCTGGTGGTGTGGCCGACAAGGGTTCTTGGCTATTCACACAGATACTGCAGGGGTAATTCAATGCCGGTCGGGGCATTAGTCCGCGGAGTAGTTGTTTCTTGCAGTATCATTTACAGACACAGACCGGTTTCGGGCTTGTTAGCCCTCCTCAGTATGCCATAGGTGAGATGACCGACAATTGAACTCGCTGTTCCTTCATATGTATGTTCATAACTCATAAAATCAAGTGCTTAAACAGGCCACTTATATCGCACCAAATAAATATGAGTAAACTAACTATTTTAAACAAATATACTGTCACGGAATTTGCCCCACTCACTCCCAAACCGACGACTGTGGCACCGCGAATTGCCTAAGATTGCCCCGATCGCCCCTACGCCATTCTGGTAAACAAACAACATGCCGTGATCGAGATCGACCTGGAAAAATCGAGAATCGACGAGAAGCGTTCCAGTCGTACGAGAAAAGGGATCTAGAGATACTGGAATATATCTGGAATATTCGTTGGGTCTATAAAAGAAGAATAAACGGCCGAGTTAGTTAGTCTTGTATAAGTCTTGTATAAGTCTTGTATAAGTCTTGTATTACAGTCTGAATTAAAGTGTTTAGTTAGAGAGATCAAAGTGATTTAGATAGCGATTAATTAAATAAGTGTTTAGTTGACCTGTAATTAGTAGTGTTCAGTAGTTAATAAAGAAGTAATTAATTAACGGATTCTTTTTCTGGAAGTAAGAAAAAGACGGATTGGGAAATCCGTGACAATTTGGTGTCAGAAGTGGGATTTAACTGGAAGTTTGAGGAGCTTTCTGGAACCCTGTGCGTGAGTGGGTTTAAGTGGAAGTTGGAAGAACTTTCTGGAACCCTGTGCGTGGGTGGAATAAAGACCCAAGTGTGATATATCACCGCACTCGTCTTGTCGAAGGAAGTGAACGGTGGTATTCGCGAAGGACAATCTCGAACATTCTAGAACTTTGTACGGGTGAGACAAAGACCCAAGTGTGACATATCACCGCACTCGTCTTGACTTAAGGAAGTGAACGGTGTTATTCGCGAAGGACAATCTGGAACATTCTAGAACTTTATACGGGAGTTAAACAAAGACATAAGTGTGACACATCACCGCACTCGTCGTCACTTAAGGAAGTGAACGGTGGTATTCGCGAAGGACAATCTCGAACATTCTAGAACTTTATCCGGCAGTGAGACAAAGACCCAAGTGTGGCATATCACCGCACTCGTCGTGACTTAAGGAAGTGAACGGTGGTATTTGCGAAGGACAATCTCGAACATTCTAGAACTTTGTACGGGAGTGCGACAAAGACCCAAGTGTGGCATATCACCGCACTCGTCGTGACTTAAGGAAGTGAACGGTGGTATTTGCGAAGGACAATCTCGAACATTCTAGAACTTTCTACCGAAGTGAGACAAAGACCCAAGTGTGACATATCACCGCACTCGTCGTGACTTAAGGAAGTGAACGGTGGTATTTGCGAAGGACATTCTCGAACATTCTAGAACTTTCTACCGAAGTGAGACAAAGACCCAAGTGTGGCATATCACTGCACTCGTTTCATTGTAAGGAAGTCAACTGTGACATTTACAAACACATTCCTGGACATTCTAGAAGATTCCAAAGAGAGTGAATGCCTGTAACTAGAAGCCAAGTCAATATGGATGCACAATTAGCAAAACTTTTAGAAAAGACGAAAACAATGCAGGAAAAATTTGAAGAACAAGGGCAAAAAATGAAAGATCAGATACAGAAAATACAACAGGAAATGAGAGATCAGACGAAAGAAATGCAGACAAAGTTAGAAAAATTGGAGAATACGCTAGAAGAAAAACTAGAGGAGCAGTCACATAAAGTGACACAACTAGAAGAAAAACTAGAGGAGCAGTCACATAAAGTAGAAATACAAGTGGAAGAGAAACTGTTAGCACAGAAACAGGAAATACACGAAGAAATAAACCTGGTTAGAGAAGAGCTTCGACATAAATTAGACAAGATAGCAAAGGAGGGCGTAGTCAAATCAGAAGGACCTGTTATCCGAACTCAGAAGACTAGACCTCCTGAATTCGACGGCAAGGTTTCCTGGAATGTATATCTCCGTCAGTTTGAAGCAGCAGCATCAGCAAATGAATGGTCGGATTATGAGAAAGCTACTGCTCTGATAGTTGCTTTACGAGGGGAAGCTCTTGACGTCTTACAAGGAGTTCCTGCTGGGCAGCAGAATAACTACGACATTCTAAAACAGCATATGGAAATGAGATATGGGGATAAGCACCTGCAGCAAGTGTACCAGGCACAATTGAAAAATCGTCACCAGCAGAGTGGAAGAATTTACAACATTTTGAGACCGACGTTGCCCGACTGGTTCGATTGGCATATCCAACAGCTCCTTCTGAATTCTTGGACCAGCTCTCTATTCAAGTTTTTACCGATGGCCTAAGAGATTGCGAAACCCAGCAGGCACTGCGACTCGCTAGACCTAAAACTTTGAATGACGCCCTCTCGCATGCACTGGAATACGAGGCAGCAAAGATGGCATCTGGTAGACATGTTAAAGTTCGGGCCATCAGTGATAACAGCGATAATATGGGAAATGGAGACATAATCAAAACATTGAAGGAGGTCATTGAGAAACTCAGCCCAACTACCAATCCGAAGAGAGAACAATCTGATAGTCGAAGGGATCGCCTTGTTCAATGCTGGAACTGTGGGCAGATGGGACATCTGAAGAGACAGTGTAGGGCCCCAGTCGCAGATCAGCAAAGGCGCGACTCCCAAGCGGCAGCCTCCAAGGAATATGTTAAAGTGCGGACCATCCGTGATAATAGCAATAGGATGGCAAATAGAGGTAATCAAAACACTGAAGGAGGCCATTGATAAATTCAGCCTAACTACCGGACCAAAGAAAGGACAACCCGATAGACGAACAGAACGCCCACTTCAATGTTGGAACTGTGGACGGGCGGGTCATTTAAAGGGGCAGTGTAGGGCGCCAGTCGCGGATCGACAATGGCGCGACTCCCAGGCAGGCAAGGAACATGGAAACTCAGACGCCCTGTCTAGACCTTGTCCTACCAACAACAACAAACACTGTAGTAGTCTCGAAAGAAAAGAGGACATATCATTTGTTCCTTGCAAGATAGTAGTAGCCCAAACTGAAGACAGTTGGAGTTCAGCGGCGATTCAGGAAGACCAGCAAGCTGACTGTGACATCAAACCTTTACTGGACTGGAAAGAAGCCAACAAGCGACCGTCTTGGGCTGAAGTCAGTAGTAAGCCCAGCATTAAAGAGTTATTGGGCTCAATGGAATTCTCTGGTGTTGGAAGACGGTGTCCTAAAAGAGCATGGGAGAACAATGACGGAACGGAGGTCAAGAAACAAGTACTACTCCCGAGGTCCCGGGTCAAGGAAGTGCTGCAGGAAGTACATGGAGGTACTGGGGTGGACATTTCGGTATCAATAGGACTCTACAGAAGATTAGGGAGCGTTTCTACTGGTTGAGCTGTAGGACGGATGTAGAAGATTGGTGCCGAAAATGTGACGTATGTGCAGCCAGCAAGGGACCGAAGACCCGTTCCAGAGGCAAAATGCGCCAGTACATCGTAGGAGCACCGTTCGAGAGGATTGCCATTGATATCGCTGGCCCATTTCCGAAAACCCAAAGTGGGAACCGATATCTACTAGTGGCCATGGACTACTTCAGCAAATGGCCGGAAGTATACCCCTTCCCAATCAAGAGACCACAACCGTAGCAGAAGCGCTAGTCAACAACCTGTTCTGCAGATTTGGTGTGCCCATGGAACTACATTCAGATCAGGGCAGAAATTTCGAATCAGGTGTTTTCCGAAAGGTCTGCGAGCTTATGGGAATCCGAAAACCAGGACCACCCCACTGCATCCCCAGTCAGATGGTATGGTGGAACGCTTCAACGCCACACTAGAAACCAATCTGAGGATGTTTGTGAACGAGAACCAGACAGACTGGGACAAGCTCATTCCACTCTTCCTGTTAGCTTACCGCTCAGCTGTCCATGAAACGACTGGGAAGACTCCGCAAGGATCATCTTTGGAAGAGAGCTTCGCCTTCCCGCAGATTTGGTATTTGGTCGTCCTGCGGAACAGCCCACAGAGCCAGACACTTATACCCATGACCTAGAACGAAGACTAGCAGCCGTACACGATCAAGTCAGATCTCGAATGCGATTAGAGAGCGATCGCATGAAGACTCGATACGACGTCCGGGCCAATACAGTCGGATTCCAACAAGGCGACCTGGTGTGGCTGTACAACCCCACGCGGAAGAAAGGAAAATCGCCTAAACTACAGAACCGTTGGGAGGGCCTCTATACCGTCATTAAAAGAATCAATGACGTCGTCTACCGGATACAAAGGACTCCCAGGAGTAAAATGAAGGTCGTCCATCTGGAGCGTCTGTCCCCGTATAGAGGTGTATCCGATCGGGACGATCGGTCCTAAGGAGGGGCAGTGTCACGGAATTTGCCCCACTCACTCCCAAACCGACGACTGTGGCACCGCGAATTGCCTAAGATTGCCCCGATCGCCCCTACGCCATTCTGGTAAACAAACAACATGCCGTGATCGAGATCGACCTGGAAAAATCGAGAATCGACGAGAAGCGTTCCAGTCGTACGAGAAAAGGGATCTAGAGATACTGGAATATATCTGGAATATTCGTTGGGTCTATAAAAGAAGAATAAACGGCCGAGTTAGTTAGTCTTGTATAAGTCTTGTATAAGTCTTGTATTAGTCTTGTGTTACAGTCTGAATTAAAGTGTTTAGTTAGAGAGATCAAAGTGATTTAGATAGCGATTAATTAAATAAGTGTTTAGTTGACCTGTAATTAGTAGTGTTCAGTAGTTAATAAAGAAGTAATTAATTAACGGATTCTTTTTCTGGAAGTAAGAAAAAGACGGATTGGGAAATCCGTGACAATACATATCTATATACTTTAGTCACTGCAATTTAATTTAATATATTTTAGTGTATTATATTTTAAAATGCGTTGAAAACAAGTAGAGATAAAGGCATGACAAATTTTTCATATTTGGCAAACTTGAAAACGCCAATGAACTTTACTTTTTGTTTACAGGGAGCCGTATTTTTTAACTAAGTAGTGTTTTCCAGAAATACAAACAATTTTAGATATTTAATACCTGAATAATCTAGTGTGCAAATTACATGTTGTTGAATGAATGTTCTGCAGAAGAATTGTTAAAGGAAAGATTCATTACCATATGCTACATTATACATATAAGGCTGTTACCTATCTATAATTATATTTCAAGCGTATATGATTCTTGGTGTAGAGAAATTTGACATAATTTTAATTTATATGCTATTTAATTATAAAAATGTATAAAGAGTGTAACAAAAAAGTAAGTCATTCCGTTAATTGCATATGACGGCAAAATATGATGATTTAACCCTACTTACTTATACAAAAATATGTCTTGTTTTATCGCTGAGAGATATTTCTTGTTATTGACCAAATTCTCAAGGATTTTATTGTAAATGACTCCAAAAAAACAACCGTAGAAATGGAAGGAAGGGGTTATTTATCTCCTCCATTTTCTTCTGACGTACGCCTATGGATAATTTTTTGATAACGTTATAATATTACATGAATGTTTTCTCATTCCATCTGCGAATTTTCAAAGATACCAAAATAAGACGGTAAAATAAAAACTAGAAAAAACGGTCTAATGGACAAATTTTTAAATATTGAAGTGGAAGATTATGGAAATACGTATTTTTTAAATTTTTACTGTAGATGTACATATTGCTATAATATAAACTTACTAAGTACTACATAACTTTCATATCATAGAATATACATATAGCTTGCGTAGCTATATTTTCTGTGCTTTCATCTATGATCAGGTTTCCACTAGAATTTCTACGGAGCAACACGGTTTTATGAAGAACAGATCAACCGTTACTAACCTTACTTGTAAGTCTCAGTATATAGCAGAAGTCGATGTGGTGTACACCTATTTCTCTGTTTGACCGACTTGACCACGGAATTTTCTTGAAGAAATTAGAAACGTTTGAATTGTCCACCTCTATCATAAATGTATTAATGTCGTACTTATCGGATCGATATCAGTTTGTATAATTCCATAGCTTCAGATCTAAAAGACTCTTGCAGGGATAGGGTCTGCTTTAGGGATCTGTTTTGGATCGTCCCCTATTTATTATGGTTATTAATGATATAACATCAAATCTTAATGGTGTGCACTGTTTGCTATATGCTGATGACTTAAAATTGTATACGAAAATAAAGTGTGTGTAGTTCTTCAAAGAGCATTGAATTAAATAGATCTTTGGTGCATTACCCTTGAATGCAGAGAAGTGTAATGTTATCACTTCTACATGGAAAATAAGTTACATTAGATATGACTATAAAATTCAGAATTCTTCATTGCAAACACCATAATAGTTAAGAGATCTTGGCATTTTTGATTCCAAACTATTTTTTAATAAACATATCGAAGTAGTTACGTCTTCAGCTTACAAAACTTTAGGGACTATGATTCTCTCTTCTAAAGGATGCAACAATATGATTACTTTGAGATTGTTATATCAATTCTTTGTCAGGTCAAAATTAGAATATGCAGCTACCGTTTGGAACCCTATTTATAGAGTGCATTTTGACTCACTGGAGTAGGTGCAGAGACGATTCTTGATGCTGAAAGAGGTTTCCCACAAGATATGTTACTTGCATGCTTTAATATTCCAACACTAGAAAAGCATAGGTCAGCACAACAGTTTATAATTATATATAAAAATAATAAAAAGTTTAACTGATTCTGCAAGGCTTTTAAACAAAATTTTAATTAAAGTGTCAAGATTGTCGGCTCGAACACGTAATATTTTTACTAATACTATGAAGGCTTCTCCTCTGTATCAGATGATTCTCAATTATTGTGCCGTGGAGGACAGTATAAATGTATTCTTCTCCGCGGTTAATAAAATAAAAAAAATTGATTTTTTAAATGACCTATTTTTGTGTCGCAATTCAAAATCTATGTAGATATAATTCATGATAGATTTTAAATAGCATTTAACCTTGATTGTCTTTTATTGTAGAACATTATTAGTTGTTTTTACTGTTTAAAAGGTATTTTAAGCTAATATGTATCAAATCTCCTACAATTCCTATCAATGAAGTCATATGTATGTTCTCTGATACCAAACATCTAGGTATGCTAATGAACATCCACAGACAAAACTCTATTCAATAATTATCTAAAAATTTAATATATTTACCAACCTCTGGAGTGGGAACTCGAAATTCAACCACAATAATTGAGATCTCACTTATTTCTACGTTTTATTAGGATCGCTTCATCAGGTGGCCTCCTTTAACTTAAGTCAAATATCTAACTATAAAGATGATTATACCAATAAATTAAAATTATTTGAAATTGAATGTCAAAATGAAATATCGACAACGTCAAACTGATTAACTGTCAATGAATATTATAACAACCTACTAAAATAAATAAAAATTAATAAAAATTTACCTTTTATGCATAGTTTTTTTTTTTTTTCATATATTTTAGGTATTAACAATATTGTGTGAAACTAACTACTCAGTGGACAAAAGCCCCAACCTGCGTTGAATTACACCCACAATATCTACCCATATATTCCTTATTATTAGCTTTTGTAACATTTTTTACTGTTTAAGAAAGGTATTTTAAGCTAATATGTATCAAATCTCCTACAATTCCTATCAATGAAGTCATATGTATGTTCTCTGATACCAAACATCTAGGTATGCTAATGAACATCCACAGACAAAACTCTATTCAATAATTATCTAAAAAATTTAATATATTTACTAACCTCTGGAGTGGGAACTCGAAATTCAACCACAATAATTGAGATCTCACTTATTTCTACGTTTTATTAGGATCGCTTCATCAGGTGGCCTCCTTTAACTTAAGTCAAATATCTAACTATAAAGATGATTATACCAATAAATTAAAATTATTTGAAATTGAATGTCAAAATGAAATATCGACAACGTCAAACTGATTAACTGTCAATGAATATCATAACAACCTACTAAAATAAATAAAAATTAATAAAAATTTACCTTTTATGCATAGTTTTTTTCTTTTTTTTCATATATTTTCAGGTATTAACAATATTGTGTGAAACTAACTACTCAGTGGACAAAAGCCCCAACCTGCGTTGAATTACACCCACAATATCTACCCATATATTCCTTATTATTAGCTTTTGTAACATTTTTACTGTTTAAGAAAGGTATTTTAAGCTAATATGTATCAAATCTCCTACAATTCCTATCAATGAAGTCATATGTATGTTCTCTGATACCAAACATCTAGGTATGCTAATGAACATCCACAGACAAAACTCTATTCAATAATTATCTAAAAAATTTAATATATTTACTAACCTCTGGAGTGGGAACTCGAAATTCAACCACAATAATTGAGATCTCACTTATTTCTACGTTTTATTAGGATCGCTTCATCAGGTGGCCTCCTTTAACTTAAGTCAAATATCTAACTATAAAGATGATTATACCAATAAATTAAAATTATTTGAAATTGAATGTCAAAATGAAATATCGACAACGTCAAACTGATTAACTGTCAATGAATATCATAACAACCTACTAAAATAAATAAAAATTAATAAAAAAATTTACCTTTTATGCATAGTTTTTTTTTTTTTTTTTGATATATTTTAGGTATTAACAATATTGTGTGAAACTAACTACTCAGTGGACAAAAGCCCCAACCTGCGTTGAATTACACCCACAATATCTACCCATATATTCCTTATTATTAGCTTTTGTAACATTTTTTACTGTTTAAGAAAGGTATTTTAAGCTAATATGTATCAAATCTCCTACAATTCCTATCAATGAAGTCATATGTATGTTCTCTGATACCAAACATCTAGGTATGCTAATGAACATCCACAGACAAAATAAAAGGTAAATTTTTATTAATTTTTATTTATTTTAGTAGGTTGTTATGATATTCATTGACAGTTAATCAGTTTGACGTTGTCGATATTTCATTTTGACATTCAATTTCAAATAATTTTAATTTATTGGTATAATCATCTTTATAGTTAGATATTTGACTTAAGTTAAAGGAGGCCACCTGATGAAGCGATCCTAATAAAACGTAGAAATAAGTGAGATCTCAATTATTGTGGTTGAATTTCGAGTTCCCACTCCAGAGGTTAGTAAATATATTAAATTTTTTAGATAATTATTGAATAGAGTTTTGTCTGTGGATGTTCATTAGCATACCTAGATGTTTGGTATCAGAGAACATACATATGACTTCATTGATAGGAATTGTAGGAGATTTGATACATATTAGCTTAAAATACCTTCTTAAACAGTAAAAAATGTTACAAAAGCTAATAATAAGGAATATATGGGTAGATATTGTGGGTGTAATTCAACGCAGGTTGGGGCTTTTGTCCACTGAGTAGTTAGTTTCACACAATATTGTTAATACCTAAAAATATATGAAAAAAAAAAACTATGCATAAAAGGAAAAATTATTTATTAATTTTATTTATTTTAGTAGGTTGTTATGATATTCATTGACAGTTAATCAGTTTGACGTTGTCGATATTTCATTTTGACATTCAATTTCAAATAATTTTAATTTATTGGTACAATCATCTTTATAGTTAGATATTTGACTTAAGTTAAAGGAGGCCACCTGATGAAGCGATCCTAATAAAACGTAGAAATAAGTGAGATCTCAATTATTGTGGTTGAATTTCGAGTTCCCACTCCAGAGGTTGGTAAATATATTAAATTTTTAGATAATTATTGAATAGAGTTTTGTCTGTGGATGTTCATTAGCATACCTAGATGTTTGGTATCAGAGAACATACATATGACTTCATTGATAGGAATTGTAGGAGATTTGATACATATTAGCTTAAAATACCTTTCTTAAACAGTAAAAATGTTACAAAAGCTAATAATAAGGAATATATGGGTAGATATTGTGGGTGTAATTCAACGCAGGTTGGGGCTTTTGTCCACTGAGTAGTTAGTTTCACACAATATTGTTAATACCTAAAAATATATGAAAAAAAAATTATTAGTTGTGTAGGCAATGTACTTTTTTGTATTTTATGTGTTCTATGTAGTCTTATTGTTTTGTTGATTTGTGTTTTAATGTGTTTATGTTTTATTTTTTATTATATATAGAAATTAATGCATAACATTGATATTTAGTGCCTGTTGGATACTTACTTAAACAATAAGTATAAGATTGTTCACAGATTAGTTAGTTTCACACAATATTATTAATACCTAATAAAAAAACTATGTATAAAACTACCAACAACCTTAAACTAATCGTTTGGAGGAAGCAATTATACAGGCATTCCAAAATTTTGGAACAATTACCCATATAGTACAATTATATGTTTTTTTTAATATACACATCCTTATTTGAACAAAAAGTATTGTTAGGATCAAATGATAAATGATGATTCTGATAGTTAAGGAGATATGACTAGAACGATGCACTATAAGAGTAATGTTAAACTTGGTTGTCTAGTAGCCAGTAATAACATTAGAAAATTACTATATAGGGTGTGGCGTCTTTAATGCAGAAAAATCAAATACAAATTTCTGGATATAATAAAAAAACGTCTTATATCAAAAATAAATCCTAATACGGTCCTGCCTAAATGTCACCGTTTGACATCTGACACTGACGGTGGGTCAGTGGTCGCGCGGATTAAGGTGCCCGTATCTCTCGCCGTAAAATGATCAAATTTGTGGTGTTTTTAGGTACTGAAATCTCGAAAATAAAACTCGTAGAGCAAAAGTTATATCAAATATAGAATTATTGATGTTTTGTTTATCCACTTTTACTATTTAAACTTTCCTCAAATAATGTAATAACTTTTAAAATGCATTTATATGACACACATAATTTCGGTATTCTAACCCTACATTTTAACAATTATTTTCACATACTTATAAACAAAAGTGAACAATCTTATATGCAGAACTATGTAAGTTTATGTTATAACAATGTTTACATCTATAGTTGAATTTTAAAAAATACGTATTTTGAAAGATTTCAGTACCTAAAATTCATTGGATAGATTGCTTTCTGATGTTAAATATTGATTTTACTTCGGTACCTTTGAATATTTGCAGGTGGCATGAAATAACATCCTTGTTATTTGCAAAACTATATTATTCAGTTCTTAAATGTCTAAAATTATTTATATTTGTAGAAAACACTTTTTCAGGAATACGGCGCCCTTAAGGCGTCAGTACTTGAATCGAGGTGACTAGATCGGTGTGGGTTTGCGTCCTGCTGCCAGTAGACCGTATATAAGCTATATTCGTAGATTGGCACCCTCTCTGCGGGTATGGTAGGGAGGAAAATGTTGGCTTGGGTCAATGTGAGCGATTGATACCGGTTGACATTTAACTACCCCCTAATTAATGAGGTTTTCCAGGTTTCCCTCATTCCTGGACTGAATAATGGTTAGGGCCTACCAACGTAAGTCGTTCCTGGGCGCTAATGCTGCTTACTTAATAATAATATGCCGCCCCCTCTCCCGCACAAGTCTCCAACTTCTGGGCTAATCCCTGTGATTAGAATGAGGGGTGGATATATTATTATTATTATCTATAAGTTTAGCGGTTGCCCATCCAAAGGCCGAGTCAGTGTTGGAAGATGATATAATTTTACGAAAATTTGTAAATCGAACAAATAAAGAGATACATTATACGTACACTAATTTTGAACTGGATATTTTACAGAAATTTAGGCAGATAATGTTTGACACTTTAGTGATTTGAATACATCTTTTCTTCACAGGGATCAAATTTTAAGTCAAAATTGTTCAATATGAAGAAATTATTCACATCTGGCAACACTGATCTCGTAGTCTCCACAGGTCATCGATTGCAGTACGAAATCGACGCATGCTCATATACGACCAGGGCCGGCGTTTTACTACATTGAAGACGCCACACCCTGTATGTAAGTTTAAGTTTCTTTCTGTGTAATAAGTTTTTGTCACAAATTTTCTTGCACTGTTTTCGAGTCCCTATGAGAAAGGGAAAAGATGAAAGGTCAATTTTTGCGTAACCACTTGATGATATATAAAAAAAATTAACTGTATCCGACAATAATATGTAATATATAAAAAAACATACTTTTGTCGTATGAGACAAAGAGGAAAGTAATAATATTCGAATACTTTAACAAAATATTTACATTTCCAGTTTAAATGATAAGTACGGCAACACTGTCATCCTTAAAGGAATTCCTGGAAGGAAACCAATGGTTCTACTTTATGATGTTAACGATATGGAAAACGTAAGGAAGAATTTATGTAGTAATTATTTATTAATGTTTATAGAAGTATTCACCTAGGCTGATGAGGTACTTTAGTCCAAAAGATAGTTTCCGAAATACAGGATGCTAAAGTTATTAATTGAAAGCAATATCTCTCTACAAATACTCTAATATGTAGCTCTTTAGGCAAATTATTCATGATCAAAATTGATCTCATTTGGATACAGATATTTACCTTTCGTAAATATAATTTTGTTATATAGGGTGATTTAGTTATAATATCATTAATTTTAAACACATCTACGTTACCATGTCATCAGGACTACATATTTAATTAACAATGTATGTTCATTAAAGTTCAGTACTGAAGTAATATATTTTTTTCTAATGACAAACTTCAACGCTTCTTTTTATTTTAGTACTAGAAAAGATCATAAGAGATAGTAAGTTGAACAGAGATGGGCACATATTGTTAAAAGTCACCAAATAGTAAGTTATGCAGATGACGTGGCCATTATTGCTAGAAATAGTAGGGAATTAGAAGAAGTAACGAGAAAACTTGTGAAGGAAACATGTAAAGTGGGATTGCAGATAAATCATGAAAAAGTAAGCTTTTGGGAATAGGAGAACAAAATAAGATAACAATTTCAAATTAATAACGCAGCATGGAGAGATGGAGTTTGAAGAAGTGCAAGAATATGTGTATTTGGGGGCGCTGATAACAACTAACTGTGATGAGGAGCAAGAAATTAATAGGAGAATAATAAAAGCCAACAGAAGTTCGGCAGCAGTCAACTTAATGAAATCAAAAAAAATTGTCCAGAGGAATAAAATTTAGAATGTATAAAACAATTTTTAGACCGACAGCGCTGTATGTCAGTGAAACTTGGATCCTCAGTAAGAAGTCACGAGAAAACGTTTTAAGGTGGGAAAGGAAGATCTTAAGAAGAATTCTAGGGGGTAAGAAGACGGAGGAATGTTATGTAAGGAGAAATAATGAGGAAATATATGCAATGTTCCAGGCACCAACAATAGACGAAGTTGTAAAAGCCAGAAGAATGCAGTGCATCTAAAACGTATGGAAGATGAAAGGACAGATTAAAAAATTGCCATATTCATGTTTTTTATTGTCTTACTTAAGTGCTTCAGAATCAGATATTTAATGCTGAATCACCACAGGTATCTCTGTATATCGCGCCATATACAGATATGGCGCGATATACAGAGATACAACAAAATGAAGAAACAATATTCTACTACAGTCTTTACTTATACAAAAACTTAACAATCTGTATCTGAGGGACTAAAAGATATCAGAAATTCTTCGAATGCGTTTCTGTAATATCAAATAGAAACCCAAATGGTGTACCTATTAACTAATCGTTTTAACCTATCTCTTCACCCCCAGCTATCTCAAGTAAATAATCTTATAAAGCTACATTTGATCAGGTAGGTAGTTTTCCATCTATTAAAGAAAATCTAGAAAATTGATCACAATTTAATTTTCAAATTTGTATGGTTTTTTCTTTAAGTTTGTCTTTACCGCGTGCTTTATTATTGTTTAAACAAATAAAAACGTTTCAGAATGTGTATCTGTTTTATTTTTAACAGATTTTTTTCAGATTTAACAGTTTTACTTAAGAAGCGATATTTACGGAGAGTGTTACTTTTATTTCCAGAAAAACATTTGCAAGTGTATGTCAAGATTGTGAGGATACGCTTAATTACTGTCTGCAAAATAATAGAACTCATTTTCAACATTTATTAAATCAAAAATGAAAAAGATAAATTTTCTGGAACAGATTAGTTAATATATCATTTGGGTTCCTCCTCCATATTACAGAAGCAGTTTCGAGGGATCATCGATATATTTTTTTTTTGTTTCAGATCATCAGATATAGCCATTGTAATGCTAATAGCTATGCACATTTTTAGGCTCTTAGGAATGAAGGAGCGTTTCCTCTTAGAAAAATCATAGACTCCATCGTATATTACCGTTTGAAATTAAGGAAAGATATTTTTGGTAAAGCTGCAGGAGTGTTAAGTCTGTAAGTACAATAGACCAAATATATTTTGTTAAATAATAAGTATACCTAATATAATAGATATTTATTTCCATCTCAGAGCAATAATAAAAATGGAGGGAACAAACGCCATTTATTGGACACAATTATATCATCTGTAAAAACAAACTAGTGATATGTGACAGTTCGGGCGGAATGAAAACAACATATACCAGTGGTGTGACAGATTCTGATAAAAATGCAAATTAATATTAAAATACTAAACTTTAATAAAGCTGTGGGATATACATATAGCAATTTTTAAAGAAACTATTTGACTACATTACATTCTAAATAGAAAAGGTATACTCGTACCTGTTACAAATCGATAACCTCAACCGTTTTCGAGTAACTGACGATTTAAGTTTTTGAGATTCGGTGGAAATTAAATTAGAAAATTAGGAGTCTTAAGAGATACAAAAATTAAAATTAGATATTGATGTCAATCATTCTATTTATGATTTGAACTGTCCTTTCTATATAAAGAAAGTAGAAAATCAGAAAAAAAAGATTAAGTATCTTTATACTAAACAAAGTACTTTTTAATGCAAAGAAAACTAAGTTTTAATAATGAGCAAACTAAAATCGTTTCTGACTCTGTGTGTGATAAACAAGGAACATTGTCGCAATCAGATACTTTGAAATACTCTAAAATTTGTCATTTTAATGCTAGGTCTGTGTCAAATAAATTTAATGATATTAAGTATTTTATTGAACAGAATTCTTACAATTTCATAGGAATTAGTGAAACTTGGTTTTCTGCTGACACTGAAGATGATTTGTTTTGTATACCTAATTATAGTCTAATGAGAAGTGATCGCAAGTCGAGAGGTGGCGGAGTTGCGTTCTATATAAAGTCGTCTCTCTACAAGTCATGTTCTTTGATAACTATACAGAGTAATATTGACTATGCGATAGAGTATCTAATTATCAAATTTAAACAAGGTGCCTTAAGTTGTGCTTTGGGAGTTTTTTACAAACCTCCTAGTTCTTCTTATTCAAATTTAAACATTTTAGCTGATGTATTTGATTCCTTTCTTGAGAACAATATTTGTAATTTTGTTTTAATGGGCGATTTTAATATTAATTTGTTAGAAAACGCACCTGATGCTATCTTTTTGAATAATTTGTTACTCACTTATGATTGTAAACAGCATATTGTTGATCCTACAAGAATTACTAGAGATTCTGAGTCCCTATTGGATTTAATTATAACTAATTCTGACTTAAGTATTAAGAATGTGGAAGTTTTAGATTGTTCTTTTTCAGACCATAACGTAACATCCTGTGATATTGAATTCGATCATAATGAATCTAAATATGTCTTAAAAGTATTTCGCTCTTATAAGAATTTCAATTTGGATGCTTTCAGTTATGATGCCGCGAATATTAATTGGAATTATATTTATAACATTAATTCTATAATAGGAAAAGTAGATTTTTTTAATGAATGTTTAATTAATCTTTCGATAAGCATGCTCCTTTAACGAAACACTATTTTAAACCTAATAAAAAGAGA
The DNA here is from genome assembly GCA_025584915.1 of Monochamus saltuarius. Taxonomy (NCBI): domain Eukaryota; kingdom Metazoa; phylum Arthropoda; class Insecta; order Coleoptera; family Cerambycidae; genus Monochamus; species Monochamus saltuarius. The sequence goes on from CM046722.1 coordinate 30,065,295, forward strand.
GAACCTTGGTTTACCAATACGTTAAGGGAAATAAAGAAAATTAAAGATAAAGCTTGGTTAAGATATAAGCAAAGTAGGAATACTGCACATAGACAATTTTATTGTGATATTCGTAATTACTATAACAATGCTCTAAAGCAAGAACGAATGAGCTTTTATTCTCGTAATATCAGCAATGTCAAAAATAATTCTAAGGAATTATGGGCAAAATTAAAATCATGGGGTATTGTAAACAACAAGTTAAATTTCGATCTTCCGGAAGATATCTGTGATGCTACCAAAATCAACAATTATTTTATCGATTCTACGCCTAATTTATATGCTGATAATGAGTTTAACAACTCATTTTTTAATTCTAATTTTAAAGAGAGTCTCCAGTTTACTTATCATCCTGTAAATACTGATAAAATAGAAAATTTAATTCTCAAACAAAAACTTCATACAATGGGTCCTGATCAAATTTCTGGTAAAATGCTTCAATTAGCTTTAAGATGGGTATCAGCACCGTTAACGCATATTATTAATTCATCTTTAGAAATAGGCCAGTTGCCACCTCAATGGAAAATTTCTGCTGTTAGACCAATTCCGAAAAAGAAAAACCCTGAACAGTACAAAGATCTTCGTCCCATTAGCATGCTTTCTGTTCCATTAAAAATCGCTGAATCTGTTTTATATGAACAACTTTCCTGGTACTGTGCAGAAAATTCTATTATTCCTTCAAATCAGTCGGGATTTCAGAAAGGACTTAGTACGTCAACACTGTTGGCTAATGCAACTGATGACATTTTGAGAGCCATTGACAACTCTCAAGTTTCCTGTCTTACTTTATTGGACATGACTAAGGCTTTTGATTCTATTGACATTAATTGTCTAATTGCTAAGTTGCATTATTATGGTATTAATGGAAATATTCTTTGTTGGTTTTGTAATTATTTGCAGGGTAGAGAACAATTTACCATGATAAATACATCCTCTTCAATATTGACGTCTCATTGTCGAGCAGTGTGCTCAGGTGTTCCACAAGGCTCTACTTTGGGACCTCTTTTATTTAATTTATTCACTGCTGATTTGTCTAAAATTTGCCTTAATTCTAAACTTAGTATGTATGCTGACGATATACAGCTTCTTTATAGTTTTCGGCCATCTGAATTATATATTGCAGTGGAAGCTATAAATAACGACTTGAAACACATTTATGATTGGACTCAACAGAACACTCTGTTAGTGAATCCCGTTAAAAGCCAGAATATTCTTTTTGGGACATCTTATCAATTAAGACATGTTGATATAGAGGAAATAAGTATTAAAATTAATAATGATAACATTCCTTTTTGTAATGTAGTAAAGAATCTTGGTGTGTTTTTTGACTCCACTTTAAGCTTTTCTAATCATGTAACAAATATTTGCCGGAAAGCATATTCTTGCCTAAAACTGCTGCATTCCTTTAAAAAAGATTTAGATTCCCATACCAAGATCTTGCTTATTGAAACTATGGTTCTTTCTCACTTACATTATGCAGACGTTGTTTATGGTCCATGTATAAGTCAAGCTGACAAACATCGTTTACAAAGAGTTCAGAACTCTTGCGTAAGATACTTTACTACTGTTCCACAATATAGTCATATTTCTCCTTATCTGCGCAATTATAATTTGTTGAACATGTCTGAAAGGAGATTTATTCATATTGTTGGCTTCATTTTGAATGTATTGAATAGCAATAGGCCTACATATCTATATAGTAAAATTAACTGGAGATCAGAAATTCACTCAAGAGATTTGAGGCAGGTCGAAAATAAAATTTGTATTCCTTCTCATAAGAGCGAAAGATTTAAATGTTCTTTTACTTATATGGCTTCATACATTCTTAATAATCTGCCGGCTCACGACTACAATCTCTCGGTAATGACTATAAATAAGTTAAAATTGGACATACTTTCTTCTGCCATTGAACATTTCAATATTCAATTGTTTTAAACTGAATTTGACATTTATTCTTTTATTATTTTGTTTGTATCCTTGATGGAGGTGTTGTAAATCAACTTGTTGACACACCTTCCTTTTGTGAAAACTGTTTTGTACTTTTTTTTACAATAAACCTTTTATTATTATTATTATTATTATTATTATTATATCAAAACTAAATTAACAATAAGACGAACACTACAACAACTGAAACTTTCATAGCCTCTTATTTAAATTGCGTTAGACGTTGAATAAAGTTCTATGTTGCTTGATAATATTAACCGATTAATAATGTCTTTGTAAACTATATAATTAATATAGCCCCAAAAGTAAAAATTCGGCGGATTTAAGTCAGGGCTATGTGCAGGCCAAGGAACTTCGCTGTCGCGTCCAATCCAACGGTGCAGAAAATTTCTATTAAGATAATCTCTTACTCGTCAGGGGTAACACAGGTGCCATCATGGAAAAACTATAAGTTCTGCTATAAATTTAAGGAAATATCTAAGCAGTGGCAAGTCATTAATTAGGAAATTTAAATAATTTTCTCCATTAAGTGGATGCGGTAGGGCCCCACGATATTATCGAAGATAATTCCACACCAAATATTGATAGAGAACTCTTGCTGAATATGTACTTTTCTTGACGGATGAGGATTTTCTAGTTCCCAAGAATGACTACTCCAAATATAAATACCTCGTCGGATAAATGTGGCTTCGTCCGTAAATAATATTTTATTATAAAATGATGGGTCATCATTTTGTTGTTGGCGAAGAAACTGTGCAAACCGTGACCTAACTAGAGGGTCTTGTGCCGTTAAATGTCGAACTGGAGTAAAATGATAAGAAAACAATTTTTCTTTGTCCCGTAGGTATTCTGCTAACGGAAGACTGACTGAAGTCAGTAGCTGCCGAAATTTGACGTGGGCTTGTACTTGTGTCTCATATTTTCGGCCTTCCAACGTCTCTTTCCGGGCGAAATGATCATGTTTCTCATTTCATGTTTGAAAAATTATTATGACGGGGCATTTTAAATATAAAAAATAACAATAAAAAATACTACTGCCTAATCTATGAATTGAGTGGCATGAACAGAAACAATATGCTATTGTAGTGACAGTTGTTTACTTATTATTTTCACGCCTACTAATTTGGAAAAAATAATTTTCTACTTTAATTCCCACCGAATCTCAAAATGTCAAATCGCCGGTTTCTCGAAAACGGTTGAGTTTATCGATTTGTAACATATCCATTTATAATTGAAGGTAGTTCAATAGTTCTTATTAAAAAATTCGAAAGTGCAAAAGTTTGACATATTTCTACATCGACAGTACAGTATAACTAGCGCTTCCTAGTTGTGCTCTCAACACTGCATATTCATAATTGTCAACTCAATCGCTTTATTTTGAATTTAACAATCTGCCCTTAAGCTATGTACCATTATTATCGACTCACCCTGTATATACTGAAGTCGACAGTTTAGAAAAAACTTACTATTTAAGATCTCTAAATTGTGACTACTTGAGATTTCTAAATTGCGAAGTCACGGAAACAACAACAAAAGAATGTATACCCAGTAAACAAAATGACTAAATAATATACATATATGCATAATATATTAGAATTTGCAAGAAGCTGTAATATTAGTAAATTCTCTATTTTAGTCAAGGAGAAGAATGGTTTAAATTCAGATCGGTAGTGAATCCAATCTAATGCAGCCCAGAGCAATTCAACAATATGTCGGCAGTATGGACAAAGTCGCCAATGAACTTCTTGAGAATATGCGGTATTTCGCGAAACAAAATGAAAATAACGAAATGCCGGAGAATTTTCAAGACGAGTTATATAAATGGGGATTGGAATCAGTTGGAGTAGTGGCACTTGACACACATTTGGGTAACGATCACTACACTATCACTTTATGTTTCGAGATATCGTAGTGGATAATTAAAGCCTATTTAGGGCTTACTGATATAATTTTGAATTTTATTCTAAATACAGGCTGTCATAAATTAGCAAATAATTAGCTGTTAATCAAAAATTCTTTGGACTAAAATAATGGGATGTTTCATTTTGGAACTACATTTTCAAAATACAGGACGTCAAAAGTTTTAAAAATTATATTTATTTGTAATTAGGTACATATTTTTTCTTAAGTTGGCACACTTTCTCTATAATTTTGGATCAAAATATTAAAACACGAACGGAGGAAAGGGAGTTGCAATACCCATGGACCCCCTAATTTATTTTGTACGCCTATGATTTCAGGATATTTCTTTAATACAACGAGGTTTTATCCTCTTTTTTTTCTTCACTCGTATAAAATTTTGATTTGAGGCTCGGTTTACGAGATTTGCAACTTTTTTGGATGTGCTAGATTTGACACAAAATAAATATCATTATTAAATGATAATTGCAATCAGTGCTATCCACTTTGTATAATTCGTCTCTTTCTATGGTTATATGGTTGGTAACTGAACCTGTTATTCAGTTGGTATTGGAACCATATAGACGTAAAGTGCCTATTCCGCTGAAGATACAGCAAAATATTACTTGGAAAAGTTATTCAGAATGGTAAATTATGGCGACGTGCAAAATTTCAAGAAGAGCGGCCTGCTTTGATGAAACCATTATTGAAAATCTAAAGATAACGGTTTCATCAAGCCTTGCTGATCTTCCTGTAATTTTGCATGCCACCATAATGTACCACTTTAAATAACATTTTGCTTTATTTTCAATGGAATTCACATGAAACTAAAACACTTTTTACACGATGCATTAAATATTTAAAATAGGTATTTCAAAAACAAATGCTCTTAACGACTTCAGCAAATTTCAGATTAAAAAGGTAGGCGGATCGCTTGCTTCAATAGTCAGATCGATACACTAAGCCGCAAAAACGTTCTGCCATTTAAAAGAAACATGTAAGTGGCAGCCTCTACTAGTGAGATCAAAATTATAAACAAACAGGTGAATTTTAATGGCTACAGGATCCAGAGAAAACAGATGGAATAAACAACGAAGCAACTGAGGACAGCGTTGTTTCTGGGTTTTTGCCCTTAATGCCCTTCTTGCCCTTCTTGTTTTTAAGCTGCACTGCGCTGATGAAGAGCAAAAACCCAGAAACAACGTTGTGCGCAGTTACTTCGTTGTTCCTTCCATCTGTTTTCTGTGGATCCTGTAGCCATTAAAATCCACCTGTTTTTTTAAGATTATGATCCATTAAGCTCCTTTCTTTATTATAAACAAAATTTATCAGAATGAAGGCAGAAATGGTTAAGAGTACAGTAGACAAGGCTATGCATTAAATTTTACTTATTCAAAGATTATGATTTTATAGTAATTCTTATAATTTCAGGTTGTCTAAATTTAAATGCCCCCAAAGATTCCGAACCACACAAATTTATAGCAAATGTTAATGAGATGTTTCATTATATGTACCAATTAGACATTCTCCCACCAATATGGAAATTCATTGAAACTCCCTCATTTAAACGATATGTAAAAGTTTTAGACTATATAACCGAGTAAGATGGTTGAAGTATGTTGTAAAAGTATGCTAATTATTATGTTTTTAGCACAACACGTAAGTATATAGAAGAATCTTTGAATAGGTCTGTTGCAGAGGATACACCGGATAATAAACTCAGTGTAATTCAAAGATTGGCTAAAATAGACAAAAATGTTGCTATTGTAATGGGCATGGATATGCTGATGGCTGGAATAGATACGGTAATCTATTGACTATTTAGGTTGAAAAATACGTACTGATTATAAGTGTTATTTTAGGTCCTAGGCTCAGAGAATTTTTAGTTTATCATAAAAAAAATCTATTATTAGATACGTACAATATTTTGCAATAATAATGAGACTCCTTCAAATCAGGCTTTGAACTACTGGAAGTTCTGAGTGGCAATTTAGATTTAGAATTGGTGAGCGGACAATTAAGAACTAATGTAGAAAGTAAATTTCATCACAAATACGTCAGCAATTCCAAATACGAGATGTAAAAAGGTAACGGGAATTTTGTAATATCTCGGGTTGTATTAGTCCGAATCGCATTTTAATTTTGCTATAAGAATGGAATAAAGTACAAACAATTTTTTAGAAATGTTAAATATTGCTTTGGTAAATGTGGTATTTAATCAAAGCAAAAGTTTATGAGTGGTACAAGTATTTCCAAAAAGGCCGTGGAAACGTTCAAGATGACGAGCACCTTAGACACCTCAACACATGAAAATAATAAAAGAAATGATTATGAACATTTGTCGAATCACAATCAGAAAAATCGCTTATAATAATTTTGCCATATCAGTTGGTTTATGCCATACATTTTTTTCGAATACTTTTGCTACGAACTAAATTTGTTCAAAAATTTTTGAATTTCGAACAAAAACAGCAGCGAATGGAGTCGCTAAATAAAATCAAAAATGATGTACACGATGTGTACACTTTATTCCATAGTTATTGTAAAATAATGCAAATTTTCTCATTTTTTAAAAAGAAATAAATAAGCGCCAATCGTCCGAAACACATAACCTTTGTGACAGGTGACAACAGACTAAACTTCCGATAGGGCTAATAATTGGCGAATTTTATTCAGCATAGGTTTACTTGAAGGTCAACCAACATGATACCAACCGCATTCTATTGGAAGCTCATGACATCAAGGCAGCAATTCAGTCTGTCAATTTTAGAACCACCCAAATCGTGGCGGTTCAAATTTTTGGTTTATTTACTTTAATTAACAAATATTTTTAAACGTGTGTAAAGCACAACCCCACAGAACCAATGCATTCAATTGGCAATAATGATGACGTCATGAATTTAGAACAAAAGTAAAACCACTGTCAAAATATCTGTTTTGTCAACCCCAACCAGAACCGAAGCTGAAAAAAATTCGCCTAATGAATAGATACTTTTCAGACATGTTTACCAACACGACAATGAAAACATCGAACGAATCGGACTAATACAACCCGACATATTACAAAATTTCTGATGGTTTTAGATCACATCTCGTAAATTGCCAAATTCATGTCATTATTATTGCAATAGATTGTACGAGTATGTACTTGAAATTATCATATAAAATACTGTCACTAACATAATCTAATATATCCTTATATCTACAACAGTTCCTGTAATACGTCTTCGAATAAGTTAGTAGAAAGACTTTAGTGTAGTATATATACAGGGTAATTCTTAACTTATACGCATAAACTTGAGAAATGATAAGCTGATGACAAATAATGACGAATAGTGAAAGAAACGTGAAATATTGTTTGAATTTTTTTATTTATAAGTAAACAAGTCAGCTGATATGTTTGGTGTTTGTAGCAGTATTTTGTTGTCAGTTGTGGTCCTATTCGAGTTTATTTTCAGGCGATTATAAAAGTATGGTGCATAATTTCGCAAAGGAAGAACTTATGGCCATGATACTGGCATACAGGGAATCATTCAGTCAGTTCAGTTAATGTACTTTCGGCGATGCGACGGAAGACGGAGTTGGTCATACATTTCTGACAGTTCTAAACCATTTCCCAACGGCGCGCGGCGGTTGGAACAGACCTTATATAAAGTCAAAAATCAGTTTGGCATAAACATTAAGGCAAATTCTAGCTATTTCACGTGCAGCGAGTGTTTGTTACATCAATTACAAATACCAAACATATCGTCCTGATTTGTTTACTTATTAGTTTTTATGAATAAAAACTTTCTCCTGATAAATTTTTGTTAACTCAAAATATTTTATATATTTTCAGGTATTAACAATATTGTGTAAAACTAACTACTCTGTAGACTAAAGCCCCCAACCAGCTTTAGTCCACAGAGTAGTTAGTTTCACACAATATTGTTAATACCTGAAAATATATAAAAAACGATACATAAAGGGTAAAATTTTGTTATTTATTTTAGTAGGTCGTTATGATGTTTAAATTCATTGACAGATTAATCAGTTTGACATTGTCGACATTTAATTTCAAATAATTTTAATTTATTGGTATAATAATTTTTATAGTTAGGTATTTGACTCAACTTAAAGGAGGCTACCTGATTAAGCAATCCTAAAAATGCAGAACTAGGTCATATCTCATCTATTGTGGTTGAATTTTCGAGTTCCAACTGCCAGAAGTTAGATATCTATAGAGTGTTTTCATTAAACCAGGTCAGTAAATTTAGATAAATTAATTTCTTTAGGTAATTATTGAATAGAGCTTTGTCTGTGGAATTGTTCATTAGCATACCTAGATGTTTGGTATCAGAGAACATACATATGACTTCATTGATGGCAATTGTAGGAGATTTGATATATATATATATATTAGCTTAAAATACCTTTCTAATACAGTAAAAAATATGTTACTACATTTTTTCACTATTTGTTATTATTTGCCTTCAGCTATAATTTTTCAGTTTTATGAATCACGAAAATTATATAGATAACATTTATTTAATATCCTAGTACATATTTTGCATTTTTCTATTATTATATTGGTTATAATTTTAATTTTAAATTAATTTGATTATTTTTAAACTTTGAATTTGATTTTTAATGCGACATTTCATGTTTCAGTAACCATTATTAGTTTCCCTTTTTTAAATACAAACAAATTAATACTTTTGTGTCATTATATTCCTTACTTTCCTCCAATTATGTACAATTTATTGCGTTTAGCATCGTTTGGAACTGCGAAACTGTTAATGTAATGAAAACTTGATCCAGGATCCAGCAACATTTTTGAATAAATATCTCTTGAGCCAAAAAGATCAAGGTGCCAATTTTATGAACTTAGTAATGTTTAATACATATTTAAAGCTACATATAAGTTGACATTATTATTTCAATTTTTTCAGTTTTCATCCTTAAGAAACTTAAATTTGTTTTAGAAACTTAGTAATTTAGACGTAAAATGTACGTAAATTATATTTTTTTACAACTTGCATAATACAGCACCACAATATGTCAGACAAGACAAATTCAATTGGCAATTTAATTTCAATATCTAATCAAAGTTATTAAAAAAAAACAAATTAGTTACTACTTTAATTTTTAATTTTTTTAATCAGCTATTCTTAATTAAATTATGGAAGACTGTCAAAACTTTTTGCCTTTTTAGGCCATTGCTTTCCTAAATCCATAAATCATCTAAATACAATAACGAAAATATGTTCACTTATTTCTTACAGACAGGAAAATCGCTGGCTACCGTATTATATTTCCTTGCAAAAAATACCGATAAACAACAGCGTCTTCGAGAAGAGTTATTTAAAAATCTTCCTGAAAAAGATTCACCAGTTACCTCAGAGGTTCTTAATAAATCACCATATCTTAAGGCAGCAATCAAAGAATCAAACAGAATAGCTCCGATAGCAATAGCAAATGTGAGAACTACCATAAAGGATTTGGTTCTTGGAGGCTATAAAATTCCTAAAGATGTATGTATAAGTAATAGCTTCATTTATTAATTCATTTTTCTACGTTCATGCAAAAAACAAAACTTTATTGAACTATATTTAGTGGAAAAAGTGGTTCTTTATTGCACTAGTGCAATAAAATGTTTATTGCACATATCTGTCATTCTACTACAGAGATTTGTCATCATGACAAACATAAACGTTCAAATCGACGTCACATTTTCCTAGACTTAATGTCATCTAAATAACATTTTTTGGTTTTTGTATGAATGTAGAAAAAATATTGTATGCAACTCGTACAAAAAGTACTTAAACACTTACTTTTTGTACTTGTTGCATAAATAACTATTATTTATTTAGCGTAATAACATGAGATTTAAGTAATAATAATAATTAATACTACTTGATTAAATCTAGCATTGTAAGGTACCATTGAAAAGCATCTTTTAAAAGCTTTAATATAAGGTGTCACAAGTAGATTTAAGATTACTTAGTTGGGGTGACTGGGGGTGAAGGGGTAAGTTGGAAAGGGTTAGTTAACACATCATTTGGGTTCCCCCCCATATGACAGAAATGGTTTTGATGAATTTTTGGTGTCTTATTTTGTTAGTCAGATATAGCCATTCGGCGGTAAACATGTCTAAATACAAATTATCATAGTAAGCTGAAAATTTATCTTAACTAATCTTATAGTATTACTTACACGAAACTTTATTTGTTGCTATCTGTATCTATTGTATAAGAAATTGTTTTGCTTATTAATATCTAACTAACGTCAATCTAACTTCCATCTAGTCAACAAAACAAATTAATTTGTCAACTTGTAAGTATGACGTCATGTAACTACACTCCTGCAAATACATTTTTGTAAAATTAAAATCAAAAAGAGCAGTTCAAATATGATTTAAAAATACCGCACGACACTGGAAACTGATCCACTGTAAAGCCTGATAAGGCGTATAATCGGGATCGGATAAAAAAATGAATGAAATTTCCAAGGGAAGAAATACATTACATTTTACGACACCTATTTTTATACAACAAATTCCATTGCTCTTGCCGCTATTGTTATTAGTTATTAATAGAATTAATTTCTGGTTTTAATTAGTAAAATAGTTTGACATACCTGATGTTAAATCCGTCTTACCCAGTTTCTACAAACTAACACAAATGTTTCTACTTCTTGTCCGTCTTGAACTTGTAAGTTATTGACAGCAGCTATGATACGTTTGCGTAAATCATCAATAGTGTCCACTTCGGTGCAATAGTCTTCATTTTTTATATATCCCCACAAAAATAACTCCAAATGATTTAGTCAGGAGATCATGGCGGCCATGGTACCGGTCCTCCTCGTCCAATCCCTTGGTATTAATGTTTGAACACGCTATACATGGTACGGATATAATTGATCCTCTGCCGCTGGACACCCTGGACCGCCATCTCTTCCACGAGTCGGTTGCAAATTTCTCGTGTCACTCCAACGTTTGCGCTACACTTGCACTCACTGCATACCGTTGTAAAAGTAGCTGCATTTGGCACACGTTTACCGGGAAATCGTTCTGCTAAAGCATTTTCATTTCACCACTGCGAGTTGCTATAGACGTAATGTAAAACATTCACCACAAAAAACCCTACAGACTATGCACGAATTTTTTACAATACACGCATCGCGAATTGCAAATTCACACATAGACTATGCGAGCATTTAATACAATAAAAAATTGAAATTTTTTGTCAAATTAAAAAGCTTATACTAAAGAAAGTAACAGGGACAAGAAAATACCAATAATAGTCCAGCACTGTTATAAAAAAACCCTAGTGTTTTCTTAACTAAAAATTATGTAATGTAACAAAATGAAAATAATAAATTCAACTTGAATTATTTTGGAATTTGATTTGACGAATGGCATTATAAAGTTTTTCCAAGCGTGTTCAAAGCAAATTTTTCATATATCCATTCCGAATACGCTTGAGAAAACAGTCATATATGCGATGAAGATCGGCCACAGTTTTGAAAATAGTAAAGTTAATTAGTAATTATTTATTGTAAGTATAAGTGTTTTAAACAGCATTTTATCCACGCAAGAATGTTTAAACGCGAGAACATAGTTATTATAAGGTGATTGCGATTAAAATAAATTATTTTACTAAATGATGAAACAGTATATTAAATAGTTCCCTGAGTTCCTTGTTTGCAAATGTTGTAAGAAAAACTGGGTATAATAATAAAATAAATATTATATGATATTTTAGCTAAGCGACAGGTAAGCAAACAAATTGTAACTGTCACAATGTGATAGGCTATTTTTATTTCTTTGCTTATTTTCAATGCAACCTTGATCCTTGAGTGGTGTTTTGGGATAATTTGAATTTTTTAGGTTCTATTTACAGGTGGCAAAATATCTGAGTAATTACAATTAATGTCAAGTCTGTTAAAAATGTAATCCAATTAACTGATTCTATTCCGTTATTCAAGGAATAATTATTATAGGTTAAATAAGTATGAGCTACTCCATAAAAACTTTACTTTTATTTTATATCTTATGTTTATGTTATAAGTTAACGACTCATAATTAATATTAATGAACAAATTAAAATAATTAGAAACTATTTAATTACTTTATTTTGATAGAACAAAAAGCGCGATTTGATTAAAAGTGTGTGTAAATATATAATTTCTATCCAGGCCACAATTTTTGTAATCTTTCTAAATGAAGTAATTATTTTTCTTGTTCCGCAGACTGATGTTGTGACCATGCACATTGTTAGCGCCAATTCCAAAATATTTAATGAACCTGAAAATTCATTCCTGAGAGATGGCTTCGAACAACTGAAGACGAATATTCTTCTAAAATGTACATTCCTTTGCATACATGCCTTTTGGCTTTGGACCTAGGTCATGTATAGGAAAACGCTTGGCTAATTTGGAACTTGAAGTAGCATTGACGAAGGTGAGTACAATATTATTTACTCAACAAACCGTTTTGTGTGTGTAAATAACATTGTCAAAAGCTACGACCTCTCTCAAATTATTATTTACGCATTGGAATATCAATTTCCATCGGTCGTAGAAAAATCGCATTGGTAAGTTTTTTGAATGGGTTGTTTTAAAAATCAATTAATAATTTGTGTTTTTTCAAATATACAAAATACTACAGCGCATAAAATTATAATTTTTCCAAATATTGATTCCAAATTGAAATCTCAAGAAATGTCTGAGAATTTACATGCGGGCAACTATTGAAATATTATTTTTCCTATATATATATTTCGAATGAAATGTAGGTAACAGATTAGAATTTTTTAAAAAATGGAGGAATCTGTCGTTAACTATTTGCGAGATAGCAATTTTCTTTGTTAGCGCTTGAAAATTATGACATGCGGACAACTATATGAAATATTATTTTTTCCTATACACATATATCGAATGAAATGTAGATAACAGATTAAAATTTTTTAAAACACAAGAACGAGGACTCTGTCGTTAATTATTCGCGAGATAGTACTTTTTTGTTTGCGTTTCCTTTAGTATAATCTCCACGCCGCGTCGGGTACGAGTTCTGCATCTTCTGCTCGCTAAGTTGTGTGAGATATCTCGGGTGGTATCGTTTAGTTCGAATTAACTTTAAGGTAAAGAGCTACGGCTCATGTTAAATAATTACTGACTCACTGACTGAGACATAATTACTCACTAGTCGTACAAAAATCATCCCGGGACGGTAGATTTTGATCCGACTTGACCACTAAAAATATTGACTTTAAATTCGGTAAGGACCGGTCAAGGAGTTGGTTTGCAAATTAAAGTTTTGCTAAAAATAAAATATGTGACAATAAGAAAGTAGGTAGATATTTGACCAAAAGTCAAAACAGGAGTTATGCAAACAACACCCAGCATAGCAATGGAGGTAATGGTATATCTGCCACATTTGGATATGTATCTGAAAGAAGTGGCCGTGACAACCATGCTTCGTTTCAAAAATAGTGGTATTGTACCAGATGGAGGATGTGGAGAAGTTAGAAGTCGCCTGTAGAATGGGCTCGTCAGGAAGATGTCTTTTCTGCAGACAGATTATTTATCCCAAGTTTGCATTTGACAGACCGTACATGGTACTTATCAGGAATGAAGACACCGCCAGTGAGAATGTAATCAACATTTTCATAGACGGATTAAAAAAGAAGAAAGGTGCAGGATGTGGAATCTATTCCAGATCCCTACACATATAATATCAGTGGGCAATGGACAGGCATGCTACCATGGTACAAATGGAATTAGCGGGTATAACCATAGCCGCCAAAGAAATTGTCCGTAGACATACAATGGGCAAAACCGTCAGAATCTACACTTATAGTAGACAATCACTACTGATCTAACGTAATCATAAGATAACAACTAGGTCAGCATGGGAATACCATCAGCCACTGTTAGTGGCCTCAACCGACACCAGCATATACTCGTATGTATGATGGGTGAAGGGACACGGGCGGTGCAATGGCAATAAAGTAACTGACAAGCTAACCAGGAGTGCATCGGATCTAATTTTTGGACCTGGCCCCTCCAGAATGCTTCCGTTGTCAGTTTTTGTTGGAATTATCAAGGAAGACATCCATAAAGAATTTAGGAAACGGTGAGATGAGACAAATATCTGTAAATTTGCTAAGGAGTTCCTAGAGTACCTCTGCAAGGATACAGCGAAAAAGTACCTGTCGATGTCTAGGACGATTCTTCGCCTGATGACAGATATCAAACTGGACACTGTTGGTTGAGGAAGCACCTTTATTATATGAGCAAGTGTTAAACACCTCTTTGTAGGGGTTGCCAACAGGAAGACGAAACAATACTCCATGCACTTTGTGAATGCACTGCCATTTTGTCAATAAGAGAATCCGTGTTGGGAAAACGATGGCCTTCTATGGCTTACATTAGAGAGATCCTCCCGAGCAACGTCACCACCTTCTTATTTTAATTAGGCTGCTTAGCGGCTCAGGTGGATTGATCTTCTAATGTACGGAAGTACAAGGGGCCCAATGGGGCTTAAGTGCTGTAGCTCTTAAGATACCCTCCCACAATTCCAGATTCCAGAAAATATTTCACTAAACACATTAGTTAACACAAGGGGTTATTTGTTAATATTTTTATATTTCAATAACAGGAATATCCAATGAGACAAAAAAAAAAGTAACAAAAAATTTCCACAAATAAATAACTACAGACTTCTGTTGTTTCAAGTTAAATGTACTAACCGTAAAAAGTTCAAATACTATGGAAAAGCCTTTTAACCTTTTTAACAGTGAAACATACCTAGCTGAAAATCAGAATAATATTGTAACCTCGAAATTAGGTTATCGTTGAAACACGTCACGTAGACAAATAATCTTTATTGTCACTCTTGATAAATACAAGAAATCTGCTTCAACAAATTCACAACTGTCAAATACTTTACTTTGACGTTTGTCACTCGCGTTTGGCTGTTCAATACAAACTGACTCAGCGGCCGAGAATGATATGCTTATATAGGTTTTTACAGTTCTCGAAGTTTCTGAGATTTCGAGAACGTGTCGAGAAACAAATAGAATATAGCCTGGAATATTCCGGAAAACGTCAAAATAAAGGCATCACAAAAATTGTAAATTCTAACATAAACAGAAACGTAATTTACAAACTAATGAGGTAGGTGAGCTTCAATTATAAATTCTAACGAAAACAGGAACATAATTAACCAATTAAAAAGGTAGGTGAGCTTTCGTAACAATATTTTGCACTTATATCTAATTCAAATAGTCGGGGCCTAATATTCATGTTTTCTTAGGCTTTGAATAAATGGAACAATCCTTACAAATCTTTAAATAACATCAATGATTAAACAACCCTATTAAAAATGATGAGTGATACGAGCTGGAGGTTCAACTCAACCTTTTTTATGTATTTTCTTTCGCTGAACGCAAATCTAAAGGCAGAAATATGGACTGCATATAGAGAAAATTCAGAAATATTTATTAAAATTATTATTCAAGTCGATTATCCGCAAGGGAATTTACTACAACTAGAGATACTACGAAAATAAAACCTTTTGATCCACAACCCCATAATCAGGTAGCAGTTTAGGCCATCGGTGATGATTCTCATACATTCCCATTCCTAAATATGACTTTCTGACGAGGACATAATATAGCGTCATTGCCACTTACTAACTATCCTGGGACCACAAAAGACCAGACGAATCATTGTACACATCCCATTTTCAGGTTGCAGCGGAGTGTGTTGGCACTTCCAGGCAGCAAGCTTGGAAGTACTAATATCCATGCAAATATACCAAGATATATCAAGAGTAGTGGAGATTTTAACATAATGCAAACTGCTGTGCTGACAGAAATTTGTTCACAATAAACAATAGGAAGGTTAGCAGAATATGAAGAGAAAGCATCGTGCACATCCTAGATTGCATAATTATGGACAAACACCAAGAGCTATGTGGTTATAAAATCTGCCGCCCTCAGTAACGGATTTTTGTAGTTTTAGATCACTGCAATGTAAATTTTCTGCTTTCCAAAAGTAATACGGTTAAAGAGCTATCCGCGGCCTGGTTACGAAATTTTTTTCTTAGGCTTTCGTAAATGTTCTGTGAAGTGAGTTTTGAGGCTATACCTAATTTCCTTCCGGGCTTCTGAATGAAATATTAATTTTAATAATCTGTATTTTCAATGGTTCTTAGAAATTAATCAGAAACTATGTTTTACATTCACTGTTGAAATGATTATTATTAAAGCTTTAGGAATAATTTACTACAAAATGTTACTCTTGTTTTTGTTTTTTTTTAATGAAATAAATGAACTGTAAAAGTTTATTATAATTTGCTGTTACATCCTGTATAATTTCACTGAGAATTATTGTTTATTATTAATTAAATTATTTGTTATTTTTTCCAGATTATAAGAAATTTTGAACTGTCATGGCCACACGAAGATATGTTGTTCTCTGGAAAATTGCTATATGGAACTGTGAATCCTCTTAAAATCAGAATAAAGGAGCTTTAAATGATTGTGATATAATTTTAAAACATACATGGTATCCAAATATTCCATGTACGTGAAACTATTACAGATTTTTGGCACAAAATATTGATAATAATTTAATCTTATCTTTATCCAAAGTTGTTCCTTTTGGACATAAGAGAGATCAAAGTTAGAATTACATTTTAGTCACTGTTTATATAATTATGTAATGTGTTATTTGGAATATTACTTCGATTACAATATCAAGTGGCATGTAGGTAGGTATACATTAGTACTAGCACCTCAAATTCCATTTAAATCGGATGAAGTGTTATTTCAAGAAATCTAACAAAAATATTCCTACTTTGACACCCTTTAGCAACTAACGTGGCAACTTTGAAGATAAGTAAAATAAATCGTCTAATTTTCATTCAAAAATAAGTAATAGTTATCTGTACAGGAAATATTAGTACCTCTGTTTATACAAAGCAACCACTGGAAAATAATGTACACATTTTTCTCATTTTCAGTTTTTAGGAATATATAGAAAATTATAATATTAAACTATATGGAGAATCTTTAAACAGTACCAATCTGGAATTCCTGTAATTCCCTTAATGCTTTACAAATTTGAATAGATTGGCTGTTGATGTAGCAAAATTTTTGTTCACCATTATGTTATTCAGGAAGTAATTATGAACATACGAAGAATTCCTTTAATAAAGGCTGTTATTACAAAGTTTAAAGAATTTCCTATAACTACTATTCTTACTTCTTTCATATAAGGAAATACACATAATGAGAAAATATGATGGGCTATTTTAAAGTGACTATAAAATTTATAAATTTTAGTATATTACTCTATGTTAAGTACAGGAAATTAATCGTTCCTAAAATATGTCTGTGTTGCGAAAATTATTAGATAATTTTCATTATGTTAATCATTGCATATGTTAAGCTGTCTGTTAAATGTATACAAAATATTTGTGTAATCATAATACTTACTATATACTATAAATACATGTGTTTTGACGTTAAATATTATTATTTAAAATCAAGATATATGTTTTAATGCCGTTTTTTCTGTCACAAAAGTTAAAGACCAAAACAAATACTTAATAAAAAATTATGGACTATGGACTACATAATGTAATTTAGTTATAATATAAGATACGAGATATATAAATATAACCATATAACCTTGGACATTCATACCGCCCGCTGCCATAGCAGCAGACAAAATGGATCTTTTCACGCCCGTTGCTATGAGAACCCGAAAATAATGACGCTTGGGTTGTTATGAAAATGTTTCAAGATATCTGCACAAATCAAGATACCTCAAAGCTATGATCTTTTATAGTCTTTATTTCGTATGAAATGAAATATAAAACGTTGTATGTACCACGGGAGATACAAGGACGATTATGCCCTTAGGCGACTTGCTTTCTTCGGGCCTAAATGGCCTTCGAAAGCAACCTGTCGCCTGGACTAATACACCATTTTCCAGTTATAAGCTAATCAAATGATATTCATTTAAATGAGTTTATAGAATTTTTTTTCGATTTTTTTTCTTCGTCATTTCTCTGGAAAAAGAATTTAAATATAAAAAAATTTCTTCTTCAATGTGGGCTATGACGTCAGAATTCGGCAACAACGTATTTCTCCTACCGCCTTTACCCCTCCAGTGCTTTATTGTCATCTGGCATCCATCAATCAATCATCATCCATCAAAATGGAGTGGCATTACCTAATAAATGTACACTCCATTTCAAAGTCCGCACAGGGCAGATTATCAGAAAAAGCTTTTACAAACTTCAATTTTTACAAAAGAAGCATGAAAATATTTTTACCAAATTTTGAAGAGGTTATGTTATATTCGCTTCGCGCCAAAGCACAGAACACAAACAGTAATATGATTTATAGTTCCTGCCCATAGACCAGAAGGGGAATGCGGCCATGATGCCAATTCTCAGAGACAGATAAAATTATATTATTAAAATGATAATAAAACACGTATTTTGTAAATATCTTTGTATTAGTATTATTCTAACAAACATCATAATACTTCAGGTAGATTATTACTGACATCGAATCTGATATTAAAATGAACCCTAAAAATTTTGGGAATTCATTAATACTAAAAGAAAATTCTACTGTTCCATCTGCCATGACCTTTAACGATAGCTCTATAGAAGACCCTCAATTGCCACGTTTTTCTCTAGTGCATATATTGAGTCGAGTACTTATGACAATGACAGTGTTTCTCTCCCATATCATAATGCGTTATATCATTTATTGAATATAAAAAGATTTACCCCTGATGATGTACTGGCATCACTTAAAAGAATTAAGCCTAATTTAACTTCTGGACCTGATCTTTTACCTGCTTTCTTAGTCAGAGACTGTAGTATCATCTTTTGTGAACCGTTGTGTATAATATACAATTTAATTTTACATACATGCCTTTTTCCTGACTTATGGAAAATATCTAGAATATGTCCAATCTATAAAAAGGGCTCAAAAAATGATATAACTAATTACAGACCAATTGCCATTCTGAATAATTTCTCAAAGGTTTTTGAAATATTAATTTACAGTTTCTTATCTCCACATGTTAGTAACGTTATTATACCTGAACAACATGGTTTTGTGTCTGGTCGTTCTACTGAAACTAACTTAGTATGTAAGACCCAGTTCATCTGTGAAGCTCTTGATCGTAGACGTCAGGTAGACGTCATCTATACTGACTTTTCTAAGGCTTTCGACAGGCTTGACCATGGTCGACTACTCCGCAAGCTGGATAGTGTGTGTTGTAACTTAGGTGTTAAATTATTTAGATATTTTTGTAAAACGTTGGCTCTGTAACGCAGTGGCTGTCAGAGTTCAATAGTTTTTTGACATTCTGTTTTTACAAAAAAGTTGTGCCTGTTTTTTATTATTAATTGCCTTTTTGATGTGTATTGTGAGAAGATAAAAGTAGTATAGTGTTGATTGTTAATCGCATTTTGCCTGCCGAGAAATAGAACTGTTTGAGAACGTATTTTGCTTTATTTCTCACGTCTCCTGTTGATTTGAAGTTTGAACCAAAGTCTAGGCCGGAAGGAACGGGTAGTTCTTTCAACGGAAAGACTTAACATAGTTTGTGGCGACCGTGACAGGACTCTACAACAGGTAGTTACAAGTCGGCAAAAGCGGTGTGAGAACGTTATCAGTTGCGAAATTGGGCATTATGGCGCAGTTGATGGAATCCAAGAAAAAACACAGAAAAGTGCTTCGGTCTTTTATTACAAAATCGTTGAACGAATTAGACACTTTGTTAACGAAACGCCCTATCGTGCCAGAGGACATCGAGGTCGCTTGGGAATGCGTAAAGCCTAAATTTGAAGAACTCTGCGCGATAAATTCTGAAGTGTACAATTTGTTATTGGAGACAGAGGCGACCGAGGAACAACTGTTGCTAGAGATCGAGCAATGTGAGAGTTACACGAAGAAGTTTACCATACTTAAGTTGAAGGTTGAGAAGCTGTTGGATCCCGAACAAGATGCTGGGTCAGTGCAAGGGTCAGTACGAACTTCAAATAGTGAAGTAGGTTATGACAACACCACACGAGGTAAGAGAAAATTTAAGTTACCAGCTATTCAGTTTAAGCAGTATGATGGGAATATTAGGGACTGGCTACCGTTCTGGTCTCAGTTCAGGAAAATTCATACTGACACTCAATTGGATAATTGCGATAAGATAGACTATTTGGTACAGGCTACGGTTCCAGGAAGTCGTGCGCGTCAAATTGTAGACAGTTTTCCCGTGCTCGATGAAAATTATGAAAAATTATTGACTGTTTAACCGCGAGATTCGGGTGCGAGGACCTACAGATAGAAGTATACGTACGCGAATTACTAAAATTAGTATTAAATAACGCTGTATCAAAAGAAAAGCAGGACTTGTCGAAGTTATATGATATGATTGAGACTCAGTTAAGGGCTCTCGACACGTTAGGGATTACATCAGACAAATACGCTGCGCTTTTGTTTCCGTTGATCGAATCTTGTTTACCACAAGAACTTTTACGAATATGGCAAAGATCAGCTTTCAATTCGAGTGGTCCGGGTTTAAATAGCGCGAATATTAATAATGAACTTGTGGCACCGAGTGGTGATTTTCCATTAGAAGCAAGGCTTAAGAATCTTTTAAGTTTTCTATGCGCTGAGGTTGAAAATGAGCAGAGAATAGACTTAGCAAGTGAGGGTTTCGGTTTAGCTGATAATTTTAAAACAAAGACTGGCATGGCTAACGGAGCTAGTAG
The DNA here is from genome assembly GCA_025584915.1 of Monochamus saltuarius. Classification (NCBI taxonomy): domain Eukaryota; kingdom Metazoa; phylum Arthropoda; class Insecta; order Coleoptera; family Cerambycidae; genus Monochamus; species Monochamus saltuarius. The sequence continues at coordinate 30,085,966 of CM046722.1, forward strand.
AAGAAACGCGACGAAATTGTCAAATGATCTGACATTCACCGCGGCGGGTTTAGTAAATGTCGACGTTGTCAAATGTATATTTTGTACGGGTGTTCACGAGAGTGACAAATGTTTTAAGGCACAAAAGATGACACTAGAAGAGCGCAAAAATATTGTATTAGACAAAAAAGCTTGTTTTAAGTGTTTAAAGGTAGGGCATGTGGCAAAGAAATGTCGATCTCGCTTGAAATGTGTCGTTTGCGGATATTCGCATGTACCATTAATGTGTTTTGGTTTAGCTGAAAAGAAAACATTCTCCGCAGCAAAAGGAGAGTTCGAACGAGCAAGAAAATGTTAAAGGACCAGGTGATGCCAAATCAAACAAGCTCCTACGTTTTTCTACAAACTGTGAATTTTGAGGTTAAAGGTCAATCGGGCATGAAACGTGTAAGAGCGCTTATAGATACAGGTTCACAGCGCTCATACATCTTGAAGTCTACTGTATCGTCACTTGGTTTGAGACCTAAGAGAGCAGAAAAACTTGTACATTGTTTATTTGGAGGAACTGAAATGGAACAAGTGCATTACTGTTATGACATCACAATTTTCAATGGTAAATACAGTAAGATGTTTGAAGTTTTAGATCAAGCTCAAATTTGTAATGAGGTCTCACCAGTATTTTATGGACCTTGGATACAAGAGTTAAAAACACTTAACATAGAAGTTTCCGATTACAAAAGTCAGGGTCCAATCGAGATGTTGTTGGGAGCAGATGTGATTGGGTCATTGTATACTGGAAAAGACATATGTTAAAATGTGGACTAGTAGCAAATGAAACTTATGTTGGCTGGACAGTTGAAGGCAAAGTTCCTACACAGAATTCGACAACTATGACTGTGACGTCGATGTTCACAAATCCTTCGATAGCGGAATTATGGCAACTTGATGTGTTAGGAATAGAAGAACCTACAGAGAGGAAAACAAAGAATGAAAAAACCTTAGCAGCAAAAGAGTTCTTTTATGAGACAGTAATAGTGAATGAAGAGGGTAGGTACGAGGTCAGATTGCCGTGGCTAGAAGGACACCCTTCCTTACCTACAAATTATAACGTAGCTAACCGAAGACTTCAAGCCGCCATAAAACAACTAGAAAAAATGATTTGATGTCCAGATATAAAACAGTTTTTGAAGAATGGGAGCGATCGCATATAATTGAGGAAACTATGACGAATAATGTTGGACATTTTCTGCCTCATAGACCAGTCATTAAAGAAGGCTCTACCACTGCTGTTAGACCCGTATTTGATGCTTCTTCCCATGAAAAGGATAAACCATCGTTGAACCATTGTTTAGAGAAGGGTGAAAATTACATTGAGCTGATACCTGCGTTGTTAGTCAAATTTAGAGAATATAAGATAGGTGTCATAGCTGATATAAAACAGGCATTTCTGCAGATAAGTGTGAATCCGAGAGATCGGCAATTTTTGAAATTTTTGTGGATCAATGAGAAAGGTGAAGAAATAGTTTACATGCACAACAGAGTCGTCTTTGGGGTAAACTCCAGTCCATTCTTGTTGGGTGCCACGATTCAATATCACTTGGAAAAGAGTAAAGAAAATTGTGTGAGCCAAGGCTACGAATATACCAAAGAAACTATAGAAAAGCTCGCCCGTAGTTTCTACGTAGACAATTGTGTAGCAAGTGTGCCAAACCTAGAAACTGTGAACCAGTTTATTAAGGAAGCAACATCGGTTATGGCAGAGGCACAATTCGACCTCAGAGGGTGGGAGTTTTCTGGAAATTTAAACAGTCTAGTTGGTGTTTCAGTCTTGGGTTTTCCTGAGTAGAGATGTTTTGACAATAAACCCAGATTTACTTACCTGTGACACAGAGAGTGTTGTCGTAACAAAGCGAAAACTGTTGTCAATAGCACAAAAAATCTTCGACCCCATAGGATTTACGTCTCCTGTAACTCTATTGCCCAAATTGTGGTTGCAGATTTTGTGGGAGAAGAAAATATCCTGGGACACAGAAGTAGAGGGTGATGTGGCAGTACAGTTCGGAAAATGGGTAAAAGATCTGCCTGAGCTTTTGCAAATAGAAATTCCTCGTTGGAGCGAAATTGGTGGAGCAAATCCTGAAGATGTCAGTGTACATACTTTCGTAGATGCATCCAGACATGCATATGCGGCAGCTGTTTTTGTTAGAGTGAAAAAGTCGGATAATGTTTCAATTCACTTGATGGCAGCTAAATCTAGGGTGGCACCGATAGAAAAGATAAAAGGAAGTTTGACGATCCCACGCCTAGAATTATTGGCAGCAACGATAGGTGCAAGACTTTATACTCAGGTCGTAGAAAATTTGACAGGCGACTACAATAGTTTCTTCTGGAGCGACTCGTCTACAGTAATTTCATGGTTGCAACGTAATGAAGAGTGGGGTACTTTTGTACATAACAGGGTGAGTGAGATACATAAGTTAACACCGGCGCTCCAGTGGCATCACATCCCCGGTGCAAATAATCCGGCAGACCTACCCTCTCGTGGATGTTCACCTAAACAGTTAGTCGGATCGAGATGGTGGAAGGGACCAGAATGGTTATACAATAACATCGAGAGCTGGCCATCTACAAATTTAATTGTTAATGAAGAAGAAGTCAACAAAGAAAAGAAAAAGAAGATTACGACGTTTGTCAATTTAGAAAAGGAAAAAGTGGATTTTCACCTCACATATTTCAGCAAATATACTAAGACAGTGAGAATGATTGCTTGGCTGCACAGATTTATACAAAATTGTAGACGTAAACAAGATAGGAATAAAGGAGAACTGAGTGTACATGAGTTAGACTGTGCGGAGAAATTTATTTTTAAACTGATACAAAAAGAAGAATTTGAAGGTTTAAATGAAAACAAACTGAAGAATCTAAATCCTTATTATGATAAAGAAGGTGTGTTAAGATTGAAGTCGAGAATTTCGAATAGAGAAGACACTATTGATTACCGTTATCCAGTGGTTTTGGCTGGCAAGAATCCTCTTGTTTGTAGTTTAATCATGGAAAAGCACCGAAAATCTTGTCACGTAGGAGTGCAGGGACTAATAAGTTTACTCAGAGAAAATTATTGGATATTAGGTGGCAGAAGAGCCATTCGTTCAGTTTTAAAGAAGTGTGTCATATGTAGAAGATTTGATGTTAAACCTTTGCAGTAGAATCACCTCCATTGCCGGTCGATAGAGTAAGTGATGCTGCTCCGTTCGAGATTACAGGCGTCGACTTTGCCGGGCCTTTGTATTTAAAATCTGGAGAGAAAGCGTGGGTCTGTTTATTTACCTGTGTTGTGTACCGCGCTGTACACTTAGAACTCACGATGTCCTTATCCGCCCATAACTTTTACAGGTGTTAAGAAGGTTCATTGCGCGGAGGGGAAGACCCAGAGTTTTGTACAGCGATAACGGGACTAATTTCCGTGGGACTGATAATGCTTTCGCAAATTTAGATTGGGACACTATAACTCGTGAGACTAATACGCAACGGATTGAGTGGCGCTTTAATCCCCCTAGTGCGTCGTGGTGGGAGGCTTTTTGAAAGGTTAGTCGGTGTGGTAAAGCGTCTACTGCGTAAAATTTTAGGTAAAGCAAGTTTATGCTATGAAGACTTAATGACTTTATTGTGCGACTGTGAGGCCGTGGTAAATGCACGACCACTGACTTATATTTCAAACGATCCGAATGATCTTGTGACTTTGTCACCGGCTATGTTCCTTCGCGAGCAGGTTGACTGTAGCGTTGCCGATTGTGATTTAGTCGAAAAAACATGTCTTACGAGAAGTATGCGGAATAAACACAAATTGCGCGAAAACTTAAAATTTAGATTTCGACTTGAATATTTAGGACAACTGAAGCCACTTAGTGGAACAAAAGCGAATGCAACGATTAAGATAGGAGATGTAGTTTTAATAGGGAATGACTTTAGTAAACGCGTGGAATGGCCTATGGGGCTAATAACTGACGTTATACCGGGCAAAGATGGTCGGATTAGGTTGGTTAGAGTCAGAACGTCTCATGGTGAACTACTACGACCTGTCCAACGGTTATACCCTTTAGAGTGCGTAGATAATTCGGTTGGAAGGAGTCTTGATAAGCAACGAAAGGGAGCTGATTCCAAAGTGAGGAATCCTAACTGCGATCCTGAGAGGGAGTATCCAGAAGAGGATGTCGTTGGTGATGGTAACGATCACGGTAGTGTTCGGGATAGTGCGCGAGTGAGAGAATCCGCCGATCCAGATCACCCAGGTGGTCTTAAATTAAGCCGAACCGGGCGTAAAATAAAGTGCCCTTAAAGATATTTTTAATTTAATAACTTTAATTTAATTTACTTGTATTTCTGTTGAGAAATAGTTTTGTGTAAAACTTTTTCTCAGGTGGGAGGATGTTGTAACTTAGGGGGTTAGATTATTTAGATATTTTTGTAAAACGTTGGCTCTGTAACGCAGTGGCTGTCAGAGTTCAATAGTTTTTTGACATTCTGTTTTTATGAAAAAGTTGTGCCTGTTTTTTATTATTAATTGCCTTTTTGATGTGTATTGTGAGAAGATAAAAGTAGTATAGTGTTGATTGTTAATCGCATTTTGCCTGCCGAGAAATAGAACTGTTTGAGAACGTATTTTGCTTTATTTCTCACGTCTCCTGTTGATTTGAAGTTTGAACCAAAGTCTAGGCCGGAAGGAACGGGTAGTTCTTTCAACGGAAAGACTTAACAGTGTGGGTTTGAGTAACAATTTGATCTCTATATTTCAGTCGTACTTGTCTGGCAGAACACAGTTTGTTCAAATCAACGGTCACAAGTCTAAATATTTTCTCAGACCTCTGGAGTGCCTCAAGGCTCAGTTCTTGGACCACTTTTGTTTATTATTTTCATAAACGATATTGCTGATAAACTGGACATTAAATTTCTCTTATATGCTGATGACTTGAAAATATTTTGTATAGTTGACTCTCTTCGGGATTGTGCAAAGCTTCAAGATAATCTTGATTCGGTTAACACATGGTGTACTCTTAACCAACTGCCCCTTAATATTGGTAAATGTAATGTGATGTCTTATAGTCGTAGGATTGATACTACTATATATGATTATGTTATTCAAGGTGTTACTTTAGCAAGGCCACCTTTAATAAATGACCTTGGAATCACTTTTGATCGCAAACTTTCTTTTAATGGTCATATTCAAAATGTTGCTGCGAATGCTTACAAGAGTCTGGGTTTCATAACTCGCAATGCGCGGCATTTCAAGTCATTTGACACTTTTAAATTACTCTTTAATACGTTTGTGAGATCCAGGCTTGAGTATGCATCGACAGTATGGAATCCAATTTATTCCACACATATTACTTCTCTTGAGAAGGTACAACGTAGATTTTTAAATCCGCTGCATTCATGCTTGATGACGTCTATCCTTCTAGAGGTGTACTGCAAGAAACATTTTATGAGCGTTTCAATATGAAGAGTCTAGTTAGAAGACGTGCCTTGCACTCTATTATTTTTCTACATAAAGTTATTATTAATAAAATTAAGTGTGAGTATCTGACTTCCTTATTGAATTTTCATATTCCTAGACTCAATGCTAGAAACAATAACCTGCTCTGGATAGACAATCATAATACGAATATTTATAAAAGTTCCCCATTGTATCAAATGATTGTTAACTATGATAGTATTGAATCACAGCTTGATATTTTATATTGCTCAATTTGTGACATAAAAAAATTGTTTTTATAATTTTGTCATTTGAGTTTTGATGTTTGTGTTCTTTTAATATTGTATTGTTAAATTTTAACTGATTATTTTTTATCTATTTTTGTATTTGTAGATTAGTTATTTTTAGTCTGTTTATTTGTCATTTTAAATTGTAATACGTGTGTTTTCTGTATGTAACGTTTTCTGTTAATGTAAGTCATTTGTTTTTACTGTGTAAACTTGTCCTGTAATTGGGTGTATACCCGTTGGACATTTTATTCTAAATAAAAATAAAATAAATAAAAATAAAATTATGTTTGTTACTAAGGGGAGGTAATAAAATGCCAGTTTAATGTATCTAGAACCCACAAAGACGTCATAATGGGCAATTTTCTTAAATTTTACATAAACTAATCAATGAAAAAATATTTTATTGTAATTTAGGGTTCATTTGGGTCTTACTAACAGGATAAGAATGTAATGTGAGGAAAAATTCTATGTGTATTAGTCTCTTCTTGGTACATAAATAACTAATATTGTTTAATTGCTAAGCAGGTATTTAATATATATATGTTTGGGGATGTGATCTGCATTCTTGTAAACTTTCATATTGTTCATTTTTCGGTAAAATTTATTTTTATTGAAAACATTGACTATTTAGGACGTAACAGTAGTCGAACTTATAGTAAAATGAAATGTGTCTAAACAATTTTTTTAAAACACCTTTTATTTTATTAGATTGCATTTAATAAAGTTGTTCAAAAGCTGATGTTCAAATATGAAATTTAATTAAAAAATCAACAAAAACACTTTTTGCCAACTACCTAATACAGTTTTTCTTTAGCTTTATTTGGTATTTTACCAGAGTTCTGAAAAAATAAAGATTAATTGAATAAACTCTTGCTCTAAAAGGATCAGTCAAGGGTTATTTTTACCTACCTAATCAAAAAATTAAACACTGAAGAATCAGATAAGTAAAAATAACAACCCAATTAAACTAAAGAAAAATAAATATAATACAATGGCATTTTTAAAGCAGAAGATATAATACATGATGTCATTGAGAACTTTTCAATTAGAAATCGGCGTATAGCAAGTAAGTTTCAATTGTCACCGAATTTTGTATGGCGTGTATTGAAGAAGGAAATGTTACATCCATTTCATTGCAAAAATGTACAAATGTTACATGGTGCAGGTGCTCCTCAGCGGTTAATATTTAGTCGTTGTTTACTTCAACAACATGCACAAAATGATAAATGGCATGTTTTACTAGGAACGGCTTAAATAATTATCGTAATGAACATATCTGGCCTTACAAAATCCGCATGCAATTAGATCAAGACGATTTCAGCAACGTTTCAGTGTCATCGTTTGGGGTAGCATTTTCAATAATAATTTACTGTCTGTACATGTTTTAAATGATCGTTCAAATGCAGATATGTACAGAACTTTCTTGTAAAACAACCATTTCGTTAATGACGTAGGGATTAATATTGTTCAAAATATCAGCAGCAACCATCTATAGGGAGACAAGTAACTGCTTGGTTAAATGATAATTTCTCCAATAAACGGATAGGTCAACAAGGTCCAATAGCATCGTCACCGCGTTCTAGAGATCTACATCCTACACCCGGAATAAAGATTTGAATCATTTGTGGGGAAGAAGGTGATTTTTTCCACTTTTCTCTGCTCAATAGCGCACCAGAAGCCTTTTCACAAACTGTAAGACGGTTTGCTTTCTAATTTTCCGCCAAGACGTGAAGCCATCTTACCAAGACTTTTCGATGACCCAATTCATCGGATATTATTGATTAAGCACTTCCGTCGATCACCTTCAATCAAATGACAAATCACACGCATGTTAGTCTCACTGATGCTTGTCCAGGGTTAAAAATTTGTTATGGCAAACATAAACTTGGTGCTTTAAAAGGGTTTCGACTTGTCGGCAAAGTAAACAGGTAGTCATCGAAAAATTTCGGTGGGACGCCCTCCCGCAATAAAAAAATAATATTAATGTGTTGCTCAACAGACGCGTGTACCTCTTGATCAAACATAGTGCTACTGACGATGAATTGGAACTTGTTAAACCACATTCCCACCTAATAAAAGTCCGGAAATTATAGGTAGGCAGATATATCACGGGGTGAGGAAGACAATATCTTCATCTAAACATAGTTCAACAAATCACCCTAAGAGAGCTTAAGTCTTTTCAATTAATGAAATTTTGAACATTTCATCAGTTTTGTATGCTGAATTAAAAAATGTACACATTTGAGCATTTTGTTCAAAGATGTATCAGATAGAGTCGGCTAAGTATATTTTTAACCCAAACTTTTTTGTTACAAATTATTTTTACAAATGAATCACGGAAATTTAAAACTTAATGCTTTTAACATTAAACATGTATTCTTGTTCGACATCGATAAAATGCACCGTTTTCGAGTAAAATTACCTCAATTAGTACATGCAAATTACTACGTCCAATTTAATTTTCTTTGATGTATTTTTTGTAATTAATAGTGTAGTATAATGTATTAACATTAGAAACATTGTTTAATGAAGTTATGTTTCAGTGTGCATTTTTTACTAAATTTTTGTTAAAAAAAAATTAAGTTGATAATGGCATATTTGTATTGTAGTAACGCTATGGAGGCTATGATATATTTCTAAAATTTAAATTAAAGTTACATAGTAAAGTCGGACCTGTAAACTTCTATTAATAGCAAGGTTAGACCATAATTTTTATTGTGTATTCACAGATGAACTCATCATTCGGTTAGTAGGTACATGGTACAAGGCATATTATTGTTTTTAACTTAATTCACTGGTGTGTGTGTTTATTCACACTATAATTTTCAAAAACATCAAAAAAATATTTAATTTGATGTTTAATTCTTACTAATATAAAATATAGTACAAATTATAAATAAAATAAATATTTTTCAGATGTTGAAACTACTGCTATTATTTAAAACTAAAAATTTGAAATACCTTTCGAGCAAATCATTAAATTTAAAAATATGTTACATACCTTTAGAGTAAATCACCGTATATAGACATAAATACAGAGTTGAACCAATGACTTTCACGTATCGGTGTTATTGCAATAATTTATGGCATAGCATAAGTATTATTATAATTTGCAACTGATTTACATTCGAATAAAAACTTTAGGGCTGCAACTGAATTTCTTTAATAAGTTAATTGAAGCACAGTGGCGTGCATAAGTTGAGCGGTACAAGAAGCAATAATACAGGGTGTCCCTAAAAGGTCTTTACAACGCTCCACCAGATACAGTGCTGCTCAAAATAAGTCAATTTAGATAAACTTACCTTAATTTAAAGTTGCCCCGTTTAGGCGCTATGCGAAGTTGCAATTTTAAAATCGGTTTTTTTTTTTGATAAATTTAAAATGCCTTATGCGATTTTACTAAAATTTGGTAAGTTGACACCGTTCTATAGGTTAATAAACTCCATATCAAAATTATGAGTAATATCATTCCATTGACATGAAACTTCAATTTTTCCACTCAACACAGATGCTCGCCTGGGCGGACACCAATATAAACTAAAAAAGGAATCATTCAAGACACGGGCTAGACAGTATTTTCTTAGTAACAGCAACTTTGACTTTTGGAATACCTACATATGAAGGAACAGCCAGTTCAGTTGTCGGTCATCTCACCTATGGCATACTGATGAGGGCTAACAAGCCCGAAACCGGTCTATGTCTGGTGGAGTGGCCGACAAGGGTTCTTGGCTGTTCACACAGATACTGCAGGTGTAATTCAATGCCGGTCGGGGCATTAGCCCCGGAGTAGTTGTTTCCTTTGTATGCGTCTAAATGGTGGCCACTTTGAACAACTACTGTGACATCTTTATTTATTTGCATTCATGTTTTCCTAATTTAATTTTTGTGTAAAAATTGCTGCCAATAATTAAAATTACAATTTTCGAATAAACACGAGAGTAATCGAGTCTTATCAAGAGTACCTTTTTTGTAGGAAATAATTTACTTTATATAAATTTTATACCGAAAAATCTTTTCTTCCATTGGCGTAGAATTATCGAAGTTATCGAAGGTGTAATTACTAAAAAACCCAAGTTCCACGCCAATGGAATGATATTACTCATAATTTTCATTTGGGGTTTATTGACCTATATGTAGAACGGTGTCAACTTACCAAATTTTAGCAAAATCGCATAAGGCATTTTAAATTTATAAAAAAAAACGATTTCAAAATGGCAACTTCAGGGTCGTATAGCGCCTAAACGGGGCAACTTTGAACTAAGGTAAGTTTAGCTAAATAGACTTTTTTGAGCCGCACTGTATCTGGTGGAGCGTTGTAAAGACCTTTTAGGGACACCCTGTATATTCTTTTATAGAATGCTCAGTTGGTGGTCTTCCCAATAGCGTAAAAATATACAGGGTGTTCCATTTAAAGAAACAAAAGTTAGGCCTACATTTCTGCGATATTCAATTGTTTTTGAGACACATGCCTTAAATAATATGTAAATGTTTCTACAACTTTCATTCATACATCTTTTTTCGTATCTCGAATAATAACGGAGAAAAAGAAGGGTGCAATTTTTGTATGACCACCCTGCACATACGAAAATGGGACATCCATAGCTCTTTTCCAACACGGCACCTGACTGGTTGGAAACCTGTGGATAGCCAAATCGTTCACCGACTTACTGCAGCGGAGTTGTATCTAATATTAAACTGACTGACGGCTTCGGACAGGTTTCAAACTAGTCAGGTGCCGTGTTGGAGACGAGCTCTTATTGACCCTATACCAGGAAAAATTATTTTTGAAATGTGATATTTAGAGTATCTACTTTACATAAACAAATATAGCGTAATTGTTTTTCTTATCAACTCAAATTCTTTATTTAAGAGGATTGTTATTTTACAATAATTTAAAAAAGGTACTTGGAAATAGCAGATAGCTTTGTTTTTAAAAGGTTTTTGCAATAGTTATCAAAAATCTTATGGTATTTGTAGTAATATATTTATGTGTGCGTAATTTTAATAAAAACAAATTAATATGCATATTTTTGAAAAGTAGTTTATTTTTTTAGATACTGGCATGTATACTAGATACGCACTACATATACATAAAAATAAAACATATATACTTGCGGCAAGAATTCAGACGACTTACGTCATACGAACAAATGAATAAGTTATATTTTCATCAAAATATTTAAGAAACTGCAACTGAGAGTAATAAAACTATATACTACGCTAAAAGTTTTCATTATACAGGGCGATTCAGAACATATCTAAAAAAAATCTAAGTGTGCAGAGGACTCTTACAAATACAATTTTGTAAAGAAAAAAACAGAAAGGGCAGTTCGAAAATGAATTCAAAATACACTTCGGCGCGGCACTGAAAACTGGTCCACTGTAAAACCTGATAAGGCGGCAATTTGCGACGGGACAGAAAATGGAAAGAAATGCTCAAGGAAAGAAATAAATAACACTTTATAACGCCGATTTTGAGTTTGACATACTTGATGTTACAACAACATTTTGGGCCCCTCTTACCCAGTTTCTACAAACTAACACAAATGCTTCTGCTTCTTGTCCCTTTTGAACTCGTAAGTTATTGGCGGCAACTATGATACGTTTCCGTAAATCATCAATAGTATGTATCCACTTCAGTGCGATACACTTAATTTTTTAAATATCCCCAGAAAGGGAAGTCCAAATGAAGAAAATGATTTAAAGTCAGGAGATCGGTGCAGCCATGGCACCGGTCCTCTTCGTCCAATCCCTGGTGTTAATGCTTGGACATGCTGTACATGGTATGGATATAATTGAGCCTTGTGTATGGTACTTCACACTGCCGCAATATGCCGTGGAAGTCCTGGACCTCCATTTCTTCTACGATTCGGTTTCAAATTTCCCTCGCGTTGCACTTCATTTGCACTCACTGCACACTGAGATTATTGTTTTTAACGCGACCAAATATCGAAAATTACGTTGACAATAAAAACAATTGCGTAACGTCAGCCATGGTAAGACGTCTGAATTATTGCCGCGAATATACCTACATCACATTCCTATTCCTATTTTTTAGAAATTACATGCCTTATTAGTAGATAAATATTTATATTATATAAAGTTGAATATAAAAATACAATTTGTTTAACTACTACTTCTAAAGGTATTTAAGTGTTAAAGATCGCATACATTATGCCTGCACAGACCTACAAAGCCTGTTCATGAAGATTCCCATGTTTTTGGAGCATCGCCCACTAGACCAGCACCTGCATGGACCGGCACCTGCAATGACCGTCACTGCAGGTCGTGTCGGTGGCCTACAGTTTCTAGTCAAGGATTGGCTTCAAAGAAATATTTGACGGGTTAAGTTGTGAATGTGTCGCTGAACCGTCGGACAAATTCGTTTATCAACAACCTCTATTTACTTACCTCAAAAAAACGAATTGCAACTCTTTCGTCAGATGACACTGCGCTGCAGAACCTTGGAACTGAAAACACAAAGTTACTTGGATATTACATTCCATTGGTTCAACTACCGTATCTCATAACCTATTGAATTTGAACATCCATTAAATACCTTACCTATGCTTAAATGTTTCTAAATCAATAAACCCTCAGTAAAATCGGTTATGACTTTTATTAAGTACATGTAAACAGCATATTTTAGAGATGACACAGTAATAAGAAATCACCCCTATTGCGCGAAACACCGAAGGGGTTGTTCTATGCTTTTTTAGGTGGAGACTCAGAAGACCTGCAAATACCAGTCGGTCAGTTTTTTTTGTATCTTTACTGAACCTAAATAAATATAGTAAATTTTTTTCAAATAATAGGGGTTGGAGTGTGAAATACGAAAGTTTTTTAAAGCAAAGTTGTCGAGAATTATTATTACGCAAATGCAGGAAAACAAAAATCCAAAAAGTAAAGATAAGAAACCACCCTGAAAAATCATCTTGTCCGCATTTATTTTTGCTTTGGAAAATGATATCTTTACTGGGTTAATACTATAACTGATCATTTTAGTAATCTAATTAAAAAAATACAAACAAAAATCATAAACCGTGCGCATACCACCACCATCGTTAATCACATGTAGTGCCAACGTAAATAACCCAGCTTTAAATAACACCAGAAAAGCGACGGAAATTCCGTCAGCGGCACTAGAGTCGTAGCGAGTCAGACGGATTTTTCCGTCGCTGACACTAAAGGGTCAACCCAAAACTTTTCTTGCTTTTTCCCCACCTCCTTTTCATACAACATTGTTATAATAAAAAAATTCTTTCAAACTACACTCAACTACTACTTAAAAACTCCAAAACATACATAATCTGCACAAAAGTTGCTGGTCCATTCAGGTCCATACAAACGTAATGCAGGATCTTTTAATCGGAATTTCACTAAAGATTCTTAAATTTATATGTATTCGTTCACTACTGAAAGAAGATATTTTTGGGTTAAGCTAAAGAAACTAATTTTTATGAAGTAAAAATTTTACATGTAGTTTTATTTATTTTTTTGATACTTTTACTAAGTATGTCATGTCACTGTAATGCATTTTTATACTAAATATTATCACAATTGCATGACGTTTGAGCAAAACACTAATTATTACGTCTATTAAAACTTACTTATTGGTAATTGGCATAGTAAAACAGAAAACCTTTAAAATTGAAAATTATTTTGATATCGTTTTTGTTTGCTGTATGGTGAATATTGCACTTAAAATCACCACCATATATAAGAAAGATTATAGGCTACAGATAATTCATTACAAATGTAGGATTTAGTATTCTTTAATTAGAAATGTATCTATGCCTTCTCAAAGAAGTAGTTCCAACAAAAATTACAAGTTGGTTGATGTCGGATTGGTTAGTGCTTTCACCACGCAGTGTGCAATTCTTTTGATACATATTGATTAATGTGGTCTACACGTCTTGCAATTGTTTGATGCGACACTGAGACTGTTTCAAGTTTGTCTGTAATTTGTGTTTCATTGAATTGTTCTTCCATTTTGGTTGTATAATTCTTAATAAGCACTCCATCACGAATAAGTTTTTCGCTTTGACAATTTCCAGCGCTACTTAGTAAGAAGCAAAACTACATTTATTATCAGTGCCACACTTTTTGAAATTTCATTAATTTATCTCCAGACGTTGTGGAAATATTAATTAAAACCCGTCATCAGGAACTAACCTTTCATACCCTGAAGCGTTTTCGATAAATGTTTTTATAGACTTTTCGTCTTATTTTCAGGTCTAGACGTTGTTAAATTTACATATAACCCTGTATATTGAGTAATTGGTTAAAATAATGTTTCACGGCATCTTTAAAGGATTGTAGAACCGTTAGGAATTGTTTTATTAGAAGTGATAGGTACTCTTGATTTTTTACTATTGCGAGGAAAGCTGTAGGCTGTACATCGCCGAATGTTATACCTTGTGCTCCTTAATTTCTAAAACAAAAATTCAGATTGTGATTTTATTTTTTGCGTAAAATTAATATTTGAAAATTATTATCAAAAATAGCCTGTCAGCTATATCAATATTCTCATTTAGGAGATAGTAGTGTTTTTAATAAATTATTCCTTCGCAATCTGCTACTTAAAAATTATCATTATTTTGGCCCTTGAAATTTAACATTTAGTTGATAATAATATTATCGAATTATAAAAATGGATGCACTTGTCCTTGTACTACTACTTATTTATAAAGGTATTTGTGAAGGTGAATCAATGAACTAGCCCATTTATCCCCATCCATGATGTTTTGCAAAGCAAGTTTAATATATTTATTTGCCTTAGCTACAACGTAAGTTTTTATTATTATTTAATTTTATTTATATTTATAATTCAAAAATCGTATATTGTTGATATCAATTATGAATTATAAAGTTCATTGATACTGAAACGTTTACAGTTTTGCTCAAGATGAAATAAGCAATAAAAAGTTTCCAGATGATTTTATGTTTGGAGCAGCAACAGCTGCATATCAGGTTGAAGGTAAGATTTTAAAAATTTAATGTAGACTTATGCCTGCGATCTATTTATTATTATTTGTAAAAATATACGAATTGTTAATACTCAAATAACAAATGAAAGCATTTAATATTTAAGAAAAGAACCTAAAATCATAATAATGGTAATTTTTATAAACTTTTTACTACGTAAGAGTAGTTTCTATTTCATTAAAAACCCTGACGGTATTTTTAATTGCCTGATCCTTTAGAATAATGTTCTTTTTTAATTTTCGTTATTTCATCTTGTCAGCTAAAAACAAAATTTAATACAAAAAATTACTAAATAATGCTATAAATAAATAATTCTAGATAATATAATGTGAGTATATGAATTAGTAAAGAGTAAGCAATAACTAAATAGTAGGTAACCTAATAAAAACAACCTATGATAAATAAATCATTATATATATGTGGTCTTAAATTGTTACATTAAACTATTCTAAACTCTAAAACATAACTGTACCAAATTTGAACATTATTGGACGTTTCGTTTCTTAATTGTGCCATGCCCATAACAAGAAAACAATTTTTTTTCTTTGAAGCCCTGTAACTTCTACTTTTGAACTAAGCTAAGTTTGTCTAAATCAGTTATATTTGATCACAGGAAGCTATGTTTAAGCTGCGTCCCATTACTTTCCGGGCACCCTGTATACAAAAGATTATTTAAGATCACATTGAAAAGTTTTCAAAAAATATTATTTGTAAATTTTTACAAAAAAAAATGTATCAGTTCTTACAAATTCCTACTAGCAAACACGAACATGGGAGTGTAATATTTACCAATTTTTGTAGGTGGATGGAATGAAGATGGAAAAGGAGAAAGTATTTGGGATTACCTCAGTCATTTAGATCCCAATCCAATAGCTGATGGTAATACTGCTGACATAGCATGTGACTCTTACCACAAGTATAAAGAGGATGTAGCTATGTTGAAAGAATTAGGTGTTAACCACTACAGATTTTCACTTTCTTGGTCAAGGATTCTACCAAACGGTAAGTATCTGTTCAATAATTAAATTGTTCATATTACGGCTCATTCTATAGATCAACTTGTCCTTATCCTTATTAATATAACGTCTTGGTGTAATGGACTCCCTCGATTGTACCGTTAACAACTTCTTAGGCGTTTGTTCACAGATTTTTTTGGTCACTATTTTGGGCTTTTATCTTCCATCCATGTCTGCATGAACGTATATATGAATGAGCCTGCTTTAGCTAACTCATCAGGTTTATCGTTGCCCCATTGTTGTTTATCTCTATAACATACAGATTTAATATATTATTTAATTGCATTTTAAAATGTTAGTAAATTTTAGGCACGGCAGACAAAATTAATTTGGCAGGAGTGACTTACTATAAAAACTTGATCAAAGAGTTAAAAGACAATGAGATAGAACCTCTGGTAACGATATACCACTGGGATCTACCTCAGATTCTCCAAGACCAAGGAGGATGGACAGACGAATTTATTATTGATGTGTTTGCCGATTATGCAAGAGTTTGTTTCGAACTATTTGGAGATGATGTCAAATATTGGTTAACGTTCAACGAACCCAAGCAAACTTGTTTGTATGGATATGATTACGGATGGATAGCACCAAGAATCGCTTCACCAGGTGTAGGAGGTTACGAGTGTACCCACAATCTGTTGAGAGCACATGCTAAGGCTTGGCGAATCTATGATCAAGAATTTCGAGCTCAGCAAAATGGTAAGGTTCTTTGTTTTTGCAGTCAAAAGTAAAGAAGTAAAATTATGAAGTTTTATTATTATTAATAGTATTTATTTACTATTATTTTGTCAAAGAGAATCTGAATTAATTACATCTTTCACCAAGCTATTTGCGAAAGCATGATTTTTAAATATACATGGTGTGAAATGGTCAAATGAATTAGCAAAAATAATACTACAGATTCCTTAGGTGAAAATAAATCGTTTTAATCTAACATACCTATATCACAAGTCGCATAATAAAAAAGATACAGGGTGTCAAATTTAAAATTTTATTTTCGATGTTTGTAAATAACTTCTTAAGAAATTTGTATCTAAGTTTGACGTCACTAGTAGAGGGTGCTACTTGTGGCACACCATTTTTCTTTTAAATAGCAGAACTTTTTTGCGGCTTAGTGTATATATCTGACTATCGAAACAATCGATTCTCCTACCTGTTTTATTTGAAAAAGGTCGATTTATTTTCACCTAAAGAATCTGTGGCCTCATTTTTGCTATTTTGCATAACATTTTAGAAAAAAAAAACATTTTATGAGCGAATACAGTGCAATTAACTGCCTATTCTAATAATATTTTGTATTGATTTTGGTTAAATAAAAATTGAAACTAATAATTTTTATCCCAAAAAAATTAAGATCAATTAGTTATATGGGTGTTCTATTAATGTTGTGTATTAATATTGAGGATTTTTTCTTGGAAAAAAATATGAAAAAAAGTTCATATAAACTTGTATTCGGAAATGATTCGTTTCAGAGGTACAGGGTGTTGAAATTAAAAAAAATGTATTATCTTTAAACATAATAATTTTCCTTGTAAAAAGTTATTATACAGTGTAGAAGAAAGGTATGGAATAAATTCATTATTTCTAAGACTACGAAGTTTCATGAAATTTTCTCGGACAGGTCGATTTTGCTTTTTAAAAATACTTTTTTTTCTATACCAACGCATTTCCGACCTTCATTTGTTTTCGCGTGATGACGTCATCGGATATTTTTTTAAATAGAACCCCTATATTTTTTCATCGAATTCTTGTAGAGCTTAACTTGCTGAATTCAAAATTGTATAATTTCAACACTTTATTCCTTCAACTTTAGCAATAGTGCAGCTATTGAAAACTGTTATCGTTTCAGGTAAAGTGCCTTTTCTACTAAAAATACAGCAAAATTTTACTTGAAAAAGTTGTTCAAAACGGTAAATTATGGAGACGTGCAAAATTTTAAAAAGATCGGCCTGCTTTGTTGAAAAATGGTTTCAAAATCAAACCTCGCCGATTTTCTTAAAATTTTGCACGTCCTCATAATTTACCGTTCTGAACAACTTTTTCAAGTAACATTTTGCTGTATTTTCAGTAGAAAAGGCACTTTACCTGAAACGATAACAGTTTTCAATAGCTGCACCATTGCTAAAGTTGAAGGAATAAAGTGTTGAAATTATACATTTTTGAATTCAGCAAGTTAAGCTCTACAAGAATCCGATGAAAAAATATAGGGGTTCTATTTAAAAAAATACCCGATGACGTCATCACGCGAAAACAAATGAACGTCGGAAATGCGTTGATATAGAAAAAAGAGTATTTTTAAAAAGCAAAATCGACCTGTCCGAGGAAATTTCATGAAACTTCGTAGTTTTAGAAATAATGAATTTATTCCATACCTTTCTTCCACACTGTATAAATACATACAACTCTTAGTCAATTTGATATGATCATATTTAAATTATTAAAATATTATAATGAACGAGACCGGACTTTTTATTACTTTTATAATCCACAGGTACTCTTAATATCAAAATTATAGAATATAAACTGTCGACTGGCAAAAGTGCATAGTATTACAAATGTCTTCAAAAGTGTAATCATCTTTTATGTTCACGAAGAGTTATCATAAAACAAATATTTGCAGGAAAGGTATCTATTACTATTGATACACCTTGGTTTGGAGCGTATTCAGACAGTGAAGAAGATGAAGAGGCAGCTGAAACACAAAGACAATTTACTGTAAGTACTCTATGAACATGTATATAGAAACATTTCTGGTTTAACTACTCTCATGAGCTACAAAATAAACTCAACTTTGCTTAAAATATTCCAATGTATATATTCTAAACAGAATTAAGCACATAATTATTATAAAATTGGAAGCTCTACTTAGAATTTATCTTTACTTATATAGGGTACTTACAGGGTATTCCGCATAAGAACCTACACAGAGCAAGTGCTTGTAGGAGGTCCAAACATACCTATATACAAAATTGCACACAGCCGGAGTTACAGGCCTTTAAAGTAAGGCCAAATATTACGGAACACTGCAAAGTGTTCATTGAGGGTGAGTCACCCCTAAAATTATACCAAACTTTGTTTTCCATTAATCAATTTAATAAGAATGATAACATCCTGTGCAGAATTTAATTTGAATCACTTTTTACTCCTCTTATGCTGAACACCCTGTATATTTTAAAACTAAACATTTATTTACTCACTAATTATTATTTTGCTTTAACATTAGTGCCCTTGAACTCATTATCAATGTATCTCAATTTTATATAAAATTTGGTACTTCTAAGTTAAAACTCTGCCAAGATATTTTTTTGTCGAAATTTGTGACTTTATTGTAGGTCTATAAATTTGCCTGGGTGCAACTTTATACGTAAATAAGTTTGGTTAAATTGCAATATTTTGGTCATCCGCATGCATCTGTTATGTGTCGGTTATTATGGGGGAGGCTCTATATTCAACATCACATAGGAAATGTGAAAGATCTATCGCAAGCTTGCTGATGCACTCTGTACAATAAAGTACCTCAATAAAGTACATTGTTTTATTTCAGTTTGGATGGTATGCCAATCCTATCTTCAACGGCGACTACCCTGAAGTGATGAAAACTCGAGTGGCAGCTAGAAGTGCAGCTGAAGGTTTTAACCAGTCGCGCCTTCCAGAATTCACCGATGAAGAAGTAGCCTACATACTGGGCACTCATGACTATCTGGGTCTCAATATGTACTCTTCGTATTTAGTTAAGGCCGCTGCAGAGCCAGAGATAGGAGATCCAAGTTACGACAATGACATTGGAGTCAGCACTTACGAGGAAGATGGCTTGGAGCATGGTGCTTCTTCTTGGCTTAATGTAAGACACTGATAATTTTAAGAAAATATAGTTTTTAACTATTGGATAGCTCGTTAAGGGTCCCGAATTCTTGAAATAGTATTTTCTACACAGACAAATAATTGTAAATATTTACCTGAATTATATAAGGCTCGGCAAAAATAACAAGAATGGTATGGTATACCACCTAGGTATTTTCAAAGATACCAAAGAATTGCTCTGAATCTTCTATTCTTAATTCTTAACAATGTCTTATGCGCTCTTATATAATTTCTTCTCTAATACCATTTTTTTTCTTTTATTTTTGCATAGGTCTACTAACTGGATAAATTATATAACAGGTTATGTAATAAATATATTTTAGCACAAAACAGGTTCGTAAACAGTAAATTGTAGATATTAATTTATCATACAGTGATTCACAAAAACTATCCGGCTCGACAACTTGATAAAAGAGAGATTTTTCGTCAACAACACAATTCAGATGTTAACTGTAATTTTTTAAAAGTAGAGAGCCCTAATGTCAAAAAGAAATTTTTAGATAGCGGGAAGTTTGGAAAGTAAACTTTTGGCATAAAATTTTAAGTAAATTAGACCCCATACTCAAATTTACTAAGGACTAACGATAGAGATGCTAAAATACATGAGGATGAATGGAGATTTAAAAACATCTTTAAGGAAAGAAGAATACCAGAGGATTGAGCAACAGTAGTAACTTTTGATTTCCAAAAACAGGTGATAGTTAAGATTGTAATAATTATATTCATTACATTCCTACATATCGATTTGCACTCTGTATGGTAAAAATTAGGTGTTTAGTAAACATATGAGGCCGACTATGTTCAGAACAATCGAAAGTTTGAAACATGGAGGAGTCATAAGTCCGACACTGTTTATTATATTCATGGATGACATACTAAAAAATGTAATAAGGAGTGTAGAAATCTATGTAAATACAAACATTTATATAAAGTAGTAAAATTAATAATTTAGTATGGGAAAATGTAATGGGAATGCAACTAAATAAAGGTAAAACATAAGTGATGGGTGTTGCAATATCAGTTCAAATATCTAGGTGCAATAATTGATGAGTGAGGAAAAATTGACAATTTGACGTTGAATCCATATTAAAGCTTATAGAAAAATGGCAACTGAGCTTATGGAGACATTTAACCACGAAGAGACTGACTACGAAACTGTGGGAGTCAAAAGTCGTGGTCAAAATGAAGAGTCATTGTCTTCTTGCTAAATAAGATGTGGGACAGCTTAATTCGGAAAATGTTGCAGAATTAAAACAAAACATGAAAGAAAGCAAGTCTTCTAAAATAAAACAGGAAAAGTGGAGTCTATTCATACATGGCTGAAAGAAATTTTGCAAATTTACTTATTCGTTATTTATTTCTTCATTAATTATACCTACAGAGTGGCCTAATTTTCATGGCTCACCATTAGCAACTCGAAAACCGTAAAATATACATGGCGGCTTAGATTAGAAAAAAGCTACGCCTTCTGATGGCCCTTAAGATAAGTCAAACAGAACATAGCGATTTTAAAAGATGCCATGTACTGTCATTATTTCTCAACAGAAAGAAAGGTTTGGTACAGAGATAAGAATATACGAGAAATCGATTTTGAAAGAATATTTCGGCGGCCACTGGTTTCGGTTATGCAACTTGCAATTGTTGTCTTTCTTATGAATGCTGTATTGAATTTTGAGAGTAACATAGAGTTAAATAAAAAATTTAGTTGTTCTTGACTAATTTAGGAGGTATTGTCATTGATATTAATTTTATTTAGAAGAACACTACATTGTCACTAATAATATCCTTTTGTTATTTGAAAAGATCGACTATTATTTACTGTACTCAATTTTTATATATCTATAATATAACAATGAAATTAATACATTTTTTACAGGTTGCCCCGTGGGGAATAAGGAGACTATTAAACTGGTTAAAGAAAACCTACAATACACCAATTTTCGTCACGGAAAATGGTTTTTCAGACACTGACGGAAAATTGAATGACGACAGGAGAATTAACTACTTTAAGGTAATACTGATGAATTATTAATATTTTATACGGTTTCACGAAGTTGGAGATATTTACTGTTATTAAAGAAACCATAAATGTCATTAAATGTTTTACATTTGATAAACATTTATAGGCATATTAGTTTATTAATATGCTGGGTAGCTCTTAAACACGTTAGAGCAATAAAGATATGATTCTTAAACTATTTTAAGGAATTTTATCTGATAAATAATAAGAGAAAGGTCATTAGTGGGAAACATCTACGCTCTTGAGTAGTTATTTCGGAAAAGTTCTGAAAAAGGTTAATCATATTTAATTCTTTTTTTTTTTCAAAGAAAAATATATGCATCGTTTCGGGAACACAAAGTGTATTCTTTGATAAAAAACCATACATATTTTTAGTTGCAAATAAAAATTTAAAGACTTGCAATACATTATAATCATTAAACTACCGAAAATAATCACTAACATTTTGAATTTTTTAAGTAGCAGTAGGAGACAATTTTATGTGAAGTCGGCATACAGGATTAACTATGACTAAGTACAAAAATTTTGACCACGTGCTCAGGAAGATCTAAAACAAATCTATTTTGGAATTCTAGCTCAATGTTTAAAAACTGGAGCAGAACCCACTTTTTCTCCAGAAAATCGGCGCCTGTTATAAGCATCGTCTGAGTTGGCTTAGATCTCAAATCTGTGAACTAACTACATGCAGTCGTTTTTACAGCATTTTCAACTGTAGAAGAAGATAAAGAAAAAGATAATATGTAATGCCTGATAGATAACAGTTAATCCGATTAGCTGCGGCATTCTACATTCATTTTTGGTTTCAAACTGTCAAAATTGCATTATCAGTCATTATAGGTCCGTTAGGACTAGCCGTCAGTGTCAGTGATAAATTAATATGGTTTCGAAAAAAATTGTTTTTCGCTTTATAAATTAGTTTGCTTTTTTTAAAGAGCGTTTCCGTTAATTCTTATTTTTCCCTATCTCTTCTTAAAATATTTGTACTTAGTCATAGTCCCACCCTTACTGATCAGGATTTTACCATTCTATTCTAATTCGAATAAACATAGACCTTATGCAGTCCTTCAGTTTGAGATATAGAGCATTGAAGTTTTCTAAAAAACATATTTTCACTTCATATTTCATGAACTGAAAGGAAGGGATTTGAAGATATTGTAACCTCGAAATTAGGTTATCGTAGAAACACTTCACGTAGACAAACAAACTTTATTGTCACTCTTGATTGTACAAGAAATATCCTTCGAACAAATTTCTCAACTGTCAACGCTTTACTTTGACGTTTGTCAATCGCCTTCGACTGCTCAATACAAACTGACTCCAGCGGCGAAAATGATCTGCTTATATAGGTTTTTAGAGTTCTGGAAGTTTCTGAGATCTCGAGAACGTGTCGAGAAACAAATAGAATATAGCCTGGAATATTCCGGAAAACGTCAAAATAAAGGCATCACAAAAATTATAAATTCTAACATAAACAGAAACGTAATTTACAAACTAACGAGGTAGGTGAGCTTCAATTATAAATTCTAACGTAAACAGGAACATAATTAACAAACTAAAAAGGTAGGTGAGCTTTCGTAACAATATTATACTGTGATTCATTTTCACAGTCAGATTTATTTGCAAAAAACAATACCTACCAGTTTCCTTTTATTTTTATGTAAATGATGTGACTCATATGATAAAAGTGTTGTGATTTATTTAATAAAATCAGTTGCAGCCAGTTGAGTGGAGGGAAAATGATGCAAAATAACAAAACATTTTCATTTGACGGTTGACATTAAGGTTAACCGTATTGTTGATCCTTCCTTATGATTGATTGAGATAATTTCAACACAGGATACAAAAAAATGGAGATATTTTAAGGGCATTTATGGATGTCTCTATCATGCTAGAAAGCAGTAGCAGCAAGCGTGATAGAGCAGTATTCTTGAAGAAGACAGTAAATATAAAATATTTGTTAGAGAAAATCATGAAAAAACTTTAAATTATTTTGAAGATACCGTGGTGCCGTATTCTGAGAGCGATTTTGAAAAGCTGTTTTAAATTGTATAACTAAAATGTCAATTTAAAAAAATTAGGTTAAGTAAACTGTTTTGACTCAAATGGCTGAATACAATTTATGCACTTTATGGGAGCTGGGAATTCGCATCTCGATCACTTTTTGAGTTGAAGTGGAGCAACTGATTGCAAACGAAAAAACAACAAACTGTCAAATCATTTTGTTACTAAACAGTTGAAAGGAAACTAATAAGTACTATTAAATACTTAAATTTTATCAAATTTCTGGTTTTATTACATCCATATTTTTTTTATCGAATTAGTGAGATGTTGATTAGCCATATCTGAGCCTCTGGTTATTTTGAAAATTTGATTTGAACATTTGTGTGACAATAATTCAGCAAATAATATGGTTTATAGGAACATAAATCTCCAACATTGTATTTCAAAAACGAAGAATTTGCTAACCTATGATTATATAAACTTTTAGCATTACAATATGATTCTCTATAATTCTTTTTTTATAAGAGAACGCTGTCAACAATTAAGCACTGCTAATAGTGGAGTAAAATCGCTCGCTTATTTCTGGTAGATTTTTTTAAGGTACAATCAATTGAATCGTTTTCAGTCCTGTAGAGGGACAGTTTGACAAGCAGAAATGAACTCCTACAACTTTTTCAGCAGGGAGAGACTTTTTAAAATTAAATTTTTGATGCTTCGGACGTTATTTACAATTATGTTTTTCACAACATACAACGCGTCTGTAAATTAACGATTTTACATATATGTTCATGTTTTTCACAACTTAAATAAAAGAACTATAGCGTCTCTAATGATACACATTAATTTTTGATAACTTGAAACCTTTTCGAAAATATTAGGTACTTCCAAAATCGACACCAGCAAATTTGTGCATTAAAAACTTCACTATTATTGAAAATTGATCTATAGTTGTTATATCGAGGCAAATGTAGATAAAAGTATTATAAAGCTTTTTAAAAAAGGTTTACTTTGCTAGGTAGATATTTTTAACTTGCCAAATGAGTGCACTGTCCTATTTCTGATAACATTTTGCACCGTGCGTATAAGCTTAGCTCTGCACACGGCGCACATATAAAATTCAATTTCTTGAAAACCGTAACACCTAGCGAAGTAAATATTTTTTTAAAAACTTTTTTTATATTTTTTATTGCATTTATCTCGATAGAACTATAGATCAATAATAATTGCTCCGCATAGTGCAATTTTTTAATGCACAAATTTTGTTAGGGTGGACTTTGGAATAATTTAAATTATCAAAAACTGGTGTGTACTATTAGCTTTGATTTTCAAAACTTTGTCCTTATTGAAAAAAGTTGTAGAAGTCCGTTTCGAAAGTCCAAATTGTCCTTATACAAGATGATCAAATTTAAAAGAAAACGATAGAATTGAGAGCCGATTTGAGAGAGCCGCACCATAATTGGCGACTGAAAATGTTTTAGTTGAAATGCGCAATGCACTTAATTATTGGAAATTGATTCTGGCATTGTGCGAAGAAAGCTTATATGCTTTAGAAGCGTATACAAACTTTAATGTATTGAATATCGCCTATAAATATCTCCTCTTACCAGCTTATTAATAAGAATAGATTCCTTTTATTTTAAGCCAATGTCTGAGTCAATTGTTTCGAATTTATTGCAACGCATATTTATTCAAATTTATCCGACTATCTTGAAGAAATTTGATGAAGAACGCTTTAAACTCTTATGCAGGGTGTCCGGAAATTATGCATCAAGACTTCAAGAGGTGATTCCTTACAAGAAATTAGGGTCACGAAGTCCTATAACAATTTTTCGAAAACTCAATATTAACGGAGATACAGGGTGTTAAAGTTAAAATTTTATTTTCGATATTTGTAAATAACTTCTTAGAAATTCCAAATATTTACATAAAATTTGTAATTCGGGGGTTTTTGCGGACGAGAAATTCAAATATGTTTCTAATTTTGACGTCACTAGTAGAGGGCGCCACTTATGGTACATCATGTTTCGTTCAAATGACAGAACTTTTTTGCTGCTTAGTGTATCCATCTGACTATTGAAACAATCGATTCTCCTACCTGTTATATCTGAAAAAGATATACCTTATTGAAGTCGTTAGGAGTAACAGTTTTCGAAATAATCTTATTTGAAATATTCAGTGCACCGAGTAAAAACTGTTTTGGTTTCAGTTAAAGTGCCTTTTCTACTGAAAATTACTGAAAATATAGCAAAATGTTACTTGAAAAAGTTGTTCAAAACGGTAAATTATGGGGATGTGCAAATTTTTTAAAAATCGGCCTGCTTTGATAAAATCTTTGTGCTTTATTGAAAAATGGTTTCATCAAACCTCGCCGATCTTCTTGAAACTTTGCACGTCTCCATAATTTATGATTATTGACAACTTTTTCAAGTAATATTTTGCTTTATTTTCAGCAGAAAAGGCACTTTATGTGTCGTATAAGACATATTCATAATAATATACTTTAAAACTTATATTTAACTACAGTAATACAGTAACGTAAATGTCTATAAGCCTTTCTTGGTTATTTTAAAAAAAAATGTTGTATTCGTTTTGTCTCGACGCCGCTGTCTCATTCTGTATTTGATTTTAGAACTATATAAGCAACGTAAGAGAAGCCATAGAAGATGGTGTCGATGTAATGGGATATACAGCTTGGAGCCTGATGGATAATTTTGAGTGGATGCAAGGATACAAGTAATTCATTTAAAATAATTATATGATAAGTTATTAATTTTGACTTTATCCGATGAAATACTAAGTACATTGACAAAAAAATTGCTTCGAAAAGTCAGATACTAAATACATATCTTTTTCTTCCAGAGAAAAATTTGGTTTATACCAAGTGGACTTTAATAGCACTAACAGGACGAGAACTGCTAAAGATTCTGTTACATTCTATAAAACACTTATTGAAACACGTTGTCTGGTAGATGTGTGTGAGGAATAGATTTCTATTTTAATTTGTGAAAAATAGGCAATAAAAGAAAGTTAAAATCCTGTTTTTTTTTGTACCTAAAATTCTTTTCATTATCAAAATCTTCATTGGATCGCATTTTTTCCAGTAACTTGTATTAGAAATATATGTTAGTCATAGTTAACCCTGTATATACAGAAACAAAAATTTTAACTACGTGTTCAGGGAGGCCTAAAAGACAATCAAAAAATTATTTCGGAAATCTAACTCGATACTTGAAAAATGGCGCAAACCTCTCTTTTCCCCTAGAAAATCGGCGCCTATGACAATCATTATCCGAGATGGCTTACATCAGTCAACTACCATACGACTCATTTTTTACAGCGTTGTCAAATACAGAAATGACGAAAATAAACGTTTTAATTAATAATTCCCTTAACTTCTACATTCGTTGTACGCTGCCAAATCAAAATTTTACTTATTACAGGTCAGTCAGAATTGTCCACTAACAGAATGCACAGTCCGTGTAGTAGGAATACCTACTAATATGAAACTAAAAATTCACCCGCGTTTTTAATTATAAAATCTTGTACGATTGCCGTAGCTCCGTTGGATTTGCCCTAGACTTTAGAAAAACAAACAGCACATAGCATAGGGCGACTCATGTTATAGGAAAATATCTGTACCCACCAAATTATTTTATTTAATTGCTATATATAAGCTAAAAGCTAAAATTTAGTCACCGGAACTGAACTATAACTTTTTTCAATGTTAGTTGCATACTCTCCAAACATCAAAGAACACCACTCAAAGCTTAGAATATTATATTCTAAGGGTTAAAGAAATTTTAGAAAACGCTGTAAACATTTCGGGAGATTATAGTTTAAAATAATACTAATTATTTTATGCAAACATCATCGATTATTGTTAATAATATTGATATTATTAGTATTAACAGAATTCAATCCCCTAACAATACAAGAAGTTTATAAAATTATGGGCATGAAGTACACCTTAAACTATTGGCCTACAGATGGCGACTCAACATTCTATTAAAATTTCTCATACGGTGATTAGTTTTAAATAATTTTTCAATAGTTGCCTTTGCGAATCAAATTTTTTATGTATTTTTTGTGTATTTACTATATATGTATTCAAATAACGAAATGACGGATAAGATGCTGACTTACGAGAAGTGCATATTATGTGGCAGCATAATACTAAAGACGTTTTCCAAGTAGACAAAATATTATGCCGAGTTCTCTTTGAACCACATTGGACACTGCTGCAATGCCTTTGAGGTAAGTGTATTTCAATGTTTTTATGTATTTGTGTACATTTACATGTGTTTTTTTGTTATCATTTGTGGCTTTTGCTGACGGACATCGTCGTGATTTTCGGGTTAAGTACATCGCTTTAAACAAAAAGAGTTTGAGGACAGAAGAAACCAACTCTTAATTTTTTTAATACTTTTTTTATTATATTAATATTTAATAAATATAGTTAATAAAGGTATATAGAGTATAGTAAGTTGTATATGGCAACTACTACTACATTCGTTCAGTACATAAGTGCCGTTACTAAAGGGGCTTGCATATCTGGCCAAAGGCAACAAAGAAACTCATATGAAGAAAGCGCAAAAAGAATAGTTATTCTACAAATAAATTTCAAAAATAAAAATAGAACTATACTCGCGTCAAGAATTCAGACGTCTTACGTCACGGCTGACGTTACACATTTGTTTTTATTGTCAACGTAATTGTCGATATTTGGTCGCGTTAAAAACAATAATTTTTGCAATTTAGTGCAATATATAATGCAAACTTTTAGTGTAGTATATAGTTTTATTACTATCAGTTGCAGTTTCTTAGAAATTTTTATGAAAATATAATGAATTATTCATCTGTTCGTATGACGTAGGTCGTCTGAATTCTTGTCGCGAGTAAGTATACAATAAAATTCAAAACTGTGTTACGAAATTACAAACTAAGGTGCAATTAAGGTTAAGTAAAAGCTCCTGCAACATAATTTGCTTACTAACTTGTTTTTTTTATCAGTACTAATGAAATCAGATATAGAAGTTTTCCAAGAAATTCTTAAAATTGTTACATACGACAACATAACAATTCATTGATTACTTGCTGGTGTTAACATCAACTTATTATTAATATTTATTATTAATAATAATGTTTATTTAATAATTAACAAATAAATACAATAAGAAATAATTACTGAAGCATAAACATTGGAGAAACCCACAAAAGAAGGATCTGTACGTGGGTTTATTACCAAAGGCAATACCACAGGAATCAGGAAAACAACAAATAATTACAAAAATTTCATAAAGAAGAAACAATTAAAATATAAACTATACTACAACTACTACAACTATAATAAAAACAACAAATCAAGTTAATAAGAAACATTAATATTAGTATTTTAATGGTTCTTGAGTGGTGGCTGTTGAGGTTAATTAATAATTCTTCATATCAATAATACGATGGACATTTTTTCTTGGTATTACAGATAAATAATTATGTAACTTTTTTGAAAATAAACTTTTAGAATTAATTCTTTTTAAATTATCAGGAATTGTATTAAAAACCTTAGGGCCCAAAAATATATGAGACCTTTGTGCTATCGTTTTATATGTTTTTGGTACTGCTAGGCTAAAAGGTTTACTTCTTGTGTCATATTTATGGCTAATAGTTTCATAACACTTATTTTGCTTGTACTGTTCCAAAAGTAAAATCTTATAATATAGTTGTCTTATATCAAGGAAACCACAATCCGTAAAAAGAAAATATGTAGGAAAAGTATATGGTTTATTATATATTATTTTAATAATCCATTTTTGAATAAGTTCAAGTTTTTTTAAATAATTGTTTGTAACACCTCCCCATACTAGAATTCCATATGTCAAGTGTGACTGTGCTAACGCATAATATAGTATTTTTAATTGTTGAATACTACAAAACTGCTTACATAGTTTGAATTTAGGCAACAACCCTCTAAGTTTTTTTATAACATTCTCAACTTGCAAATCCCAGCGCAGATGACAATGTATTATTATACCAAGGTACTTTATATTCTTGACAGATGTTATATTGTAAGTATAATTACCAGTAATTATTTCTAGAGTATTAAAATTTGGCAAATTTGGTGAATAACTTGTAAAAGGAACGAAATGAGTTTTATCCATATTTATTGTTAAAAGTTTACTACGAAAGAAATCAACTATAATTTTAAAATCCATCTCAACCTTTTGTTTGAGGACACTCCAAGATTCGGCTGTATAAAAAACAGCAGTGTCATCGGCAAAACTAATGATTTTTCCACAAGTGCTTAAGTGAAATAATTGATTAACGTAAATATTAAATAATAAGGGACCAAGTACAGTTCCCTGTGGGACTCCAAACTCTACATTTTTGTATTCACTCTTTACATCGTCAATCTCAACGCACTGTATTATATTGCTTAAGTAACTACTCATAAGTGTTTTCTCAGTACCTCTGAAACCCACATTTTCAAGCGTTTCCAAAAGTTCACAATGACTAACAGTATCAAATGCTTTCTTTAAGTCAACAAAAATACACAGGGCTGGTTGACTTATGTTTAAAGAATTGTATATCATAGATGTTAGTTGTGCCATTGCGTCTTGTGTCGACTTAGCTTGTTTAAAACCAAACTGATTCTCCGATATAAGTTTATACTTATTTATGAATGAAATAAACCTTACTTTCAACAGTTTTTCAAATACTTTGGCAATATTTGACAATAATGATATAGACCTATAGTCAGAGAATTTATCACCAGATTTATAGATTGGTTTTATTATGGCAGTTTTAAACTTCATTCCCTTTTCTATACAGGTATTGTATATATAAGTTAAGGGTTCTATTATATTATCTGCAATTTCTTGCAATGTTTCTGATTTTATATTGTCGATACCTGGAGATTTATTCTTCTTTGATTCATTAATTTTTTTTTACTTCATCTTTATTAGTCGTATGAATAACTATGGAATTAGCAAGAGTTGTTTTTTTATTTGCAGCAGTATCTTTATATTCGGTTTTTATTTTGTTTGCCAGTTCTTTTCCAATGTTAGTGAAAAAATTTCCAACATTATCGGATATTCCTTTCCTATTAAAAATAACTTCGTTTTCATCCGTTTTAATATTTTCTATAGCGGTTGCGTTTTCTGATTTAGAAATATTTTTCACACATTCCCAAAGTTTCTTTGAATCATTCCTATTTTCCGTTATTTTCTCTATAATAATTATTTTTGTAACAGCAATTAAATTTGCAAGTCTATTTCGATATTGTTTGTACTGATTTAAAATATTTATATTTCCCGGATATTTTTGCACTTTTTTATATAGCTCGTCCCTCCTTAAAACCGATTTTATAAGCCCATTGGTAATCCACGGTTTTCTCTTAGTTTCATTATGTTTAATGGTTATTACGTTACTACAATCTTTTATATAATTTTGTATTTTGCTTATAAATAAATCAGTTGCTGTATCCATGTCAGCACAAGTATAAACATCAATAAATGATTCATTACTTAACCGGTCATTTAACATTTTATAATTTACATATATTTTTTGTCTACGATTAATAGATTTATTATGATTCATATTATTTTCAGACTGAAGAATTACTTGTAATATTGTAGGATCATGATCAGTAGTTTTCGTTCTTAATATCAATGGTATGAAATGTTCAGAAGGCAATTTACTTCTTACGAAAATGTGATCCAAGCAGGAGGAGGAATCACCTTGAATTCTAGTTGGCTTATTAATTGTAGGTAAAAATCCATGTTCATTTAAAATGATTAAGTATCCTTGACAATAATCGTCGTTGTCAAGAATGTCGATATTTATATCACCCACAATTATACTAATATCTGTTTTTTTCATGTTAGATTTAAGAACATTTTCAATACTACTATTAAATTCATAAGGACACGTAGACGGTGATCTGTATATACTGTCACGGATTTCCCAATCCGTCTTTTCTTTCACTTCCAGAAAAACAATCCGTTAATTATTACTCTTTATTAACTACTCAGAGTACACTACTGACTACTAATTACAGGTCAACTAAACACTTATTTAATTAATCGCTATCTAAATCGCTTTGATCTCTCTAATTAAACACTTCACTTCAGACTGTAACACAAGACTAATATAAGACTAACTAACTCGGCCGTTTATTCTTCTTTTATAGACCCAACGAATATTCCAGGTATATTCCAGTATCTCTAGATCCATTTTCTCGTAAGACTGGAAAGCTTCTCGTCGATTCCCGATTTTTCCAGGCCGATCTCGATCAGCGGCATGTTGTTTGTTTACCAGAATGGCGTAGGGGCGATCGGGGCAATCTTAGGCAATTCGCGGTGCCACAGTCGTCGGTTTGGGAGTGAGTGGGGCAAATTCCGTGACAATACTTAATATTTCAATATTTTTATTTTTATACGTGAAAAACACTCTTATTGCTTTAACATTATTCAACATGACTATATCTGATGTGAAGTTGATTTTGTTACTAAGATAGATAACAACCCCATCATTTTTATTAATATCTCCTCCATTATAAATTAGGTTATACTGCGGTATAATACGTCAGTGTTATAAATCTTAAAGGTCTCTGTTAGAACAATACAATCAAAATCAGCACTTATCTCATTTAAAATAATATTAAACTGCAAACCTTTACCACCACTCAACAAACTTCTACAATAAAATAAATCGTTAGACACTTGTGTTTTAAAAGTTAATATTTTATAATCTCTAATATATCCATCCATCTTCACAACCTTTAGAACTATCTAATGTATGCCAGAAAACAAAGATGAAACATGTATGAGAAAAATATTATTGTGTACATTATAAAAATCAATATAACAGTGACAGTTATCAAAAGAGACCAAAAACAAAAGAAAAATAAATAACAAAATAACAATAATAAAAGAATACCTTAATAGCAATAGCAACAAGCTTACTTTCTAATTTTAACTGCATTTGATCGAGTTACTACTTTATCACCATTATCTCAAACCACAAGGGGCTCGTTCTTGGAGTGAATTGGTTTACCCTCTTCTGAGCTACCCAGTCGAAATTCTTCAACAGATTGAATTCTACGTCTATGGGAGTTTGGTGAAGTAGGAGCACTAACCTCTGTGCCGGATGAGGAGTCAGATTCCGCTTCATTTTCTTCCAATTGTTCAACACTATACGCTTCCCTATTAATTATTAACTTCTGTCCTCTTATATACGCTGTATCTCCTTTTTGTACAGCCTTATGTTTTCTGAGAATTTTATTGGTTAATTGGTCTAGTTTGCACACATCTTTCGCAATAAAAATTTGAGTGCCTTTTAATTTTTTAGCATTTTTCAGCACTATTTGTTTTTTTTTAAATGAAATGAATTCGACTGCTACTGGATTTTTTTTGTTATTAGAGTTTGCACCAACACGGTATATATCACTAATGTCAGTTTCCGATACATCAATTTGTAATGACTCTTTAAATATTGTCAAAACAGCTTTCCATAGATCCGTTTCATTAATTCCAAATATAATAATGTTATTCTTCCTTACTCTTCTTTCAACTTGCAGCTGTCTACCTTTTAAAAGACTATTTTGTTCCCGAAGGTCTTCAATCTCTTTATGTAAATCGTTTAACGCCGCATCGAGGTTCTCCTTGACTTGTAACTTCAGTTCATTTCGTATATCTGATGTCTTATCGTTTATAGTTTTATTTAATTTGTTTGTACTATTATCAATTGCATCATTAAGCGAGTTAAACAAATCTTTAATATATGATTTCTGTGTTTCACTGAATTCCATACTTGTATTCAGAAATAAATAATACCGTAGTGTATGGTACTCTTAATAAAAAAACACACTATCTATCGGCCTTCTCATGTGACAGCTGATAAGCCTGCTGCTGTTTTCTATATTTTATATCATATTACTATATTTATGACTTCAAATCAAACTATACGAAGCACATACGCATGTTCGATGGTAATAAGTCACTTGTAATAACAATAACAAATTTTCAATTTTCGATTTCCACATCAACTAGCAACTTATCCACTCTGCACACGAAACACACCTCACATTGCTAAAGCATACCATACAAATGGAACATTTTATAGCAACCATGAGCAGCTGCATAACATGTTAATTTATAGCGAATTTGGACAAACGCTCTGGCTACGAGACGTTTAGGGGTATTTGCAAGTAACGGCATGCATTTTGAACACTTTTACTTATAACTGTTTCACATTTTATTCTCTGTTCTGAATAGAGCTCAAAGAAAACCATTCACAGTATGTTTAGATAGAGTCGCGCGGTTTAAGGCGTCAGTACTTGAATCGAGGTGACTGGATGGCTGTGGGTTCAACCCCCGCAGCCAGTAGACCGTATATAAGCTATATTCGTCGAGAGGATTGGCACCCTCTCTGCGGGTATAGTAGGGTGGAAGAATTTTGGCTTGGGTCAATGTGAGAGATTGATGCCGGTTGACGTTTGACTACTCCCCTAATTAATAAAGTGTTCCGAGTTTCCCTCATTCCTGCACTGAATGGTGGTTAGGGCCTACCAACGTAAGTCATTCCTGGGCACAAATGCGGCCTGCTTAATAATAAATGCCGCCCCCTCTCCCGCACAAGTCTTCGACTTCTGGGCTAATCCTCACGATTAGAATGAGGGATAGAGATATTATTATTATTATTATTATTTTCAGTAACACCTTCCGAAGCTCCGACACATTCGGAAATGTTCTGAAGAGTCAAGCAATGACCACTCTCCACTCCGTGGAGTCAGTAATCATTGCGCCCGTAAATCGTGTGTTCTGAGCAGACGTAGCGAACCAAGGACGATTGCCTTCTGCATTCTGCCGGCTAAGATCTCTGCCGAATTTCGGCAAGCCTGTATGATCTTTAATTCAGAAAGCAGCGTATGTCTCATTCCACCCAGGACGCCTATAATTAGCACCACAACCTTAACAGAGTGGTCTGGATACAGCCTGCGGAGCTCGGAGAGAAGATCTGGAGCCGAGAACTCAATCACAAACATCGTCCTAAGCTGGTGGTCGAGGAGGACTACATCAGGCTTATTGCCTTGAATTTGCCTGAGGGTGGGGAATGAATAGTTCCAATAAATTCGGCACTTCTCATTCCCCACAACGGATTCTATATATTATTATATTTAATTATTTTTCAATTTGAATTAAATTTCTAATGTAATCTGGTAACACGTACAATTTTGGAGCGTAGTAAGAGATAAATCGCTGAGACATTGAGTTGTGAATTAGCGGTATTATTAAAAGTTCATTTACATGTATAATTTTCCTTCAAAATTATGTTTAATAAAATATTTTGACAAATCGATAATATTTGCAAAGATCTATTTTGAATACAATTTTAAATTTATTAATTTACATAGTGCGTAAAATATTTATACATTTTATAAATCAGCAAATAAATAAAATTGTTTAGGAACAGCATTATAAGATTATTATTTACACAGCTATTACTAGTTATTATTATTTACAATTTATCTAAATTTATCACGAAATGTTGCTGATTCAGCAAAATAACGTATAATACCTTACAACAAAGTTGATATTATCTATTTACATATGTCAGATAACAAAGGCTATCTGACTCTCTCAGTGTTAAGTTCAGATTATTATGAAACAAAATTTGTTTTGTTCTCACTTAGACTCGTCGGTTCCATGCTAGTGAACTCATTACAATATTACATTAAATTGTGTTTAATCGGAATATATTATTTACTAACAACATGAGGGGGGCGATAAAACTGCGCGAGATTGGAGCAAAGTTCATTTCTACCAACCCGACCAGAAGAACCACCGAGGCGATAAGTATATCAAAGAAAGACGACTACTACAAGAATCTAGGAGATGCTAAGGAAAAAAATGACCTGAAACCACCAGGATGGGATGAAGCCTTGCCGTTCGAATCCATACCAGGACCTAAACCTCTCCCCATTATTGGAAATTTGTGGAGATATTTTCCATTTATAGGAGAGTTTCATAATGTGCCTAGACGTCAAATGATTCAAATGTAAGTTATTTATATGTTTTATATTCGCTCTGCTTTCAGTGATTTTATAAATCATTATAAAGAAAATAAATAAAACTCAGCGATTGCATTATAGAGTACTGCTTATATTTGAAAAACACTGAGTCAAGGCCAAGTACGGTAAAAACACATCAAACATCGAATAGTATATTCTATTGCGGATACGAAAATATAAATTCACTGTACACATTACCTAAAATTTCGAAAACTGGTAATTTCGTTAGTTAAAAGAATTCCTTTTGCAAAATGAAAATACATGTTCCAATTGTCTGTCGAATGATCAACATTATCATCTGACCCCTTCATATACTTCGCTCTTCAATAATTTCACGTTTGTTTATTTTTGGAACATTTTGTATATGAAAATATAATTGTACCTATGACAATGCAATTAACAGGCACACATCTTTATTAGGAGTTAGTTAAAAAAAATTGAATAAAAGATTTCACCTTTCATGGACAATAACCCGTGGACTTATGTATTTTTTATATAGCTGTGGCACGGGTGACGTTAAGTAATTGTTTTTATTGTCAACATAATTTTCGAAAATTTGTCACCTTAAAAACAATAATTTTTGCAATTTAGTTTATTATACAGGGTGTCCGGAATATGAGTGCCTTAATTTCACCATATAAGTTGTACTGAACAAAACATATTTTTTTTTTCTGACCAACGGTAATAGAATTATGACGGCAAGCAGGTAATGAATATGTGACAACGTCACTCACATACTGTCTTAGGATTGTTATGTTTTATACATGATTATTACAAATAGGTACACCTAAACGTATATACTTACTGTGAATTGTTTTCTTAGAGCACAACACAGAATAATAGTTACTCACGCATCACCATCTTTAGATGAGTTTTTAATGGAAACGACTGCTCCTAGACACTTCAGTAAGGAGTACATTTTTTAAGTAGAAAAGGTAGGGCAAAATGTTTTT
Organism: Monochamus saltuarius; assembly: GCA_025584915.1. Classification (NCBI taxonomy): domain Eukaryota; kingdom Metazoa; phylum Arthropoda; class Insecta; order Coleoptera; family Cerambycidae; genus Monochamus; species Monochamus saltuarius. Next base: position 30,122,614 of record CM046722.1, read on the forward strand.
CTATTCCAGAATGACATACACTGTGGCACAAAAAATTTGAAGCGATTTAAAAGGATTCTAATGGCCGCATGTGGCGCCCTCTTCGAGATACAGCCAATTGTGTAAAAAATTTGAATTTACCGCCCCAAGAAACCTCTGCATACAAAATTTTATAAATTTAACTCAAAGTAGTCGAGAGTTATTAAAGAAAATGTAATTATTTTTTTTTTATTTGACATCCTAAATGAAGCGTTTTCAGACATAAGTTCATAAGAAGCTTTTTGCTTAAAATTGAACGTGGAATAACATACAGAAGAATGTACATCTCCTCCTGAAACACCCTGTATAGTTTTATGATTCTCAGTTTTAGTTTCTTTCATTTTGATGAAAATGTAATGAATGGTTCATTTGTTCATATGACGTAAGTCGTCTGAATTATTGCCGCAACTATACCCAATTACTTGAATTTTCTTACATGATAAGAGATTTTTAAATTTATCTTAAGCTTTATCATAAAAATTATAAAACAATAAGTACTTGATATTTTCCTGCACCAATAAAGAACACCTGGTTATTATTATATACTAATATTATATTATCAGATAACTAAAATAAGTATGAGATGCAAAATGTATCACAATATGTTTAACAAAAATATCCGTTTCTCTTACTTAAATTCGAGAATATCATTTTAGATTTGACATTTGCTTTTGCAGTCAACTTTTCTGAGATATAGAGTATTAAATTATCAAAAACTGCAGATATTGATACGATTTCTACGTTTTCCTATGAAACATTCTTAAATTTAAATAAAAGATATGTTAATTTTTTAAATTTTAATGTGTGACATTCTTTATTTTATTCAAGCTTTCGATACTTTATTGTTTATTCTTCAGGAACCCTACAATAATATTAATAATTAATAAATTGTTAAACATTTTACAATATTACTTATGATATTAATAACCATAAGAACAACTAACATAATATCAAAAATATAAGTTAAACGATGAAAAACAATCAACTGCAGCAGCAACAACAAATAATTAAAAATATGACTTTTTATACACAATTTCCATAATATAGATTGTGTTTTACAATACCCACTATGTCAGTTACAGATCCTAATCTTATTATCTTGACCAAATTATATCAACTGTAGAATTAATCCGAATATGAGTATGTATTATTTTTCTCCAAATGTAAAAAATATATACACACGTATAGCACTAAAACTTTCTATATCTATTCTGGCATTCTATATCTGTTACATTATTACAATCATCATGTTTTAGTTATTCTAGATAGCATGTTTAGCTGAGGTGCATGATAATTTACGGCTAAAGTACAAATTTAGTTAGTTTGTAAACTAGCTAACTAGTATACATACTAACTGAACCTTCCGCTATTATGATAGAAAACGCATAATGTACAATATTAGCGAATACTTTATAAACTGACCAACTCGCTTGGCTAATTTACTTCAAATTATCAAAGAAACTAAAATAGTGTATTTCCTCTGGTTATTTTTTTTTTCATATATTTTTAGGTATTAACATTATTGTGTGAAACTAACTACTCAGTGGACAAAAGCCCCAACCTGCGTTGAATTACACCCACAATATCTACCCATATATTCCTTATTATTAGCTCTTGTAACATTTTTTACTGTTTAAGAAAGGTATTTTAAGCTAATATGTATCAAATCTCCTACAATTCCTATCAATGAAGTCATATGTATGTTCTCTGATACCAAACATCTAGGTATGCTAATGAACATCCACAGACAAAACTCTATTCAATAATTATCTAAAAAATTTAATATATTTACTAACCTCTGGAGTGGGAACTCAAAATTCAACCACAATAATTGAGATCTCACTTATTTCTACGTTTTATTAGGATCGCTTCATCAGGTGGCCTCCTTTAACTTGAGTCAAATATCTAACTATAAAGATGATTATACCAATAAATTAAAATTATTTGAAATTGAATGTCAAAATGAAATATCGACAACGTCAAACTGATTAACTGTCAATGAATATCATAACAACCTACTAAAATAAATAAAAATTAATAAAAAAATTTTACCTTTTATGCATAGTTTTTTTTCATATATTTTTAGGTATTAACAATATTGTGTGAAACTAACTACTCAGTGGACAAAAGCCCCAACCTGCGTTGAATTACACCCACAATATCTACCCATATATTCCTTATTATTAGCTTTTGTAACATTTTTTACTGTTTAAGAAAGGTATTTTAAGCTAATATGTATCAAATCTCCTACAATTCCTATCAATGAAGTCATATGTATGTTCTCTGATACCAAACATCTAGGTATGCTAATGAACATCCACAGACAAAACTCTATTCAATAATTATCTAAAAAATTTAATATATTTACTAACCTCTGGAGTGGGAACTCGAAATTCAACCACAATAATTGAGATCTCACTTATTTCTACGTTTTATTAGGATCGCTTTTGTCCACTGAGTAGTTAGTTTCACACAATATTGTTAATACCTAAAAATATATGAAAAAAAAACTATGCATAAAAGGTAAAATTTTTTTATTAATTTTTATTTATTTTAGTAGGTTGTTATGATATTCATTGACAGTTAATCAGTTTGACGTTGTCGATATTTCATTTTGACATTCAATTTCAAATAATTTTAATTTATTGGTATAATCATCTTTATAGTTAGATATTTGACTCAAGTTAAAGGAGGCCACCTGATGAAGCGATCCTAATAAAACGTAGAAATAAGTGAGATCTCAATTATTGTGGTTGAATTTCGAGTTCCCACTCCAGAGGTTAGTAAATATATTAAATTTTTTAGATAATTATTGAATAGAGTTTTGTCTGTGGATGTTCATTAGCATACCTAGATGTTTTGTATCAGAGAACATACATATGACTTCATTGATAGGAATTGTAGGAGATTTTATACATATTAGCTTAAAATACCTTTCTTAAACAGTAAAAAATTCCTCTGGTTACTTTATAAACTATGCAATTTAGTCAGCTGGAATAAAAACAATCGTTCTGGTAAAACGGCCAATTCTATAAGTAGTATATAAACTAGCCAACTATTTCTGTAGCTAATGTAGTGATATATTATATCATATAAGTTGGGTTATGTGATGTTTTCATGCCACCAAATTTTTGTCTATGATCCATTCATAAAAAAATGGATCATAGACAAAAATTTAACAAGCAGTACAAAATTTATATAGGTAATAACAAAGTTAACAACTCTAGAAGATATACAATGTGGACCATTTTAGGGATACATGTATTGGAATTGGTATCTTGGAAACTATAAGCTATAGGGAAATTGTTAAATGGGGAAAGTTTTAGACGATTCTATGGCTAACTTAATGACGCTTAAAGACTGGTCCTAGCTCTTCAAGTAAATCTGGGGTTTCCAATTCATGTAGATGTTGAATTAAAAAAATAAAATAGCGTTTGAAAATCCTTATCTGTAACATCATATTTACAACAACTTTTCTTGCACTTTATTATATTAATGCAGCAAACGTAAAGTGTACTACTATTTTAATAGTTAAAATATTCTCATTTCCAGATTAAATGAGAGATATGGCGACTACTACTATTTTAATAGTTAAAATATTCTCATTTCCAGATTAAATGAGAGATATGGCGATATTCTCATCCTTGGAGGAATTCCTGGAAAGAAACCTATGGTTATGCTTTTTGATGTTAATGACATGGAAACTGTAAGTAATAATTTAAGTTATTAATTGACTATACTCTTATGTAATGTATTCTTTATGAAGTAATCACT
>CM046722.1:30131405-30177342 GCA_025584915.1 Monochamus saltuarius
TCTCTCTATTGTATTTACAAAAATAAACCGATAACTGTCGAATATTTCACTGAAATTTCCATTTTTGTTGAACTGTTGTCACTGCCTATGACTGTAAGTAGTCAAACATAAAGTTAATATTCCACTTCTTGCATATGACATGCTAGCCAACATTCTTGCAGTTTTATTTTTCAATTCCATGCTATCGGCCAAATACCATTCTGCTACCGTTGAACGTCTCCATCCACCATGTCTTTTCAATGTCGTCATATTTGCTCCTGCATCGACCAAGGCAGTCGCAGAAGTCCCCCGCAGATAATGTCCCGTGAAAGCTTCTGAATCTGTCAAACCCAAAAAACTAGCAATTTTGCTTGGCATTTTCCCAAATGTATTTTCCCAACGGGCTGAACTATGCAACGCTTTTCGCGGTACGTTAGAAAAAATCTTTCTTTCTTACTTTCTCACTAGACTCAATGCAGAGAACTCCTTTTCTTCTACAGTTGTAATTTTTTACGGATATCTGTTTTACTTTCCAGAATGTTAACCACCATAACCTAGTCCCTATCTTCAATATGATCAATGTTCATATTCAAAACTTCTTGACCTCTACAGCCCCCGAAATAACACATCAAAATATTTACATGTACAGTTAACTTTTAAAAAACCATCATTGGTTGATCGCTTGTTATATCCTTCAAAATATCCAGCAGGCGTAAGAGAACATACCTGTTATTTGCTAAACGTTGAAATGTCAGTGGTATTAAATATTTAAAATTATTTGTTTTCGTAAGAAATACTTTTTCAAGAATATAGTGCTCTTAAGGTGCTTGTTGTCCGTGACAATAGCTTGTTGAGAAGCTGTAGCAATACCTATGTCTTTTTGTTAGGCATGTCAATGCACCGATTAAAGTCAGTTCATTAACTCTAATTCGTCTATTTAAGATATATTCTTTCGCAAGCTACATACGCTCGAGCAATCTTTCAACTGACTGCTCTTAATCCAATTACAAATGGATTTTATAAGATGATATTGTAATAACCCCAATACTGGTTCTGATCTCATAAATTGACTACTTAGGGCTTTTCTAGGCAATATGTTTCACTACTCATTATTATGACCCGGATGTTCTTGCTTCAGAAGAGATAGAGCTTTGACACATTCCTATCACCTATCTATCTGTGCGTATTTGAATGTGCTGGTTTATCATACTCTATGGACTAGACTATGGAGTACTTTTCTCAAGACTGCCATAGATTCATTCATAAATTAGATGAGCTCATTTGAGACCTTAGTAGCGCCCCTCTCCGGTATTTCCACGTGTATAGGTATAGGTAACTTCTTCAAGGATGTTATTTGCTTCTCCCAGAGATCACCGTATAGCCCATTGCCTTGCCACATCTCTTACTGTTTTGATCTTGTCTCTTCTACATCTCTTTACAGTACATCATGTAGCTTTGGGAAATACTGTAAAGCTTCTAAAGCTTTTTTGAGAATTGTGCAGAATGCCGTGCTTAGACACACCAATGACTGTAGTTTATACTTTGTGGACTGACAGTGGTTCAACGTACACCTGGCCAACTGCATAAGTGCACAGAGATCTGTCACAGCAGCATACAGCCATAACGTAACTTTAGTATTAAGCTTTCACCATCTTCTAAAAAAAGTATCCTCCAAGTTCAAGAGGATATGATTTTCTTCAAATGAGCATAACAAAGTCATTCAGAGGCATATGTATCGATTCCCCCTCACTGAACCCACGGAGGAGGCTGTCGGAGAACGCTATCATTCTGACATCAAGTGATCCTATTTAAGCAAATTAAAATATTTTCACTTATTTCTTACAGACAGGAAAAACGTTGGCTGCCGTATTATATTTCCTTGCAAAAAATACAGATAAACAGGAACGCCTTCGACAAGAAGTATTAAAACATCTCCCAGAAAAAGATTCACCAATTACTTCTGAAGTTTTGAACAAGTCACCATATCTTAAGGCAGCAATTAAAGAATCAAACAGGATATCTCCAATAGGAATGGGAAATGTGAGAACTACTGTAAAGGATTTGGTTCTTGCAGGCTATAAAATTCCGAAAGGTGTAAGTATATCTATGTAGTATTTATTTATGTATTTTGTCTAATTACAATAATTTGAAATAGGTACCTGATATTAACAGAACTGAACAAAACAATTAATTGTGAATGACAAAAAACTAAAAGAAAAACACAGGAAATTGGTACAAATTAATACAAGCACACTTAATAACATGGAAACCTTTTATTAATCTAATTTATTAAATAAATTATTATTAGTGTGATATATTCATTTTTTCTATATCTATTTCATCTTGTCGAATTAATTTTTACTGTACTTGTTACAAATTAATTAAAATAATTATTTTATAAGTATAACATAACACTTGAGTGACATACAAAATTTTATCCAACAGCAGAACTATGTTATCTCAAAAGAATGTTACTTTTTTGCTAGCAGTATATTTAAAATGTCATTGTTGTGAATTCACAAATCATCAAGGTATTCTTATGTTACTATGGAACACGGATGTACGTCTTTTTCAATAATAATAATTACGTATAAAATATTTCTTGGGAATTGGTTAAAAATAAAAAAAACATAGTTTAAATTACTATGCAATCATAGAAATTTATTACGATCGTTTCGGGATAACACCCATCTTCAGATAATAGACATTTTTTAAAAAATTTTTGGTTACATGTTTGTTCCAATAAATTAGTCCAATTGGTTAAAAGACATGACTTGTCGAGATATATAAAAATTTTATTTTTACATTATTGTTAAATTCAGACCAGTTATTACCAACATAAGGTCTAAATTTAACAATAGGCCTCTGACCTTGTTGCAGAGCAAAGCTTTAAAATGTTTAGCCTCCAATTTTGGCAGCTTAAGAACAGCTTCACTTGTATAAGTTTAAGCGTGGTTAACAAGCGGTACAATTTAATTTTCAATATAAGCGCGGTTTATTGCAAAACCAGGCTTATATTTTATCGGTGCAAACGGCCCTTAACATGTATTGCTTAAGTCGACTCTACAACAGTTCCGAAACTTCTAAGCTTCTTGAAGATCAAGGCTAAAGATCACACGCCTAAAACATCAAAAACTCTTGAACGCAATAATATTAACAAGTTTTTGAAAGAAGTATCCGATGGTGAATTTTTGATCATTAAAACAGCTTTAATTATGAGAATTGAGGGAGCATGCAGATGTGATGAACTGGCTAATCTGAGTGTGGAAAATTTTCAAGTAAAGGATTCCAGTTTGTATGTGATTATTCCAGAGACAAAGACCAAGAAATATCGTAGTTTCACAATAATTCAGGAAAGATTTCCAATCAATCCTGTAGAATACAGACAATACAATACTTTAAGACCAAGAAATACCACCCATAAAAGATTTTTTATTTTGTAAAACTGGCAAGTGTACGACACAATGCGTTTGAATAAACGCTTTGTCGAAAATATCATCAAAAGTTGCTTCGTACTTGGATCTACAACATTCTGAGTTATACACCGGTCACTCTATAAGAAGATCTTCCACTATGCAACAAGATCTATGGAAGTTTTTACAAGAAGCCAAAAATGAAACATAGTTACTAACAAAGGTAAATTATTCAGATCATAGACTTATATACCTAAAGAAACAGGTAAAACACGTGAAAGGCAAAGGAAATGTTTTCTGCATCCTAATATAAAGACCAATATTTCTCGTTAATTTGTTGTAACTACTGGAGACATTGAATGAATCAATTTAGTAGAAGTAATTCGAAAATACATAGCAAAGCGTCGTTGAAGTTGCGATCATGGAAGGTTCTTTGTTGGATATAAGAATGGTAAATGTACAACACAACCAGTGGGTGTTAACACAATTAGCACCATGCCGAAAAATGTTGCATCTCTTCTAAAACTACCAAATGTAAAATATTACATCGGGCACTGCTTTCGAAGATTATCAACTTCCTTGCTTGCAAATTCAGAAACGGACCTTTTAACAGTCAAGAGGCATGGGAGCTGAAAGAGTAACACGGTGACTGAAGGACATATTGAAACGTTGATTGAAAATAAGAAACGAATTGCTACAAATATTCTGAGAGTAAAGAATATGCAGATGGATGTTTCAGCTAGTATTGGCATAAGCAATTTAGAAGTCAACAAAACGACGAAGAATTCTCCTTCTCTGGAATACATTTCTTAAAATGCTGCTAAAATGCAAATGTTGTTGTCAATGTTTACAATAAATAATGCAGATAGTTCTAATTAAGTTTTGATCATAAATTGACTGAAAACTTCAAAAGTTCTTATTCTACAGAGTGTGGTATAAAGTAATTTTTTCATCTTTCGCAGACTGATGTTTCGACCATGCATCTCATTAGCTGCCTTTCGGAATTATTCAAAGATGCTGAGAAGTTCATGCCTGAACGGTGGTTGCGCTCAACCAGAGACGAATATTCTGCTAAAAATGTGCCTCCATTTGCGTACATGCCTTTTGGCTTTGGACCTAGGTCATGTATAGGCAAACGTTTGGCGAATTTGGAACTTGAGATAGCAACAATGAAGGTAGGTATTAGTATTATTTTAAAATCACCTACTGAAACGATGTAATAAGATCAATGAGCTTGAGATATTAAGCTTACCCACTTCAAAGAAAGTCCGAAATATTCTTATTTTTATCACCCGGTTTTTTTCTTGCTATACGTAGAAGACTTTTAAGGAAATAGAAAAGAATATTTACAGAATGTAACAACGACGTTACCAGAAACTTCCACAACTCTTGTTTAAATAAACAAAAATCAACAGTTCTCTATGATCCGTCAAATATTGGACACAGAGACAAAAACAACTGAAAATATAAACTTGAAATTTGGTATCAACCGACTATCTAGTTGAATTTCAACTGCCCCAAAGAGTTGACATTAAACAGAATCCCCTTTTACGTATTTGAATACATAAACAAGGAAATTATTATTTAGATAGAACAATTGATAGAATTATTAACTGTTAAGTGCCCGACAACAACATAGTATCAACAAGGTCGTTCTTCGCCCATCTGCTTACCGAATGAAAAATATTTTTTATCAAACATAATATGTAAACAAATATTATAGCAAATGGGTTGCCTAATGAAATATGTTTATGGCTACTTGTAATAAAAATATTGTAATACATTTTTTTTGTTAATTTCTCTCACTTGTTTTCCAAACAAATTTAATACTAATCGAAAAAACAATATCTTTTTCTGGTCCATATTACCGGGTTGCCAGATATAAACAGGTGAGTTGATGCTAGCAATTTGTACCCTTCTGCATTATCGTAGGAATATACAGGGTGTAACCAAAAAGTAGGTAATCCCATTTACTGCATATTTTTAACAATAAAATATGACGATTTAACACTACTTATCTGTATACAAAAACGTGCCCCTTAAAATATACAAGATGTTGAAGTTGAACTTTGAAAATGTTTTTTCCCACAATTTTTCAGTATAGCCAACTATAAAATATATTAGAAATACTCTTTATGATCAACTAAATTTTAAAGGGTATTGTTTTAAACGACAGCGATGCCTAACACAACGTAGACACAGGGACAATTTCTGTCAATATCATAGCGTAATATTTTGTTTCGAATATTTTATCAGTCCTGATCATTTTTCGTAAAACTTCATTTTCAAGATAACTTCGATTTTTGAAAGTCATGCAACGTTAGGAAAAGCTACACCCCAATTTGTAGATAATTTTTTTAGAGGTTTTAAATATCTTAAACTGATTTTACTAGTTTTACTATTTTTACGCATACAAATGTTTTTTAACTATAGAGGGTGCTGCAAAATGTTGTTGCATTACAGCAGATTCCTCATAAGAAAATAAGAAAAAAGGGTTCTATAAATCTAGGATCTAGGTCACACTAAACGAGTCTATACATTTGCAATTCATTTATTATGCAGAAATAAGTGTAAGGTTTCGTTTGCTATTTACTAAGTATTTATTATCTATATATTTTCCTTTTTTTCAGATTATAAGAAATTTTGAACTGTCATGGCCCCACAAAGATATGTTGTTTTCTGGAAAATTACTGTACGGTATTTCAGATCCTCTTAAAATCAAAGTAAAGGAGCTGTAACATGATGTGATAGTTTTAATATAAGGCTTCTCTATTATTACAAATGTTTGGTATTAAAATAAGATAATTGATTTCAATATCTTTTTATGACGTAATTAGGTATTATTGGAAATAATTATAAATTCAAAAATGATTAATATAACAAAAAATATGGGATTCTATGTAGGGACTTTTGTGACCTTCATCAAAATATCTACCTGTATACACAAATGGTACAGTACATTTAAATTAGACTAAATTTTATAGTAATGAGTTATTTGAATAGATATTTTGTTTTTATTGTCTTTTTTGACCACAAGAATGTGTGATAGTTTTGCATATACCTTACAGGAAAATTCCATCCCCCCTTCCTCTCTCTTTATTTTCCAAGATATGATGGAAGGTTTAAACAATTTAACGCTTGAAAAATGAACCGTAGATAGGAATCGAACTTTATTTTAACAATTTTTTTTAATGAAATTATATTTTTACAAATGTTATTTTTAAAAAGTGTCTATAATATATTGTGCGTAACTCCTAATCAAAAATACTAAGAATTCTTTGACAAAATTTAAAGGATTTCTTGCAATTGTTATTCTTATATACCTATATATAATTGGAAGGGAGCAATTGGAAGAGCTATGGTAAATTTACAAAATGTAGCATATTGCTAAAGAAAAAGGCCCGTTCTTAAAAAATTGTGAAATTTATTATATAATAATGTTAATCATTATATTAAGTATGAAATAGATATTAAGGCAAGACTGTCTGTTATAAGTAAAATTATTTTTATAAGTATATATAGTCAGTAGTTTTGTTAAATAGTGTTGCTCAATTCGAAATAACTGATTTTGTAAATCAGATTGTTTTGACAAAATTTAGAACCAATAAATAAGAGTAGGATTATTAGGACCAAAAGATCAAGCCTTAAACAACTAAAGGTTGTTATGTTGTTCTATTGTCAATTCTTATCAAACACATTGTTTATAATACCCACATTCAAGTATTTATTTTCACCTTCTATGATACAAAATAAAATGCGAGTTGAAAGTATTCATTCATTTACAATATTTTACTTACTAGGTTTGCAAAATTTCTTTCTGTACATACCCCACAAATATATTTAGATTGATTTCAGATTCGTACTGCAATCAAAACAATATTAAATTCAGTAACATCACAAACTAAAATATACTGAGTACCGACTTCAATGAGATTATTTCTTGTTCCGTTTCTGTTGCTTATTATTCGAAAATCAGTCAGCAAACTGTTACTGGAAAGCCAGCGTAATAAACCTATACCATCGGCTATGGCATACTTTTTAATTACGGTACTGGATTTTCTTCAGTTTTATATTCAAGTAGTGTTGCAGAAATGAAATAGGAATATGATTCTGCATTAATAAGACAATTATTGGTGAGATGTATAAAAAAAACTAAAGATAAAGTGCAGATATTATAAATGGGTAAAACATTGGTTAAAAAATTGACAAGTGTATTCAGATATGCACCTAATAAATGAATTATAACTGGAGCTTCATGATTATAGATGTTATTTACGTATGGACGAAAATTCATATACTGAATTACTTAAACATGTTTCTTCATGACTCCAAAGAGGAAATGCTGTATCTACTGGTTTTAATTGTTCCACCATTATATTGTAAGCAGTTAACTGATTTGAAAATACCATGTTCTCATATCAGTCATTTTTTACAAAAATAAATATTTCCGTAACAGGAGACTACGGAATATGTTGACCATATTTCTTTCTATCGTTCTAACTCTCGACTTATATCCACTCCTCACACGTACACGGTTCGACTTGCATGTGAGAAGGTTTTTTGGAAGGCCCAGAGCTTACACTGGGTCTTCCGACCAATACAATCACTAAGGCTACGGTTTGCGGAAGGTTTACTAACCGGAAAGCCTGCCTTCCGGTAGACCGCGTTGTCTATGGCATTTTTCTCGTAAGCAATACATTTGTAACAAATTTACTAAGAGCACCTTTTTGCGTAAAATATTTATTAAATTATTTAACATATTATTACAAGGTTTAGAATGAAAAAGTTAGCGAATAGAATGTCAGCGAAAATGCTTGTAACAAGTAAGTTTCTTTGGTCCCTCCAGTATGCTTCCGTTGTCAGCATTTGTTGAAATTATCAAAGAGGACACCCACAAAGAGTTTAGGAAACGTTGGGATGAAACAAATGGCTGTCAATTTGCTAAGGAGTTCCTAGAGCAAGGATACAGCCAAAAAGTACCTGGTTATGTCTAGGACAAATCTTCGTCTGGTGACAAGTATTCAAACTGAACATTGTTGGCTAAGAAAGCACCTCTATTACATGACGAGTGCGAAACATCTCTTTGTAGGGGTTGAGAACAGGAAGACGAGACAATACTTCACTCTGTGAGTGCACTGCCATCTCGTCAATAAAAGAATCCGTGCTGGCAGAACGATGGCCTACATTAGAGATCCCCTGAGTAACGTCACCACCTTTTTCTCCTTATTAGATCGGTTGGCGGCTCAGGTGAATTGATCTCCTAATGGGAGGAGGTACAAGGGGTCCAATGGGGTCTAAGTGTTGCAGCCTTTCTGTGCCTTAACAGATGCATATTGTGACTAAACCGTTGCAAGGTAAGCCATGACATAATACAACAGAGCAACTGCGGGTCACGATTGGTACAAACGACATGACTATTTCAGTTTCTCGAGTCGAAAAGTAACCTCGTGAAAGGAAGTTCTCGATTTGATTACACGCAGGAAGAGTGGGAAAGTGGGAAATTAGTATTGGATACTCATCATAATCATAAATTTAACATAAGCATAAATATTGCATTAATGTTAATGACGGAACAATATTCTAATTTGGTACATTATATTAGTTACCTAATGCCAGTCATCTTGTGTGGCAGATGTAGACAAATTGAAATTATAAATCTTCTAATTTCAAACTTCGATTCTAAAGATAACACAGTAAGCAGCAATTTTCAATGAGCAAGTATTATATTAATTTGGTCATAATCCCTCATAATTACAAAGTGTTGTTGAAGACCATCTGATCAATTTGTAGAATAATTATTTGTCTTTAAGGGTTGTCCTACTCGGCCTGAAGGCCTCGTTGGACAATTTCACGTCGCGTGCAATAAACACTTGCTTTTGTACTTGCTGCATAAATAACTATAAAATAAATATTGACATTTAATTTATGATGACTGTTTATTTTTCTTTATATATCTTAAAATTTAAATATAAATGCATTCTTATAATAAATAAAAAAATCATATATTTTCAGGCTACAGAATAAATAATATTTTCATACACGTTTCTTCTTACGAATATGTTCACTGTCGTAAATGTCAATTTTACGTTTCTTCGCATGTATCCACCAAACAATGGGTTGAGACGACCTTCTTGAAATACTCAACAGAACTTTTTGGGATTCTTGTACGCTCTTCACTTTCAAAGTCGATAGAGTAGAAGCCGAACTTTTCCCTGAAATAGTTTTATTATGACTGAATTTATACACAACATCTATTTTCTATCGTCACCGACTCAAAGTGAAATATTTTAATATGACTATAACTAATTTAACCTGTACTTACACATATCCGCTTAACCATTCAAAACAATCCACGAAATTATATGCTGTGTAACCGATTACATTCACTCCATCGTCCATGGCACTTCTGATATTGCTCAAGTAATCCTAAATAAAAAAAATAATCGGTAATAGTCTAGGACAGGCATAATGTAACAGTAACTAAGACGCGTTCTTGGTTCACAGAATCATAAAATTAGCTGTCATTCGTAACATAGAACGGAACAAGTTAAAAACACATGTAACCGTCTGGTTAACATACGTCGTTTCCCATTATAATAACTCACAATAGCTGCCACGGAAGGAGACATATGAACTTCAGAATTAGCAGAATGGAAGTATTAGCTCATTTAGCTTTTTAAATTTTCGACTTAAATATTCGTGTTAACTTTGTCGCGTATAAAGTGTGGATAAGTTCAAAAAATCATATTCTGTAATCATTGTCATTCAATTTGAGATATGGTGTTTCCTTTTTCTCTTTAAATTAAGGGTTACCTGTTGACTGAGAGTGGTCAAGCTGTGTTGTTGCATAAGTAAAGGCAAGTGACGGGATGTATTTTTATCTTTAAAACTGTAGTACTAACAATAAGAACAAAAATTCGTATATTTACATTAATTCTGTTCGAATGTACACCACGAGGAGGTGGCACGAGCGAACAGTAACTCTAACACCGACGGTCCCATTTTGTCTTTCGGGAAAAATACAATATTGTTTATGAAGATATGGGGTTCTTGTGCTGTGGGGTTATTGGGTTAAAAGTTTGTGAAGTGTGATATGTTTTGTTTATAGAGCACTCACAAATCGCATGATTTAAGATAAGTTTATTGGTTATGGAGTTGTAGGATGACTTATGAGTTTGGGGGGTTAACAGCGTGGGTTTTGTGTTTAAATTTTGAGTTATAGGGTTATATGCGTTTAATAGTGCTTAAAACCTAAAGTTATTGCAAAACTCTGATGTGATAGGGTTAAACTGACATCGGACTCAGTTTCAGCGAACCTAAAAACATATAATAAACATGGTCTGAGGATCTGAGATATTTTTTTAGGGTTGTGCTATAATTAATTCTGATTATTGTATAAGTAATTGTTAATGCGTTTGAATTTTTTAAACATACATAAAACAGAAAAGAAAATATTAAATTACCCTGTAATAGTTTATCCTAATTTCATCATTCAGAGTTGAGCCGTTATCTGAAACACCATTTCCCATGATGAATATTTCTGGGTTGTCGTAAGTATCCTTCAGCCAGTTCAGCAGCTTTCTCACTCCCCATGGAGTAACCTACATAGTAAAGCAATGTTAGATAGAATCTATATATGTATTTTTGTCGACTACAAGTGTATAGAGTAGTTTAAAAGGATAATAATAATTTCAGTTCGTATTGAAATCGTATATTGAACTAATTTAATAAATGAGAACCCATATACAGAATATTTTTTTAATAGAGCCTCTTTATTCTTTTTATATAATAACAATCATACAGCAATGGACTTGGTACTTTTCTGGTGAACAAGATTCCATTTTCATAATGAAATGATAATTGTACTACTACAGCTACTTGAAAGTACATTTAAAATTAATAAATAATTATTACCTTTTACATAAACAGCTTTTAGTTGTAAATTTTGTCTTTTTATCTGAAGAATAAATAGAAATAGAAGAAACGATATTTCATATTTAACTTCAATTAGCGTCTTGAAAATTGTGCGATACCAATGTGTTGATATTTTCGCATCCCAAATGAAAACCTCAGCATTTTGTAGCTTCTGGGTCCCCATTAGTTAAACATAATGAAAAAACTTCTGAATAATAATTTATTTGTGGCAGAACTAGTGACTGTATTAACATTAACTGTCATAAATAACATCTATGAGGATATAACATTTTGCAGTTTCTACATGCTCGCTGAAGATATTTATTTAAGTGATATGATAAGTGATATTTTCATCAAGGTTTCATCCATAATTAATCCTAAATTCTTTGCCGATTGTTAAACAGGAATTGATGCGTTAATAACATGAATATTAACATGCGATTTAACTTTGCCACATAAAAGTTTACTACAAAATATAAGTGCACAAGAATTAGCAATATTTAAAAGCAAGTTTTGTAAGTCAAATATCTCAAGGTCTTTATTAACATTAGATATAGAATCGTTTAACTCATTTTCCAGAAAAGATAATAAAGCCGAGTATCATCTGCATGTTGATGAATTTTACAAAATTGTACATATTTTGCCATTGCATGCGTGTAAATGGTGAACAACAGAGGACCTAATATTGACCCCTGAGGAATACCACTAATTACATTTCTAGAGTTGGAAAGATTGATATCCACTCTTACTCTTTGATTTAAATCGGTTAAATAACTCCTTATTAAACTGACAAAAGTAACAGAAATAAAAATATTTGCAAGGATTTTATATAAATTTTATGTTTAATAGTATTGAAGACTCTGGTAAAATCTAATAAAACTAGACGTGCTTTAAAAATGTCATTATTGACATTAAGAAGTGGTATAGTACAGCTATAACTTCTCCTAAAACAAGATTGTATGTCTGGTAAAATATTATTGATTTTCACATATTCACATTGCTACATGTAGGTACAATATTCTTTACAAAACCATTGATAGAATACTTATTGGTCTCAATTGCTTTAAATCAGTAGGAGCTTTAACGTTAGGAACTGGAATAACTATAGCCTGTTTCCAAGCGACTGGAAAATAATTAGCCAAAATATAAGAGTTGATAATATTTGTATTATAATTACAAATAACAGGACTACAATAAATATATTTAAATTGTCCTGCTATATTCTATAGAAATTCGTCTAATTATTTAATCAATATAGTAATAGTGTCTGTTCTGAATCTTTCATAAATATACACGTTACTGTTTCAATAAATGGTATCTAAGTTAAAACTGTTATTATATGGAGGAGTTTGGAGAATGTTATTATTAAAAAATTGTTTATTATCAGCATCTTAAGTTGTTTGGCAATGTTAACTTATAAATATTTAGATGATTTAATTCTTTGTACATCATTTTACAATATTTTAATTTATATTTTAAATACGCTCTTACTGCCTTCTTTTTAAAGTATCGGATGCAAAATTACGAAGCATTTTGTAATACTGCCAGTCCTTATTTAGTTTAGTTCTTTTATATTTCGATTTAGCTTTATTTCTGAGGGACATTAATAATTTAACATTATCAGTTATTATACATACCTTCAACCAAGAGGAGGCAGAACTTGGCCAGTAGTTTGATGCTTCATCAACTCCGACGTCGTCATTGTAGTTCGGTTTTGCCACTTCCGGTTCTTCTCTCGGCTCTTCGATTATACTTGAAGTGTATGTAATCAGTGCCAGAAAATCGTAAGTGCCAAGCACATATTTTGATTCTTCATCTGTAAATACAGGAAGACGTGAGTTACGCCGACCTTCCCGTTGGCTGCGGCTTGCTATATGCTTCTTCATTATATCGGGATAGTCCCCCTTAAAGATAGGACCTCCGAACCAACCAAACTAAAATTGTAATTTATTGCAAACCAAATAAAAAATGCAGCGCAGTAGTACTCTAGTTAAGTTTTACATCGTAAAATTAGGGGGCTGAAGGGCGCTGCACAATAAAAAATGTAACTAAATTTCATAAAAATTAGATATATTTACGTAATAGTTACCGTATTAGTTATGGTAATTTTATAGTTATCTCATGTAATTTTGCAAATATTAAAGAAATTCACAATATTAATTGAAATTATACTTAAGGAGTGTAATCGTCCAGATATTCACGGAATATATTATAATAGTTCTATTTTAAAGTAGATTTAAAATACATACATTTTTACAAACCAAATAAAATGAGTAGGTTCTATTAAAAGATAAGTTATTAGTCTCAATACCAAATGTCAAATTCTGACATTTATAGCCTGATGCGTATATTTCCAAATGCTAGCATAGGTGTCGACACACTACAGCACATTGCAGAATTCTAGATTGAAATTCAGGTGATTCGACAGACAAGTATTACAAAGTCGACGCAATTTAGCAGACGATGGTTAAGTAAACACATTCCAACTTCCGATCTAGCAATGGCCGACTTATCTATACAATCATGTGCGTTATAGATATTATAGTGCAGTTGAAATTAAAGTGGTAGGTACGATACATTTCAAGTGTGAGTGCCATTTACTTGTGTTATAAAATAGTGCATGAAATATGGGAAACTCTCTGAAGATGATTTAAAAGATACGTGTTTAAATCCACATGGTGTGCTGCATTTATAGCTTCCAGAAAATCCAACAGAATACCGTTTTTTAATTACGTTGGTTTTTTACGGAGAATTTCTATGGTAAAAATATGTAATAAATTTTACATGTATTAAATGTATAATTACATTCTAACTTTACAAAGAAATGGTAAAATTACATATTATGTACGAGTATACGTAATTTCCATGATAAAAATACATATAATAATTACATGTTTTATCTGTTTAGTTACATTGAACAGAGCATTAGTAACTTTACAAATGGTAGGTAAAATTACCGTGATAGATAGATACAGGCATAAAAAAGTCAATGACAATCATGATAAATTTTCATAAATAAATTTTTCAGTGTAGGGCGCCGCCCTCCCTGACAAATTAAGAAAATTATAATAACAATATAGCTATAACATATCTCCCGATATTCTATAGAAGAATGAAAATGAAATATTTTTTAAAATAATAAATAACAAACGGCCATCCACACTCCTCACTTGCAATCAATTCAAGGTTGGGCTCCACAAATGATCTAAATTCAAATTTGGAGGTGCATAAACCACATTCTTTGGTTTAGCGCATAGGTAACAATGTCAAGCAGTTCAGATAAGTAAGGCTCGATAAGATTATTTCCAATAATACCCATCCATACATTCAAAGAAAACTGATGTTTAAATCGAGATTTCATTATGGCATTAGGGTTTTCATCAGACCAAGCGTGTTTATTGTGTACGTTCATTATAGCATCTCTGGGAAAATTAGCTTCGTTAGTAAACAATATGTCAACGGTAAAGTCAACATTTTGTTAAATTTTTTGCTAAATCCAAAATTGTAGGCGAAATGAAAGTCATGCGGCAGTAAGGCTTGAGCCCTTTTTATGTGATACGAGTATAACTGTTGATGCTTTAGAACGGGTATAGCCTAATTTATGATTCACATTAAGATTTACAGTGATCTTCATAGTATTAGTATTTGGGTCTTCTTCAATTTCGTGTAGAATAGCTTTTTCCAACATAGCTGCACTCAAAGATCTTCCAGAAATTGGACCTTAATGAAATGATTTTGAAAAACGTTTATAAACATTCTAGGATGTGGAGTTGGATGATTTGAAAATCTTTTAACACGTTGACTGCGATACATATCTCCGGGGGTATGTATTCATTATAAAAATTATTTAAGACCAGAAAACTGCATTTTTTTGCTACGTGCGAAATCTATAGAAAACGCAGTTTTTGGCCGATTTCAGTGAAACAAATAGCTTTTGAATGGGTTTTTTAAGATTTATTCATTAGCTATGCTATAAATGTACATATCTCGGGGGATATGTACCGCACCTAATTAATATACTATTATTAATATACGGTACATATCCCCGGGGTTATGTAAGAGAGATATACATTGAATGCATAAGAAGGGCGTAAGTAGGAGAAGTCTAGCTCATTTATTTTTATAAGATTAGTACAAAAAATTTACTTGAAAGCAAAGTGTAGCGGCGGCAGCAATGTGGAGATTAGTTCTGTTTGTGGTTTCATAATGGCCGAACGTACCAAGAAACTGTTAGCACTTGCTGCAAAAAGACTTTTCCAGAAAACTCATGTGGCAGATGAATTGGTTCTTGATGAACAGGAAAATGAGGATAATATATCAAAAACTCCAAAAAAAAATCTCATACATTTGTCAAGCCTGAAGGACCAGGGCGAAAGCGTTGAAGACCCTGTAAAGGCTGTTAGAAGAAAACGATCGTCGTGAAGCTGATGAAAAAGAACGGAAAATTATTTAATTTTGCAATGATTGTCCAGATACTTCCGCTTTTTGTTTGCCATGTTTTAATAAGCATTACTCTTGATTTATTAATATACTAACTTATATCTATATTATATATTTATGTATGTATATGTAGTACATATAATAATAAAAATTACCATGTAATAAAGGGTTACTTTTGCATATAGCTTTTCTACTTTTTTCCTTTAAAAAATATCTTGCGTCTTTAACAAATATTAGTTCAATGTAGGTATTTTAAAATTTTTGTATAATTCTGAAACTACTTTTGTTTTTTTTATATTTTACAAAAGGTCCAATGTAAAAACACATACATATCCCCAAGGATATGTACCGCACATAGGAAATATTATGTTACATATCCCTGGGGATATGTATCGCAGTCAAAGACAATATACATTGTACCTTCCCCGCAGTCAACGTGTTAATATAAATTCGCCTAGCCTCAGTACCATTTCCATCTGCAAGGCCAGAAATGTACACCATATTAGCATTGTATAAATTATACAATGATATTAGCCATTTCAGCATTTGTATATGCATTATTAAACCTTAATTTAAATTAAAAAGTAAGCTTGTAATAGCTGTAATGTAATGTATGTAATAATGTATGTAATGTAATGTGTAATAATGTAATGAAGTGATTTTTCATTTCTAAACATTATTAATAAAATTATCACCGACCGCCGACATGTGTTTAATTACCGAGCACTAGAAAGAGCGCGCTCCAGCTGCCGTCCTCATGCATAGAAACGAAATTCATCGCGGCATACTGGCCAGCAAGTCCTGTCACGGCCGCCCGAGCGAACAGACCTGCCGCGTGATCCACCCGCACCAGCGCAAGAGCTTCGAATTCGAATTTCGAGTCGCTGACGAACTTAAAAAAATTCCATGCGCTGACCGCCTACTAAAATCATTCTGAGTTGCTGATCAACTTAGAATAATTTTGTGAGGACTACGAGCAAGGTAAGAATTTTACAAGTTCAAAAGGGAAAGGCTCAGTGCGCCGCCGCCGATTTGTCTATAGCACCGAAGACTTCTAAATAGGGAGGAAACGATTCAGTTCCTGGCCCGTCGTCGTCGAGAGCAGTCCTGTCTGTCCACTACTCCAGTACCAGAGGAGCTGATCGTGATTTTTCTTTCTGAAAAAATTCTGCCAGGACTTCTTGTCGTAGCTGCTTGGTGAGATTTTTACAAGTCTTGTCTGAGGACCACTGCGCAGCCGCCAACCTGTGACCAGCACTGAGGGCTTTCAAACTCCGAAGAGGCACTTCAGTCCCTGGCCAGCCGTCCACGAGAGCAGTCCTGCCTGTCTACCACTCCAGTAGCTGAGGAGCTGTCCAAGACCACTAGCAGTAGCTGCTTTTGGTAAGATTATCAGAGTCAAGCCCGAAGACCACTGCGCAGCCGCCAACCTAGTACCAGAATCGAGGGTTTTCACTTGACCTGGAGGCACTTCAGTTCCTGGCCATCCGCCTACGAGAGGAGTCCTGCCTTTCCACCCCCCAAAGAAGCCGTCTTTGGTGAAATCGAGTCTGGAGACCAGTGCGCAGCCGCCTACTGCCTAGGCGCGTTATGTGTTCCACCACTTCCACCGTCGAAGCCGCAGATTCAGTTCTAGACCAGCCAGCACCAGCAGCAGTCCAGTCCAGCACCGCCAGGAGTTCAGTCCAGCACCGTCAACTAGGATAGTAAGTAAATTGCGCACATGCTTACTGCGCATGTCCGCCATGCCAAACGAGGGCTTGAAAAGGTAACTATCGTTTGCCCCGTAACATTTCACCTGTTTACATTTAGGTTTGCACTCAATAAATGTAAATATTTACCAAGTGTAACTTGTTTTACTGGACACCGAAAGTCTAACTCCTCCCTCACGACCCTCTGGACATACCGTGTCTTCACTGTAGCCGCCCGAGTAGTGGTGTTTCGACACTGTAAACAGAAACTGGCGCCCGAGGTTACCGCCACCGCTCAGGCGTCACAGTGACACTGCGTCGTATTGCAATCGCGACGTAGGTACGTCAAATGGCTATACGCAATATTCAATAAGATGAGGGTTCTTATTATTATTTTTTGCATGACCTCCCTAAAATATGTTTAAGTAATTTAAGTAACTTTAAAAATGCACTTGACCAAATAAATCAATTTTGTTGTTAATCGATTTGGAATCCAAAAAAGTGTAAAAAAGAAAAAGTGAAGATAATACAATTACGCATATAATGACCTATATTATTTGTAATATTATACAGGACGATATATTTTTTTGACAAATAATACGCACACCTCCGCCATTGGTAAGTGTCTATAGCTGGTAATTTTTTATTTCATACCTACTATCATACTAAATATGCATTACCGAATTTGGTTAAATTATCTCAAGCGGCTTAGAGATTCAAAATTAAAAACTGATTTTTACTTTAATTTTTGACACGCTTAGTTGTACAATGGTTGTTCTAAGACCCCACATTTATATTATAGAAAACCCTTATTTTTGTCCACAGAGTACGCCCTTGGATTTTTACCTCTACTTAATTAAGAACCACCTTGTACTCGTATAGTCTAGTCTACGCTAGTGAATACCTACACTTGAACAAATCAAACGCAATATTTATAAAAGGAAATAAAATATATTTTAAAAGGTCAAATATACGACTACTCATATTATGTAAACCAATAATTAAAAAACTATTGTTGCTCCGTGCAGTATTGAAAACGACTATTGCAATACTACAGGTAGATGTTTTTTTTGTAAAAGTTTAAATTAAATTATTATTGCTTTTATACTTACAGTAAACTGAATTTTTCTTTCAGCTGCGTCTACATCAGAAATATTGTCCTTAGGTTCAAACCAGTTTGTTTCAATAGCAATAGATATCTTTCCTGTAATTAAAATATTTCGAGTACTAACTGAAAATCATAATGTGTCAATACTACCATTTTGTGTAGGTCTAAATTCTTCATCATACATATGCCAGACTCTTGCGTGAGTTTTAAGAAGGATAAAAGAACATTTGTAATCCAATATAGCAGATTCTGAAACCGCTGGTGCTATGGAACCGGTTCCGTATCCGTGCAAGCAAATTTGTTTAGGGTCATAGAACGTCAACCAGTACTTTACATCTTCTCCGAATTGTTCAAAACACAGTCGTGCGTAGTCAGCAAACGTTTCTGTAATGAAGTTATCGACCCATCCTCCTTGTTTTTCCAGTATTTCTGGAAGGTCCCAGTGGTATAGAGTTACAAAAGGTTCTATACCGTTGTCTTTTAACTCTTTGATGAGGTTCTTATAATAAGTTATTCCTTCTGGGTTAACCGCATCAATAGTGCCTAAAAATATTTAGGCAGTAGAAATTTAACGTTTACGTAGAACTAGAAATCTTCTGGAGGAGAAAGAGGAAATTAATTAAAAATCTCTCTATACAACACAAAATTGCGCTTCGTGGAAAAAATGATAGGAAGAAAAAAAGGACCTATGTATATCGAAAACCTCAAGGAGAAGTTTACATAATTGTATTCTTCCACTTAATCCTTGTTAATTACATAAATCAATATATACATCTAATGTTTGATAAAAAAAAAATCTAATATTTACATTAGAATAATAGTCAACATAAGGAATAACGTAACTTCACAAACCAAAAAAAAGAAACAGAAAGAAAATTAGTTATCAAGAATTAGTTAGAATAGAATATCTCTCAAACATTTTTAAAATTTTGATAGGGACTATTGTTTAATGTCCATTGCAACCGAATTATATAACTGATAATAAATATTGTTTGTAAAACATAAAAAATACGGTAATATGAATTATGATATCTTTAATTTATTTTTCTTGACAGATCAACATCACATTGTCAATATTTAATTTTAAATATTTTTAATTTATATAATAATTTTTGTAGTTAGATATTTGACTTAACTTAAAGGAGGCCACCTGAAGAAGCAATCCTAAAAATGCAGAAAGAAGTCAAATCTCATCTATTGTGGTTGAGTTCCTACAGTTTCAAAAGTGAATTTAAATTGATTAATTTTTATTTTAGATAATTATTGAATACAGCTGTGTTTATGCAATTGCTCATCAGCATGCCTAGATATTTGATATAAAAGAACATATATATGAATTCATTGATAGGAATTTAAAAAAAATTGATTTATATTAGTTTAAATACCTTTATAATACAGTTAAAAATCAACATTTGTTATACATTTAGTCGGTCACAATTCAGAGTTCATGCTAGTAAATCCGTGCGGAAATCTGTCAATAAATATTGAATATTGATTTTACGTTGATTGAATACTGGTGCTTATTTTGCCAATTTGGTTTGTGGAAGATAAAAAAATAGCTGTGGCTGTGAAAGGAAAATCTCAGTGTAATGTTAGTCGCGTCAAATTAGCATGAAAAAAGTGAAAATGGACAACTTTTTGATGAGTTATTTGTTAAATAAACAGTTAAAAATTTGCGAGCGTACAGAGGTTAGATGTACCTTTTGTTATAATCAATTCCCTGAACATTTTGCAGAAAACCGCATCTCAATCGGACCTCTCCGCAAAAAGTTGCAAGTGAAATGCTAATTTGACGCGACTATGTATCAAATAATAGGTATGTGTTATTTTTTTGTTCAACCATAACTGAAAAATATATAAATATATATTATGCTTATCTAAATTTTTCTGTTTAGTTTATTGAAAGTGTAATGTGACAATAATGGGTTCCCTATGGTGTGAGTTTTCAGTAGGCTAAGGAGGATAATTTGAATTGGATAATTTTTGTATCACGAATGATACTTGGGTGACACACATTGGCAGGAAGCTGGGCTGTTCATCTTTGGCAAGTTGTGCAGCTTACCAGGGTAGAAAATAAAAATAATTAAACGAAACGACGGACATTTCAATAAAGTCCCAATCATCTCTGTATCCCGACCTACTAAGCAGTTGTGCTGTTTACAAAATGCATTCATATTATGAATTAAGTAGTATTGTGTTAGTTTTCTCATATATTTAATCTTAATAATTCTACATGAAACGTATCTTTTATTAACATATTTACCATTGATAAGAATTCTGGACCACGACAGAGAAAATAAGTAGTGGTCAACTCCTAAATCTTTCAGTAAAGTTACATCTTCTTGATATTTGTGGTAAGAGTCACATGCGATATCACCATTAGCGTTCTCTTGTATTTGCCCAGGGCTAATATGTGTGAAGTGGTCCCAAATACTCTCTCCTTTACCATCTTCGTTCCATGCCCCTATAAATACGCATACAACAAATATCTTTCTGGAATTTTTCTATTTATCTTATTTTTGTATCTATCAATAGCAAAAGGATTACACATATGCAATGTTTACTTTGATAATGGAATTCTTTATTCAAAAGTTGACCAATATAATATACAACGTCGTAATGCCTTGTAATAAACATCCTTCCTTCACATAAATGATATACAAAGCTTGTCTGCACTTTTAAATGTGTTTAATTTTTAAAGAAGCTCTTACCTTCCGTTTGATATGCAGAACTAGCTGTGCCGAACATAAAATCGTCTGGGAATGTTTTGTTGTTCACATCATCTTCAGCGAAACTACAATATAATTTGTTGAAAGCTAGTGTAATAGATATAATCCAACTAACATTTAAGCCTAATAGACTACTACACAAGAAAAATAATCCTAAATTGATCAAGATTTACTACTTTCTTCCATAAAAATAGTCTTCAATGTTACAAAATCTTATAATACCAAAATTTTAGTCAAAAATTTGTTAACTAAGAGTAATATAATGCCTTCCAAGTAAAATGAAATATATGTCAATTTATACAGTTTAAAATTACATATGGTTTACCTATTCTATGTTTTCAAATGCTAACATTCCAATAACGTGTAAGACGAAGTTATAATTTACTTAATTTCGCCTAGAAATCTGTCTTCAATATCCAAGGATTTTTTTAAATTATTACAATAGGTAAATATTTACATATTTATTACGATATCAAAATACTTATTTTAGTCTTCAACTAGTAGTTAAAAATAAGGTAATAACTAGTCATTTTGCCCTATTAAATCCTTCAATTGGTTTCTTTTATTTTTATTACAATATAATCCTATTTTCAACTTTGTTGATAACTTGTAAGGAATATTTGACCATTTCAATTAACCTAATAGAAATATTGTTCTATATTATGGTACAAATTTACATGTTAATAATACTTCGACGTAAGTGTGTCTTATAAAGGTATTTTAGGGAACAAGCTTCTTGTTATATGTATTCCGACAGATCTTCATGTAATAGCACGTAGAAATTGTTTTGTGTTTTGGCGATCTGCAGTTAAAACTAAGCCCTACACAGTATTAAAGAGTTGTAAAAACAAGTTTAAGCCGACACTGCATATCATGTAAATCAGTCTAATGATAATATATCGATAAATACTTGATATATAAGTATTCTTATGACTGTTATCGTGTCAGATCAATTCAGTAGTGCACGTGAATTGAAATTCGAATTGAATTCCGTTCGAAAATATTTATTTTGTTTTTGTTATTACGCATATATAATATTATTGGCTTTAATTTGAAGTTTCAATCACAAATCCAAGAGTAGAATTTTATATGTAGGTACCTAGTAATAATTTAATTGGTAATAAATTACCATAAAATATCTTCATTTGGAGGAAATTTCAACCACAAAGTTAATATTTTCCTGTGACGTCAGCATTGGCATAGGCAATCTGCCCTATAGATTAAAACATACAGACAAATTGACTTCAAAGTTGATTTTGTTTGAGCGGCCATATTGTTATAAACACTAAATGTTTTGTTCATTATTTCTAATAAATTACTCATTAAAATTATGTTAATACAGATAATATTAGTTAATACATTTATGACGAAAGATTATTAAACACATTTTATCACGAAGTACATTCAATTTTTATTTTAGGTTATTCTTCAGTATAGTAATATTATTAAAAAGCAATAGTAAAAATGTATATTTATAAGGCGCGTTATTTTTATGAAAGTTTGGTCATGACATTATACGACAAAATTTCCTGGGTTGTACAATTTGATGCATGGAAACCAAAAATACGGACTTTATTATATTGAAATCTAAATATCTATAAATATACTAACTCCTACTCTACTTGTAGCTTAGTAGCCTGACTTATAGTCTTTCTTTTTCTTCCTATGCCTGTTGGCTATTAGAATATATAAAATGAAACATATAATGTTGTCTCTCTGGCAAAAGTATGTCATATACAAAGGGCATAATTAGGGTAGATTTTGGTAATAATGTCTTTTATATTTCGAAATTTTAACATAAAATTGGTCCGTATTTCTTTTAGGTCCAATTATCTTATTGGTATAAAATTCTTGCCGACCAATTATTAACTTCCATATTACTTTAGTTTTTTCCCCACATAAGGAAAAAGGCCAACGAATATAGGTAAACTTCCCTTATATGGAATTGGTTATGAAAAGTTTTTGACCAATTCAGAGGTCAAGTTAACGTAATTTTAACTTTAATTGTTTGTTGGGAAACAAACTCAGGTAACAAAAATGTTAATCAATGTCTACAATCTAATTTTGAAATGTCTAAGAAAATATGATTTCAATTTGATTATAAGTATATCAATAATTTGACATATATTCAAAAATTCATTCAAAGATAATTTTTAATAATGCATCTCTGAATTTTAGAGATTGCTTTTTATAAATATATAAAGATATTCCATTAAGAGAATTATATAATTTAATGTCTTTAAAACTACAAGTAAGAAGAATTATATAATTTTAAAGCTTAAATGCTGATTACCTAACTGTCAAGTGCAACTCACCTGGTTGCAATGATACAATACAAGGCCAAAACTTTCCAATTCATGATGATTAACACTTTAGATGCTTCAGGTGAACTTTGTTTATTATATACTATAATGTCAAAACAGATAAAGTGATCAAGTGTTTCTATGAATTATTTGTTATCATACCACCAATGATTTGAAATGATTCTTATATTTTAATCAGGGATCCTCAAACTATAGCTTGTGGACAAAGTACTTCAAGAAATAATTTTTTTCTGAGCTCGCGTTTGATATGATAAAAACTTTGTTATAATTAAATAATGAATTAGTTTCTTTTTCTGATTGCATAATGTTTATACCATTTTTCACTTTTTTCCTCCCACATATAGTCTGATTTATTTTAAATATTATGATCTATTAATTGCTATCTGAAAAGTACATCTGTTTCTAAATTAATATTCAGTCCTACCATCTCTTTCATTTCTTTACAACCAACAATTCAAAATGTACATTTATTAATCTTTAAAGGGATAAGTTTCTCGTTTGTATGCCATAAGATTTGGAAGAGGAACTACATCATCTACCGTGATGTATGGTTAACCCAGAAACTTTGAAGGCGATCTGTTAAGTAGTTTTCGAAATATTCAAAATTAAATTGGAATTAAACGCTCGCGATTCGTGACAACGTTTCCTCCTTTGCGGTACTATTGAGTAATATTATACAAGTTATAACTCAATGAAGGTACTCCTCCACTTCGAGCTCGAGCAAGGGCCTTTCTGTGTTAAGTTAAAACAGATTAGCAAAACTAAACTAGGTACTTTTAAAATTCACAACATGCTACTTAAAAGCATATTGGTCTAAAATAACGATGTTTGATGTAATTGTGATAATAGACTATTTTAATACAAATCACCAATTTGTAAGTGCTAAAATAAGACGTGTAAAATACATTTGTTTTGTTATATATACCTATTAGCTAGCTTTTAAAAATTTTAGTTGATTAAACGTTTGGTCAATAGTTTGACACACACTTGTCTCCGTTCAACAAAATAATCGTGGTCTCTTTTAATTTTCTTTTTGCTGCATATCCTCCTTCTCTAAATTTTTTGCCAAACGTCACTGAATCAAATGACCGTTTTCCCAAGTGTGTTCGCAAATTTTGATCATTGTTGATTACAGTTCTATGAAGAAAAAGTAACAATAAAATAAAAATCATTTAACATCTCTATGGAAGCAGATAAACAAATTCTAAACTTGACTTTTAATACATTTGCAATTTTTGGGAACGAATACAGAGAGTTTTTCGAAACGCCAAAAAAACGGAAGTCGCAATAGTGATGTTAGGTTAGGCAAACTTAGTTTCAAAAATAACCCTTGACTGATCCTTTTGGCGCAACGGTTATTTTTTATTTTATTCAATTAATCTTTATTTCTGAAATGTGGCAAAATACCCAATTAAGCTAAAGAAAAACCAGAATTATGCCACAAATAAATCGCTTCAGAGAATATTATTTTTATGTTATGATTGTATAGATAAGCTAAGTACCTATATTCTAAAAATAACTATTTATGTTATCTGATAGGATCTATATATTCTAATTCCATCTCAATATTAATTAAGTGGTTTTAGATAAAGAATAGAAATAATTGTATACGTCATTGTGTTTGTTTATAATTTTTCCCCATGAAAACATGAAACTAAGCCATAACATTTTTTAAAATTTTAAAGTGCTGTATTGAATTTGGATTTTGGATATGTATAGGTAAATTTGTAATATGATATACTAAAAATACAATACATATAAATATGTATACAGTGCGGAGATAAAGTCTTGCCCCTCCTCCCCCCTTGAAACTGGTAAACAGTTGATAGGATATTTCTGGAAAAAAAACAGGTCCATTTTTATTTTCGAAATAACCTCCTTTTAAATTAATAACATTTATGGTTTACTTCCGGTTTTCCCGGAAACGACGTCACCTTTCTTATTTTAATTGGAACACAAATATTTTTGTTACAGATATCGCATCTAAGGAAAATTTTAAGTCAGATGATATGGCACAATACCTGTCAAACTTTGACTTTATCATGCGTGAAGGGTGCAACAACAGATTTTATTATTGTCAGGAGGTTCAGGAAAGACATTTCAAACATTTACTTCATTAAATTAGTATTATTAAAGAAAAATTAAGCCATACGTATTGTTAAATATTTTATTCGGTCTAACGATAGATTTTTCTTAGTTTTTGAACGATCTGTCAAGGCTTGACAGACATTGTGCCATATCATTTGACTCAGAATTTACCTTATAGCGAATTTGGCTGGTCGCCCCAGTATGCACTAAATCCGGATTATTATCGTGCTGAGTGTTAGACTGGGACGCACCCTTATAGTTCTAACTTTTACCGTGTTCGGCTTGACAGAGCTGCAATCGCGCATATTTTATCTACATAGACCAACAAAGCCTGCTCATAGGTACCCATGCTATTTAATGGACATACTAGACCAACACCAGCATGTACCGTCACCCGGAACGACCATCACAGTAGGTTGTGTCGGTGAACTTCAATGTCTATGCTTGGTCGCTTTTGTTCCCACAAAAGTTAGGGATTGGTTTCAAACTGTTAGAAATATTCGACCAGTTAAGTTGTGGATATGTTGCTTAACTGACGCGCACCTTCGCTTATCAAAAACCTCTATATTTACTAACCTTAAACAAAATAAAAGTATTTCGACAGATGACAAAACTTCAAGTCGTCACATTTGGAATCTGCATAAAAAAGTCGTGCAGGTTTGCAGGTCCGCAGGGTTTTTTAGAATTTCTTCTGAAAAAAATACGATATGCTTGTCGTTAACAATTTTAAAGAGATGACGTAAATACAAATCCAGAAACTTTAAACTATACAAATGTGGTTAAGAAACTTTTCTAAACAAACCTACATGTACTTTAGTCACTGCAATTTTAATGCAATGTCATTTAGTGTATGGTATTTTAAGATGTGTTGAAAATAAACAGACAAAAGATGATATGAAATTTCACACCTAGCGCTTAGAAGTGTTTTTTTTTTCAAAAAATGGTAGACATAATTTCTCAATGACAAGATACTCCACAAATGACTTGATTGATAAAACATAGACTAATAATATTATTAAATAATGCCTGGGATGCAACCAGTTGCAAAGGCGGCTACAAAACGTCTCGGACCACTCTCTTCCGAGGAGCGGTTCCGACCGTACAGTCGTAATACCAACAACAGGAACCGAAATCAATATACAGGGTATTCCAACAAAAATTTGACCCCCCCTATAATTGGAAAACCGAATAATATTTCAAAATTCGCCGAGACCCGTCGATTTTTGTTCTTGGGGGGAGCTTTTTTGACAGTCAAGCCAACTCGATATGTTCATCCCCCTAATGCCTAGCAACCCCAACTTAAAAATTTCAAATGCACCTACCCCTCTTGTGGCACATCATTTTAAAACCCTTTTCATTGCGAATACAGTGACGTACCGTTTTTAGAAATCGGTTGAGATTTGACAGAATTATTGGTTACAAACGAAAAGATACCAAACCAACTTACGCGTAGTAATTTCTACACAAATGCCCACCACTAATAAGTTTTTCATCTACTACACATGACCGCATTACCTAATTGTTATTGATGTGTCTATCAGTTTACAAAAAAGTCAGAAATGAAATAAAAAGCTGAAGCAAATAATAAATCAGATTTATTTGATGAATTGCTCAAAATGACCCCGTTAACTTCCAAACAATAATACAGTCTGTTTTCAAATTCTGTTCGAACATTATTAAAGACATCCGCAGTTATTAATCGGCATTCTTCTACAATTCTCTGACGTAGCACTTGCAATGTTTCCGGCTGAGTGGCGTACACTCGTGATTTTAAATGACCCCACAGAAAAAAGTCCAAAGGGAACAGATCCGGAGATCTTGGTGACCATTCGACGGGACCTCTTCTGCCAATCCAATGCCCCGGGAAATGGTCATCCAAAAATTGTCGCACAACAGCAGCATAGTGCGGGGGCGCACCATCTTGTTGGAAGGTTATTTCATTTTCTAGTAAATTGTCGTCACTTTCTAAAATCTCTGTTATTCTAGGATCAATTGTACTTTCCAATAATTCTAGATAGGTGTTTCCATTGAGATTACCTTGGATGAAAAATGGTCCAACAAGATGGTCGCCCAAAATGCCTGCCCAAACATTCAATTTTTGAGGTGTCTGAGTATGAAATTCCCTGATTAAATGCGGATTAGTATCACTCCAATAACGACAATTGTGTCTATTCACTTCGCCATTCAACATAAATGTGCATTCGTCGGAAAAACATGTATTGTAGAGAAGATTTGGATTCAGTATAAGTTGTTCACTAAAGTATTCGCAAAATTGGTTACGGCGATCAAAGTCATCTTCATGTAACTCTTGAACCAGCGTCATCTTAAATGGATGAAACTTGTGTTTTTTCAAAATTCGATGAACACTGGAACAGGATACGCCAGAAGCTTGAGACACAGTTGTAATCGATTGCTTATTATCCATCTGTACATGACCCAAAACTGCTTCATTTCGAACTGGCCCAATTACTTCACTTTTCTTGTTTAAAAGCGAACCTGTTGCAACAAATTTGTCAATCAGGTGTTTAACGTACTGGTGGTTTAAATTTTCTTCAGGATGATTGGCATTAAAAATGCGTGCTGTAGCTTTAGCGCAATCGTGATTTCGATAATAAATTGCAACAATTTCTACTCTTTCCGCGATAGAATGAACCATTTCGAACACACGTTAATACTTTCAATAACGGCTGAAACTAACGATTTCTTGCCACAAGCAAAAAACACCGACTTTTTTTGTAGTACTGATTTTTTGTTATTTTGAAAAGGTCTGAATTCCTATAAACTTAAGTATCTTCTACTAATAACTATTTCAGTATCTAGTTTTATTTGCTTTAGCTTTTTTATTTCATTTCTGACTTTTTTGTAAACTGATAGACACATCAATAACAATTAGGCAATGCGGTCATGTGTAGTAGATGAAAAACTTATTAGTGGTGGGCATTTGTGTAGAAATTACTACGCGTAAGTTGGTTTGTCATCTTTTCGTTTGTAACCAATAATTCTGTCAAATCTCAACCGATTTCTAAAAACGGTACGTCACTGTATTCGCAATGAAAAGGGCTTTAAAATGATGTGCCACAAGAGGGGTAGTTGCATTTGAAATTTTTAAGTTGGGGTTGCTAGGCATTAGGGGGATGAACATATCGAGATGGCTTGACTGTCAAAAAAGCTCCCCCGAAGAACAAATATCGACGGGTCTCGGCGAATTTTGAAATATTATTCGGTTTTCCAATTATAGGGGGGGTCAAATTTTCGTTGGGATACCCTGTATGGTCGTGCCTAGGGGTACTGTTAGCGGGTTCACCCCCGCAGAGCCTAGCCCGGAAACTAAAGTAAAATGTGCATTTTATTTCTGTTATTGGCGACTAGGTCATGGAATAACAACCCGAAAAGGCACTATAGATCAAATAACAGCACTAGCTCTAAAATACTCAAAACCACTGTGATTAACTAAAAGTAACAATACTCTGAATAAATTGCCATTGATTGACAATTGATTGTTGATTGATTGATTGATTGAAGTTTATTAAATATTTTTAATCCGTAATAATATTTTTAAGAAGGTATATCTCTTCTCAAGTCTCTCTTGAAGTGTTCATAAACGTTTTAAACTAATTCTTCGTAAAAAAAATGATTGTTGTTTAAATTTTACTGTACATGAGAATAACCCAATATTTTAAAATAAAGTATCACAATATCAGTAAATAATAAAAAATATCTGAAATTTAAAATTATACTTAAATATCTTTATTATAATTAATTATTAAACAATAACAATATTGTTTACATTTTTGTTGTGAGAATATAATATATTATCTTTATAATAAAGTACAATAATTTAAGCTTATTCACATGTATCCTCTGAACAATGAGTTGAAACGACTTTTTTGAAATACTCAACGGAACTTTTTGGCGTCCTTGTACGATTTTCACTTTCGAAGTCAACAGAATAAAATCCAAATTTTTCTCTGCAAAATAAATAGTTTCGTTATTATACCGATTACCTTAAATATTTATTTGAGTATACATTTCATTTGTTGGAAGAGGATTTGGTTTGGAACACCAATTAGGTACGTACTAAATACAGGCTGTCCCGATTGTATTTTAAAAAACTAGTATGTGAGTTGGACTTGAAAAAACCGTGAGGGTAGTTTATTCATCTATAATATTAAATTCAAATTCAAATGAAGATAAAATTGTTTGTTCACTAAAACGGCGTAAGTACCTACTTTAGAAGATTTTTTTAATTGAAAGGTGCGTTACTATGGATTCAGTAAAATTTGAATTGGCTGATAATAAGACATAATGTCGAATAATAATAATAAATAATATTATTTTCTGATACCTATTATGATAATTTAAATTTGTGAATCCATAGTAACTTAACCTTTCAATTTAAAAATTATATAAAGTATATCTTTACTAGATAATAAATTTGGATTTCATTTTTTGCGAAAACTAAATTCTATGGAATTTCAACTAATGTAACTTATTTTTGTATTAGTCGTTATGTTTAAAAACCGTTCGAAATATTAGGGTATATTGACATATTTTTTCTATATTATAGTCCCCAAACTGCGCGCTCGTACGTCCCAGATTTTTGTATTAAAATGGTTTTTATGTTTTTCTAAACATTTACTCGTGCACAAATTTTGAACGCAGAACCTTCTTAAATGTAACAACTTTAACCTGTATCTCGCAATAACAATTAAAATGAACTACATTCTCAATTTTTTCAAGGTTACCTCACACCAGTTTTTAAGCAAAATTGTGACACCATGTTTAAGGAAATATATACAGGGTCGGAAAACGCTGATTGTCTATCTGCCTTTACAGGAGAGCGACAAAGTAAAGTATAGAAATCTGTGCGATAGACAAGGATGACTATATTGACGACGTTTTAAAATCTAAATAGTCACCGCCCGTTTCATCATTCAACAAATAAAATCCACTCCCACTTATATCTCAGCGACCAATCGCCATCTTTGCCTTTATTGTTTGCCTTTCGCATCCGCAAGAGATGTCGCTACTTGTGCAATTCCAACTCCGGTATTCTGATATTTTAAAATCAGCAGTCGAAATTGTGGACAGTGACTAATCGCTAGCTTGTTGACTAGCGCGACGGGCGAAGCGTGCGGGAGCAAGATTTCATAGGCGAACTAAAGCCTGCCAACTCTCCGGCCAATCGGATGCGCTCGGTTAGAAGTGGGAGCGACTGCTCAGATGTTATTCTAATTTAAAAAACGTCTTCCTATAGCCATCCTTGTCTATCGCACGGATTTCTATACTTTACTTTGTCGCTCTCCTGTAAAGGCAGATAGACCATCAGCGTTTTTCGACCCTGTATATGTAAACACATGGGCGCCGAGTGGGAGTACCAGGGGTGCACTTACATCTCCTGCCGTGAAAGAAAATACTCAGAAAAAGAATTAAAAATTTTCTTATTAAAATCACTATTAAGACTTCTAGGTTATTGTTAGCTAAGATGCGTTTTGACAAGACTATCTATCTTTATGTATTTTGATGCATTCTCGAAAAAAATCTCAAAGAATCACGTCGCCTCTGAACCCGTTTATTAAAGTGATATAAGACATGTACGCGGGGCGGGGTTCCATATCACTGACCCATATTCAAGTTTAGATCTAACAAACGCGTTGAATAACAAGAGCAATGTTGAAGGATTGGTAAAATCTTGAGAATAAAATCCAGGTTCTTGTACGCATTTGTCAAACATGCATCCATATGCTTCGAGAAATTCAGCTCTGGATCAAAAATAATGCCGAGGTCTGCAATTTCTGAGAGCCGTTCTAGAACATCACAGCCAATGATGCAATCAAATATCGTAGGTTTTTTTTTCAATGAAACGACATAAACTTACATGTTGATGCATTCAAACGTAATTTGTTATTATTACACCAGTCGTTTAACATTTCTAGGTTATTTTGTATGTTAACAAAGTCAGCCAAAGTAGCAATTTTACAAAACAGTTTAAGATCGTCTGCATAGCGAACGTTCATGTCATTAACAATATTATTGATGAAAAGTATAAATAAAAGAGGGCCTAATACCGACCCTTGTGGAACACCTGAAGTCTGATAGAACAAATTGGATTTGAACCGCCGGTACTGAACAAACTGAAAACGACTTGACAGGTAAGACTGTAACAAATTTAACAAACTATCACAAAGATCACATGATCAAGTCTATCGAATGCTTTAGAAAAGTCAGTGTAGACAACATCTACCTGACTTCCCTCATCAATAACTTGAAATATATACTGGGTCTTACAAACAAGGTCGGATATGGTTGATCGACCTTTTACTGGTCACTGAGAAGGTTAGCAGTAGTAAAATTGGTAGTAGGTTTTAAAGTACTGGGAGGTGTGAAGTCTCCAGAAAAAAATTGCCAAAAGTGTTAACTACTGGAATGGAAGTGGTACCTTTTTTAGAATCTATAAACGATCAAAACTTATTAGGGTTAGTTTTCAGTATTATTAACATAATTTCGATATGCTTCTCGAACGTTAGTCTTAAGAGATGTCCTAATGATTTTGAATCCATTATAATCCGCAGGCATATAATAATAGTCTTTCTGTATTGTTTATAGGCCTTCTGCTTCAATTTCCATTCCTGAATGGTATCTCTAGAAAACCATTTAGGAGATTGCCTACTATATTGTATATTGATTTTTTTTGGAACATGCTTAATTAAAATATTATTTAACGTTTTATAAAAAGCATCGACTGCCTGATTTACACCCGAGACGGAAGATAAATACTAACCATTCATCATATTTACTGTAAACAAGATCTAAAACTCTATTATTTACATGTGTTGAAGAAGATTAAAAATTTGTGCAAAGTTATTCAATGAATCTGCAACAGGACTGTGACTATTAGTGATTAAGCTAGGTATATTAAAGTGGCCAATAATCAAAATATTAGAAAGAAAAATATAATAAAGTGATTCGATGGCGTCAAACAACATTTCATAAACGTTAGCATTTACATTAGGAGGAACGTATACTAGTAAAATATTACCTAAAAAGTAGATTTTTACACACAAAATATCTACAATGAGAATATGTGGATGAGGCAGCTATATAGACTTCAAATTTGAATTCAACGCATCGAAATACATAATGAACACACTTGATCAAGGTGAGAAAAAATGTTCTCTATTTTTTGCGCTCACTAACATTATTTTTACGGTTTTTCGATATTTTTACAATTTACTCAAAATTTTGAGGGTATTTGAACTAAACGGACTGTAGATTCAAATTCAGTGCATCAAAATACATATAGATAGTTTGGTCTGGTCAAAAGTATAGACCATTTTTTGTGTGCTGGTGCTATACAAGAATGCAGTCATAAATTATATCTTATTAGTTATTAGTATAATGTGTCTATGCAGATGCTCGTCCCTGCCTGCCGACGCCCATGTGTAAATATAAAAACAGTCATATATATGTATAAATCTTGCTTTGTAAGTAAGTGTAACACAACATTATTCTGGTTTCAATTTTAATATTTATACTTACGAATATCCACTGGTCCATTCGAAGCTATCCATTAAACTCCATGCTGTGTAACCAATTACATTGACTCCATCCTCCATAGCACTGCTAATATTGCTCAGGTAATCCTAAATAAATAAATTTAATATGTTGCCACCTGTAACAATGGTTGCATGTGTTTTGATAAGATCGGGGATTGTTTACTTTTTTAAAAAATTGACCAGAGTATTTGCATTTGCATTTTGCTATAAGAATGAAATAAAATTCAACAATATTTAAGAAAGTTAAATATTGTTTTTGGTGAGCAGAGTGAATCAAAAAGTTTCTGATGATGTTTGCATATCAACTGGCTCATGCCATGAATTTTTTTTGGATGTTTTCGATACGAAATAAGTGGTAACTAAATGTATTTTAAAATTGTTGAATTTCGAACAAAAACAGCAGCGAATGAAACCGCTAAATGAAATCAAAGACGATGCAGAACTACTAAAACATGTTATAACAGGACGGTGCATAACGTGTAAAGTTTAATGCAAATTTTCTGATTTTTTTAAGAAATAAGTAATCGCCTATCGTACCAAGACACATGTAACCTTTGTGACAGATGCCAACAGATTAAACATCCGATATGGCTAATAATGTATAGAAACTTCTCAGACATATTTATCAACACAACAACGAAAATATCAGGTGAATCGGACTAATACAATCTGAGATATTACAACATTTCCGTTAGGTACTTTTTGATCACACCTGGCATATCATAGATCGTACAAGTTACACATAATAATTTCGTGTTTCAGTGTATTTTGTCATTTAGACTATTCAATTTCTAGTCTTCTTAACTTCAAATTATATTACCTTAATATAACGTTCTCAATACAATATTTTTGTTTTCAATGAAAAAGCAATATCTTTTGACATAGAAATTTTCTTGTACTGGAAAATTTCATAGTAGATATATTTTAAAGTTTTACTTAAATTATTATTTTGAAAACTCATATATTAGTTATAGTTTTTAAATGTACCTAAATAATTATAAGAATATGATATGAAAATTATGTACCCTGTAATAATTGATCCTGATTTCATCATTCAGTGACGAACCATTATCTGAAACTCCATTTGCTGTAATGAATATGTCTGGATTGCCATACGTGTCTTTTATCCAATTTAATAGTTTTTTTATTCCCCACGGTGCAACCTAAGTAAGCAGAAGAAAAGAATAATTTATTTTTTTAACATTTTTTTTATCATTTTTCAGTATTACCTGAAAGAGATTCAGTATCAGAGAAAAGAGACAATTAGTCAAAAAATAATAGGTGAAACCATTAACCACAGATTACTTAGAGGAACGAAAATAATGGAACTTCCTTATGTCAGTTATAATATGAAGACTAAAAAGATCAAAGTAGGTGTTTAATATGCCTCCCGTGTGCACTGA
Organism: Monochamus saltuarius; assembly: GCA_025584915.1. Taxonomy (NCBI): domain Eukaryota; kingdom Metazoa; phylum Arthropoda; class Insecta; order Coleoptera; family Cerambycidae; genus Monochamus; species Monochamus saltuarius. The sequence goes on from CM046722.1 coordinate 30,166,051, forward strand.
AAAATTTGTGGTTTAAATTTACAGGGTGATTCAGTCATAGTGTTATTAATTTTAAAATAAGATCTATAGAAAAATGAGTACAATACGAATACGCGAATAAAATAGTTATTTATACAACAAGTGCAATAAGCACTTTTTGTACGAGTTGCATACAATACTTTTTGCATTCATGCAAAACCCAAAAATGATATTTAGATGACACTAAGTCTAGGAAAATGTGACGTCGATTTGAACGTTTATGTTTGTCATGATGACAAAACGCTGTAGTAGAATGACAGATGAATGCAATAAATACACTAGTGCAATAAAGAACCACTTTTTCCACTAAATATACCTAGTTCAATAAAGTTTTGTTTTTTGCATGAACGTAGAAAAAAATATAGATGCGTATTTACGCCAAAAAAAATATATTTTCAAATCATTATTTAAACCCCTTTTCAGACTGTCACTGACTCAGCTCCTGGTTCAATCTTGACGCGACGTTGCCAAATTGTAATATTTTCCTAGTATCTACTTACTGTAACGCTAAAATATGTAATGAATGCTATAAATTATTTTTAAAAAGTGTGTAATTAACATATTGAGTTTTAGTTAAAAAATATTTAACATTAAAGTTACAAAACTCCAACGGATTAAATAATAAACCATTTACATTTCATTATACAGTGCTTTCGAAAAGTAATAAAATCATTATTTTTGAAATTGAGAAGTTTTCGAAAAAATCCCCTGGCACGTTAAAATTTAATTTTCACAATACTGAAAATGATAATGATTATGTAAAAAATCGACTAAATTAAATGTTCAAATTGTGCACCGTTGGCTGCCTGACAGTAGCCAAGACGATTAATAAATTCTTTTTGGACATTATCAATCAAGAGAGGCTGAAAAGTCGTATTCGTATTTAACAATAAGCAGCGTGGCATCTCCCTTCCCTACAGTACTTCAGCTTCAGTCCATCCCCTTCTCCTATCAATTACCATGTTGTTGTCTAAGAAGGTATGTTTTGTGTTTGTTGTTTTTTGTGTCGCCAGTGTAGTTTACAATTAATTAAATTTATTATTTTTATTTACAAATTGGGTGAAACTAAATTTCACAATTTTTTCTACAAAGAACAATAATTAATAGTGAAATAGCGCAGTCGTCCACATAATGACATGTTTTCCGTGTGTATTATTTGATATTGATCACGACGCAAAAGCCTGAATGGAAACGGGCATAAGGATCTAATTCTAGTGGAATTAAGTGAGAAAATAAAAAAGCATGAAAATGGTAAAACTAATATTCACAATCAAATGCGATATACATTATTTGGGAAAATCAACGTACAAGCTCAACTCAATTATGTTTTCTAAAACATAACGAAAAAGTGATAAAAAATTTATTATCGAGTCTCATTTACCTATATAAAACGTTGCGGAATCTCATTATTTTCGTCCATGTAAGTTTTGTGAAGTTTATTGTATTAAGTTTATATTATCTATTAATTTTTTCTTTTGCTGGATTTGGATCATAAAAAAGGAAATGGACAACCAATTTATAGTCGTCAATATTTCGTTGTTTTTAGCAGAACAGCTTGAGAACTGTAGAAGTGAAGAGAAATAAGATGAGAAGAAAAGACGAAATGTCAACGATTATTTTTGTTTGTTCCTTTTTTATGATCCAAAACAAAAGTAAAAGCATATTTTATGGTGATCATAAGGAACTTTTAAAATATCTAGTACGTAAATATGATATTTATTTTGATTTTCATTACCCTATAAATTTTTGACTTAAGCTCTAGGTACGTTAAAGTTTGTTATCTGAAGGAGAACCTCTTGAAGGTGGTTTATAAATTTAGAGCATATATACCTTTAACCAAGAAGATGCTGAACTTGGCCAATCCGTTGGTAAGTACTCTTGTACTCCAACATCCCAGTCGTACCAAGGAATTCTTATTTCTTGTTCTTTATAATATTTAATAACAGAGGAAGTGTACGTATTCAAGCCTAGGAAGTCAGAAGTGCCCGAATGTATTCTATCTCCTCATCAGTAAACACAGGGAGACGAGAAATACGACGACCCTCACGTCTGCTGCGGTATCCTATGCGAGTCTTCATAATTTCTGGATAATCGCCAATATAGATAGGATTTGCGTACCATCCAAACTGTAATTAAAAATGTAGTTGATTTATTTATTTCGGGTTCTTATCTCGCGGCTAAGTAACTGATTGCCGGCAGTCACAGAATTAATGTTCACCCTAGTTTTAGCTGGATATTTCTGTGAAGGAGGATCCAGTATCAAAATTACTTTGAGCCTTGCCACATGTTTTTAGTTCCTATTGCAGGTACTATGTAACCATAGTCACACAGTGGTAATGGTAATGGGAGATGTTTCGTAATAGCCTCTGCATATTTCCGCTCTGGTCACATTTTCAGTGACAAAAATATGAACCAAAATTAACATATTGGCGGACACAGAGGTAACTAGAGAACAACAAGGATAGGTAACTTACGAGTAACAAATATTTATGTCCTTTATATACTTTTACAAATAATTGAAGGGTACAGGAGAAAAACAAAGTAAGCCACAAATAACAGTAATTTAGTCGACCTTATTAGGTTAATTTTCATTATAACTTGGCGTTGTAAACTGACTATTTTCTTTTACCTATTCTTTATATAAGAGAAACGTTATCGAGTCCTTTTCACTTATTTGTAATATACCTCAGGGACGCTTCTTAATGAGGTACGACTAACGTTACGGAGGAAGGCGAATAAGATAGTTCTTGTCAAAAACAGACGGTTCAACAGAACCGAACTTGGCATATGTTGATCATTCTATTGCGTTGTGTTGATTTTTCTGTTGTCGTGTGTTTGTGATACAGTTTTAACAAAATTTGAAAATGGCTCATCGTGAAGTTTTGAACGAACAAAGTAGGAAACTTGTGTAAAATATTTTGGAGCTTTTACTGTCATTAATTATGGGAAAGTTTCCCAGCCGACCCTGGCAATTTACATCTAGAGATAATTAAATACCGACATACCTTCACTACTCTAATCTTTCCACCGCACATACATTCCTAAAGACGTCCTTCCAAGCATAATTTGGACTGGCTCGCCAGCTACCACTTAGTTATAAATGTCAGGTATAAGTTGAAATGAAATGAATGTATACATTTCGTCTCACCAACGTTTTATTGCCCAATTCGCCTTCCGAAAACGATTGTAATATAGATATTAAATTCACATGGTAACGGATACACAGTTCAAGATCACATCTTAGATTATCATGACTTAGGTTCATGAAATGTAAGAAATTTTCTACAAGAAGTGTCGTTATCGTAATTTCATTAAGAACGAACTCAGTTTATTTCATTTGTTCTCATACACCATCCGACACTTAATACTAATTAATAGGAGGGGAGAAACGCCGGATGAAGTTATATAAAAAAATGTGAACCTATAAATAAAAAAGTACTACATCATATAAATGCTAATAGAAAACAAACAGTTGAAAAAACTCTCTTAATATGTGAAATAAGGATTATCATTAAAATTATCTACAAAATTTTACATCCGAGAATGAGTATCAATCATTATGTACAATGGTGAAAATTTGTAGGAACTTGTTTTAAGAGTGGACAGTAACACAAAGAGGACAACCGAATAGCAGATCAGGAAATATGGAGACATGTATAATTATATAATAATAATAATTTTATTGAACCATCTGAAAAAGTATCTTGAGATATTTCCTACATAATATGTACGTTGAATGTTTTCTAAGTTATGATCAAGAACTACATAATTTGAATTCCAAACAAGGGAAGCATACCTATCTAATTTAGGGAGAACAAAAGCACTGAACAATATAGAAACTACTTTAGTTCTTGACTTCTTGCGAGTTTCTTAAAATGAAACTAAGATTTCTGTATGTCTCGCGCTGAATGTTATTGATATGTAGGAACTATAAGATTTAATTTAATGTCAAATGTCAATATTAATCCTCTGTGTAATTATATATAATAGGACTAGTTTTCCTAATAAAGACATCGAATTACACTTGGAGAAAGTTAAACATAATTGAGACTTAAATACAAATCTTTAATGTCACTTATATTTGATTTCAATTTGTCAAGTCCAAGTCATATCGTTCATAATAAGAATAAAAATAACAAGGCGCCGAGAACTGACCCTTGAAGAATTCCTTAATTATAGAGTGTTTTCATTAAAGCAGGTTAGTAAATTTAGATAGATTAATTTCTTTAGATAATTATTGAATAGAGCTTTGTCTGTGGAATTGTTCATTAGCATACCTAGATGTTTGGTATCAGAGAACATACATATGACGTCATTGATAGGAATTGTAGGAGATTTGATTTATATTAGCTTAAAATACCTTTCTAATACAGTAAATAATATCTATCGATTGGAAACTAATATCCACTATACCATCAATTTTCTCTTTGTTAAATAAAAAGTAAAAAATATATATAAATGCATTAGTTAAACCAATGTTGAACAGTTTTGGCAATATAATACGTCTAACCGATCAAATATCCATATAAACGACACCAATCTGACCACTGTTCTTATTATTTTCTATATTGTTAATTTTTGACTGCCGTGAAAAGAAACCAAGCTGTACTGAGCACATATACAAAACTTTACGAGCGAGAAAAATGTGTAATAAACAAGGATTTTAAAAACCTTTGACAGGTTAGGGATAATAGCAATCGGACGATAATGTCTTGATATTTTTATAATAGATTAAATGAATAACAAGAAGACGTAGATGTTGATATTTTTTTGTAAAATCTACAGTTAATATTGTAACCTATATGTTGACTTAACCTTGAATTATGGTCCGTAGCAAAACAAACTTTATTGTCATTATTTGATTACAACGAATATCCTTGAAACAAATTTCACAACTGTCAACGCTTTACTTTCACGTTTGTTACTCGCATTCAGCTTCTCAAGATAAACTGACATAAACTGAACTGTGATGGCAAAACCGAGCCGCTTATATATGTTTTAGGGTTCTAGAAGTTTCCGCAGTCTCGAACGTGTTGGGAATCAAATTGAATATGGCCTGGAATATTCTAGAAAACGTCATAATATAGGTATCATAAAAATGATAAATTCTAACGGAAACTGGAACATAATTAACAAACTAAAAAGGTAGGTGACCCTCCATAACAATATTTATTAGGTTTCTGGCTTATTAATAAGTCTTTCATTAACTTACCGCAAACTGACGTTTAGTTTCAGCAGAAACAGTATTTGGAGAGGTATCATCTTCCGGTTCATACCAATTAGTATCTAAGGCAATGGCAATTTTCCCTGTAAACAAAATCATGTAAAGTATTTTTACCTATAATAATAGTAGGTGAGTTAATAATACCATTTTGTGTAGGTCTAAATTCCTCATCATACATATGCCAGACTTTAGCATGAGCTTTTAAAAGGTTGTGAGTGCACTTATAGTCCAGTTCGCCAGTTTTCGGAACTGATGGTGGCAAGGTACCGTATCCGTATCCGGGCAAGCAAGTTTGTTTAGGTTCGCTAAAAGTCAACCAATACTTTACGTCGTCTCCAAAAGTTTCAAAGCAGAGCCTCGCATAGTCGGCAAAAGTGTCTATAATGAAACTGTCGATCCATCCTCCTTGCTTTTGGAGTAGTTCCGGAAGATCCCAGTGGTACAAAGTGACGAATGGTTCTATGTCGTTAGCCTTCAGCTCACTGATGAGGTTTTTGTAATAATTCAGTCCAGCTTCGTTTACACTACCAATGCTGCCTAAAAATATTAAGTTAAATTATGTACCTATATTCAGGACATTAAAAATGCAATTTTATATTAATTTTTCTCAACATTTTTATTAGAGTTGAAGAATATGTTTTTAAAAATATTCGTAAAAGTAAGTCGTTCTTGAAATACTATCATATTTTAAAGCGAGTTATAGGTTTCATTACAAAACAATGAAAAATAATTTTTTTAAAGGTAAATTAGTATTTACATATTCCTCTATATTTTGTTCTGGAATTTCAAATGTTTCATAAAAGTTTTTTAAAAATTGTATTAAAAATTGAATCATAACCATAAACAGGTTACTTCAACAATAGACAACAATTAAATAAATGTATTTTTTTATGTTAACTATGTTTTTATTAGAAAATCAACAATTATTTTTCTCTTCATTTTTTAATTTTTACGTTTTGTAAGATTTTGTTGATTATTTTTTATATACAGTGTGACCCATTTCAAAAGGAAACAGTTCTGTAAAAATAATCATTAATATTTATTTACCAAATTTGGTGTATATTCGTTTTAGTTAGATTTGAAAAAGAAAACAATTCGCTAAACAGTTTAATTTTAATTTGGCAGAAAAAAAATAGAACACAAATACAAACAGAGGATTTAGATTTTTTGCACAAATTAATAACTTATTTTTCTTACTAATAAAATATAATTTTGTGCTCTACGCAGTACTTTTATTTTTCACATGCCAGACATTTGCCATGCCTATAGATTAGCCAAACTATTTTCTTATTACTTCATTTTAGCCTGTTAGCAACACCTGTTACAAGATGTTTTCTGCTTGAAACCGTATATAGAATATATAAAGTATTACTTGACTAACTGAATGATTCTATTAATGTTTTCTGTTTGAAAAAATTAGTACCAAAATAATTTACTAGATCTTGTCTAATATAAAAGAGCAAACTTTAATTTCGTACTAAAAAATTTCTACAGTAAAGCACCATAGTTTCATTAGAAAATAGGTCTTTCTACAATAAAATTCTTCGAATATACAGAGCATTCAAAGGATTTTAGCATAAAAAGTCTTACATTGTTTAGGACCGTAGATTAGCCAAATCAAATCAGTTGTAATGTCATCCCATCCCACCTCCATCCCATTTTTTCATATTTTTGAATCACAGTAACAAGCTGTTATGATATGATTTGTAATTAAAAATATTGTAAATAGTAACAGAATAAGAATTATATATTTAAATGAATACTTTTGGAAAATGTTCTCTCTGATAGTTATTTTCAAAGCGTCACTGTTCTCCACTGATTATTGAATATTTATTTAGTATAATTTTGCCTTAATTAATTTAATTAAAAAATAGACTATTATATCAGTGGAAAAATCTTATATTTCTTTCTTAATAAAACTCCTTGTATATTCAGTCTAGTACAAAAGTCTTGGACCCTCCCTCATTCTTGTTAAAGAAATCTTTTTGTCAGAAAAACCTAACACATTTATAAAAGTATATCGTTTTCTGCTTCTTTTTTTCGTGAAAAGAATATGTTCGATAAACTGAGTACTAAGAAAATTAAAAACCAGCAAATATGTGACATGTTTGACAAAATTTATTTAATCAAAGAAAAATAACAAAACATTGGCATGACCTCCACCACGTTCCAATAGCATACTGACACGTCTGTGCATTGAGATAATCAAGCGGTTAACGATCTCTTGCGAAATTTTGTTCCATTCCTCTTCTGCCGCCACGACTATCTCATCTGCAGTCTGAGGTGGAGGAATACGATTATGAATGGCTCTAGCAACGAAATCCCACATGTTTTCAGTAGGATTCATGTCAGGAGTGTTGGATGGCCAATCTAATCTATTGATATGTCCTGCTTCGAGTGTCTCTTGAACCCTTCTTGCGCGATGTGGTCGAGCATTTTCGTTCATAAACACAAAATTTTCACCTAATTCATTACGTAGGGGGTAGATAATGGGCGTAATAACTTGTTCAATGTAAATTTGACTGGTCATATTCTGTGGTATGCGAATTAATGGGGTGCGGCGGTTGAACATCCCAACCCACCCCATCTCCTTCAAACCATGTTGGTTTGAGTGAACCATCTGATAACATCCAGCCTTTATTCTCTGCACTAAACTTAATACAATTAGCCTCAGTTGCATTTAACCACATATAATTAACATAAATTGTTCGTAATATTGTTTGCTTTAAAGACTTCCAGCATGGTAGAATATGAGTGGAATCTAATCCTTTTATATTTTTACGCGTACAGCTGGCCTTTAGCATCCTCGTCTAACAAGTAACGTTGCGCGCTCACTCTCTGTCACTTTATTTTAATTACCTAGCATCTTGAACAGCAGGAAACTCTTCCTTGCGGCTTTTTTTATAGGCAGACATGTTACATCACGTACAGAAAAAAATTACCTTTAATGTGGCACAATTGAAATGAATATAAGCCATGAACGTAAAAATTTAACAAAATTATACCTGTTTACAACTGGGTGAGGAGAGATTACGGCTAAGTGATCAATAGCAACTGTGCCTTTTCAAAGTCCTTAAATACATTACGTTGAAGTAGAATATGCTTTATTTCCATAGGACGTAAACGAAATGTTTCACGAAAAGCCAATTAATAATAATTTAATTAATAATAATCGCGGGCACTTTTTAATTGGCACCTCATGAGAAATGGGTTCCTCCATTAACATTAACTTAACTTATTATTATTAACTTTAACATTAAATAAGATAAGTGCTGGTATAAATATTATAAATATGAATATAAGAAGTATACAAAAGAATATTGATGAGTTTTTTGTTCTACTTGAAGCATTAAATTTTTCCTTTAGTATTATAGTTCTAACTGAAACCTGGCATATAGAAAATGTTGATCTGTATAATTTGAAAAACTATACATTATTTTATAACAATAGTAGAATAAATCGTAATGATGGGGTTATTATATATGTAAAGGATAACCTAACGGCGTCTGTAAACCACGTAAAGTTAACCGAAGTTACTGTGTCAAAAATAAATTTCAATTTAAAAACTAAATCTTATAATATATTTGCTATCTATAGATCACCTGAATCCAATGTTTCTAGTTTTATAAATGACTTGGACGATTACTTAAAAATTAATAGTACAGCCGACATAAATATTTTAACTGGAGATATTAATATTAATATAAAGCAAAACGATATTAGTTCAACTACCTATTTAAACGTTTTAAATTCACACGGTTTTATATCATATATCAATTTTAATACTAGAGTTACCGTTGATAGTGAGAGCTGTCTAGACCACATATTCGTTAAAAAACGATCTGACTCTATAAGACTGGAACATTTTACAGGAATTGTTTATGAGTCAGCTATAACAGATCACTATAGTACTATTATAAATATTAATATTGAAAATAAGAAAGATATAAAGCAAAATAGAGAAAACTTAAGTAGGGTATTTTCACCGGTTCTGAGTCTCCCCCCACCACTTTCCTCCTTGAAATGACCTTTACTGTGACCTTTTGGATGACCTTCAATTACATTGAAGGTCACAGGAGTTGATAACTTTTATTTGACCTCTACCGATTGAAGGTCACATCAGTACCAAATGATGTGACTTTTATTTGGCCTCTACTGATTGGATGTTATATGCACATTCATTGACCTCTATAATTTTTATAGTTATTGGAGTATGTATACAAATGGCAGTGTGACGTATGAAGTATAATGGAAGGGATTTACTATATAAGAGAGGAGAGCAAAATAGAGAATCATATTTCGTTTGGTATCAACCTAACAGTTAGTGTCTACAGTAGTGTAAATCTTTGTGTTGTTTTGTGGCAAAATCTTTTAAAGTGAGAACAATTACTGTGTTTATTGCTAACTAGATATTATTTAGATTTAAAAATTTTAAACAAAAAAAAATGGCATTATCAATTTATGATTTAAATAAAATTAAGCGCAATATTAATGGCGATTTTAATGATATTGCTCGGAGGTCAATTGCCTCATGGGATTAATACACCTTATTTGATTAAAAAAACTCTTTTTTCGTCAATTTACGTTTTGGAAAGTGCATTTTAGCTGTACTTTTTGATGAAAAGAATAATTCAGATTTCAAGTGTTTCTTACCAAAGAGAGTTACAGAACATATATCACAAGACAGTTTGGATAAAATGAATTCTTCTTGGGAAAAGTATACGATAACTTATATAGGTCAAAGTGAACCTACCTTTAAAGATGCTAAATGTAAAACATTGATAAAATTTGGAATTATAAATTAAATTTATTTGTAATTTTGTTAATTTATAAATATCTAGTAGTAATAAATATGTTGTATAGAGTAGTATAATTTAGTTTTATAATTATATAAATATTTACACTATTTAGTCATTATCATATAAGGTTGTTCTTCGTTTTATCCTATAAGTAAAGTAGGTAATGATATATATACATTTTCCAGTGTAATATCCTTTCTAACCTCAATTTCTTTTTATTTTTATAGAAAGTATTAGAAAATATGTGGATGCAATATGCTAGCCAAAATTGGACCGAAGCTGTCGACATCCAGTCAGCAGTCAAAAGAATGAGCAGCGAGTTAGACTGTATAGCAATGGATCGTATGAATGCTTGTAATTATGATATGGATTACTGCTTTTCCGTTGAAAAGATAAAAATGTTGGAAGAAAATTATAAAATGTATCGTCATGGTGCATCAATTTGTGACGATTATTTAAATGGAACTTTAAATTTGGACGAATATTGTGAGAAAATGGTGGAAATAGGATTAAAATGTTTTCTTTGTTCTAATTTGCTCGATTTTCTGCCATATGCAATTGTTGTAAAATACAAACTAGCACCTCAAAAAATGGCGATGACGACCAAGATAACGATGAATATTGTCAAACATAATATTAAATTTGTATGTAATTTATATATTACTGTATGATTATTTTATAAATAGTGTATTATATTAATAAAATGTATCATAATAACTATTTTTGTCTTTCTGTTGTTGTGATATAAATAAAATAAAATTATGATTTTATACTTTTATTGTAAACTTATTTCTTATATGAATACAGAAAAGAAAATACTATATATAAATACAAAATAATAAATACAATTACATATAATTATATATATATATATATATATATATATATATATATATATATATATATATATATATATATAATAAAAATACAAAAACTAAAATAATGTATTGGGATTTCTAAGATATTCATTAGATTATTTAAAACCGGTATGTACAGAGCCATCCAAAGCATTGTAAGCATCGTGAACTATCAATGCATACACTCGTGTATTTTCAGGAAAGTTTTTCTTTCGGGTTTCAAATTCTAGCTTTATATCTACAGTGGATGTCTTCATGGCGTCTTGTTGATGTGAACAGTCGATAACAAACAGCGGGTTTTTCGGAATTCTCAATATCCATCATCGGTTCATGATTATCTTTATCATAGAAACTGCGTTGAAAATTTTCGTACGCATAGTAAGCTGCAGAATCT